>VZRZ01008639.1:325201-339398 GCA_013398175.1 Climacteris rufus
GGTGAGGCGGAGGACGCCGGGCGCACCGCTGTCCCGCGGAAAAAGGGCCGGATGGGGTGGGGGGGCGCGCGTCAGGCCTGCGGGGCGGGCGGCGCGGAACTGCCCGCGGGCCCTGCGCCCCTCTGTGGGCCGTGCCCGCTCCGCTGGTGGGGCGTGGAGGGAGCTCTACCCGTGACGGGGAACACGGCCGCGGGGCGCGGGAGGGAACGGCCGCGGGCCGGGCGAGCCGGGCGGGCAGGGGCACCACGGGGGCCGGGTAGGCACCGCTAACTGCGCCCGCCGTCTCTTGCAGGCCCCCTCAAAACAGGCTGTTAGCCCTCACAGGCCCCGGTGGAGGTAGAGGGCGCGGGAGCTTATTGTTAAGGTAAGGAGGCGCAGAACGGGCATTGGGGTTCCCTCCATCCTTTCCCTGGCACTGGTTCGTGCCATTGCCCTGGGTTTTGTGTGTTTCTCGTTTGCCCCGGCTGCTCGCTGTACTGCTCTTGGAATGAGCACCAGAGCCGCCCTCCAGGGCTTTGGCGGTTACATTTATTGTGCCTTTTCATTCTGGGTTGCTACAAGTTTAAACGGGTGGCCTTCCCCAACCCTTTCAGATGTTAGCCTGAAAAACAAGGGCTAACATCAAATCTAAGGGGGCGTTGTGTGGTGTCTGAGACCATGTCTCTTTGAAATCGTTCAAGATCGGTCTCTTGATAATTAAGAAACTAGTAGGTGCTCCAGGAAAAATTTTAAAGTATTTGTAGATAAAACCACTGGTCTTTCATTGTGACTTTTTCCTTTTTTTTTTCTTTTTTTTTCTTTTTTTTTGTTTACATTTCTTCCTCCTTCCCTGTCCCCACCCTGACAAGTACAATGAAAAGGACAGGTTTTGTTGAGCAGTTCTTAATGGAGCATGCAGTGTATTTTTTTGTTGGATCTCAACACTAAACCACGGGTTAAAGCTTAATATATCTTGAAAGTCACTGGAGATACGATAATTTTAACATAGCGGGGTCCTTGTTTCAATGTAGCTACTCAGTTAAATAAGGTTGGAAATTCGAGGTGAAATTAGTTGGTTCACAAGCAGTATGTTTGAATACTTTATTGCAGTACTAACAGTAAATGGTGAAAGAGCTGATTAAAACTTATGTTTAAATCATGACCACAAAACCAAAATACAGCTTAATTGTGCTGATTTAAGGCAGCCCTGGGATTAACTTAACTTGTTCTAAGATCACAAGTGTTTTCTTTTTAGGCGTGGATTCTCGGATAGTGGAGGAGGACCCCCAGCCAAGCAGAGGGATCTCGAAGGTGCATCCAGTAGGTGGGTGCAAAAACTGAAGCAGAGAACTTGCTTTTCAGACTAAGAATTTGTAAGAGTAAACCAATAACTGTTAATAACTGATGACTTTCACTGTCTTCTAGGGAGATTACATATTCAAGACTTGTTGGAAATATTGTGGGTGATAGCAAATGACTGTGGTGAAATCCTTTTCATACCTAAGAGCAATATAAAGATGGTAGCAATAATAAAAGATGTGGCAATACAAAGATATTTGGAGTTTTCTGATTTACTTGGTGTACAGTTTGCTATATTACATTTTGCTTAGTAGCCACATTTGTTTGCAGGGGACACAAATTGAATTATGACCGAGATCTGTTCAATAAATTGAATACAGGAGTGTGACAATGGACTCGGGTTTTGAGCTTTCATATCTGCATGCAAATCTGTCAGATGTGACTGATAATAGTGAGCTTAAGTGCTGTGGGACTTAATATGCAATGGCAGTTCTTGACCAAAACAAGGCTTGCTTTGGAATTTTTGAGTTAGCAGAAAATGAATCTGGGAAAGTGCTGTGCCGCAAAGATGAAAATGAAAGCTGAAAATAACTTCTACTTAAATTATTTATTTTAGGGTTTATTTTTTTTAATTATTTTCACTTGTTCTTTGTTAAAGTCTTAGTTCTCAGGTGCTGATTCTCTTCCCCTCCCCATTCATGTTCAATGTATTTGATAGTTAACTTAAATAGCATTTCCTGTTTGAGAAGTCATACCAACCTTTCTATGTCAGTGTATTTCATTCTGTCCAGTAATCCCTTTTTACCAGTAGCCGTTTTTTTCTGGAAAAGTGTAAACATTTAAAATAAATTCCAAATGTATTCTAAAAGGTCATATATGGTAGTTCTATGGACTCTTCTGTTTTTCTTTGCTCTGCAAGTTGTTTTAAAACTTAAACTGTTTTGTCTCACTGATTTTCGCCAGCAGTAGATTCTGTCTGTAAAATGTTACTTACTGGTTGTTGGAACAGTGAGGAGATTTTTACTGGAAATATTTGTTCTTCTGACTAGATATGCTGACTTGTATTTGTCTCTTTGTAGAAAAGATGCTCTCCTAAATACATGTTCTCTAATGACCACTAACATTTTTTTTTCCTCAGGCTGGGTGGAGAACGTCGGACAAGAAGAGAATCACGCCAAGAAAGCGACGCAGAGGATGATGATATTAAAAAGGTAATATATAGTAAATGGAGCTGTGCAGGAAGAAACTTACCTGTAACATGATGAACAAAGTCGTTTGTTTTTCTTTATTGTAGCCAGCGTTGCCATCTTCTGTTGTTGCTACCTCCAAAGAGCGAACACGTCGAGACCTTATACAAGACCAAAATATGGATGAGAAAGGAAAACAAAGGTATGCAGAAATATCTTTTACACTGCTGTGATACTTTGGAGTGGTAGCATAGGAAGTAGCTTTAGATTTTAGAAGTGTTGCACACAGGCTCTTGTGTATCAAAGATAATGTTTAAGAGTTACCATAATGGTATAAAATTTGTTTTTAAAATATTCTCTCAAAATACTTCACGGCAGCAACACGTGTATTGTTCACATAACTGACAGGGATTGTACTTCTCAGGCCACCTGCAGGAACAGGTTTGCTAGTGCTGTTTTAACATCTTTTGAGTAAGACAGAAATATCTGCAGCTGCATTGGTTGCTTAACATTTTGGACTATTACAACTGTCTTGGTTCATCATTTATTTTTTTGTGTATGTCTTCCTCACTTCCCCAGCTTTTTTTTTTTTTTAAATGCAATAATTCCATTGTGTGTTTCTTTTCTGTTATTACTTTGACTTCTTACTGTGTGTACAGTCTTATCTTCTTTTTGCCTGTTGCTTTTTAGATTCCTTCTATGTATATCTCCTATATATACTCCTATATTTTATTTGTCTCAGGCTGGTTCATTAAAATTCTTGCTGAAATGCAGCTCTATTGGTGAGAGGTATTGGAAAAACAAATTTACAATTGTGTCCAACCACTTAGACTCCATTTCAGACTGCAAGTCACGTGGTCTAACAATAATCCATACCTCAAATAAATAGAAGAACGAGAACTGGAATAAGGAGCTATAGAAAGGTTCTCTGATAGGTCCCACACATCAGCTGACACAGAAAACTGGCACTTTGCTTGCTGCTTGTAGTTTTAACACCACTAAGAGTCTGCTCTTGCTTCCATTAGTAGGTTCTAATTGCTTCCCTTACAATGGAGACTTTCAGAATTCTTACTGAACCTCCTAGAGCTTCAGGCGTTGAAAGTTTGTTCCCCCAGAATTGTAGTTGTAGTATTTTTCAGTTCAGTAGTCTATGGGGAGAAAGCTAATATTGGTCTCTGTATGACTTGTGGTGGAAAGAGGTTCTTTAGGAGAACAATATCCACTCCTGATTTTGCTCACTACCTTCTGGGGTGTCATTCATATACAAATGCACTTTGAGTGATCTCTGGCTTTCAATTCTTTATCTATTTCTGTTTGTGCTATTTAATACACCTTTACCTGTCCATGTGAGGTTTGTGCCACTGTAATAGAGTAGTTCTTAGTGAGGAAAGTAACATTTCCTCTCTCTTAATCAGGTAAAAGTTCAAGGCAAATAAGAGAGTCTGCCTCTTGTTGTAAAGACTTAATTTGGGATTAACTGGAAAGAAGGAAAAGGTGAAAGTCAAGAAACTAGTTCTTGGTCAGAAAAAGGGAATTTGTTGAAGAATTTTACTTATTTTTCTCAAAACTGCATCTAACGGGATGAGAACAGTTCTGCTTTCATGCCACAGTACAGTGTCTCATTGTTAGGCAATTGATAGATAAGCTTTCACTCCCCTGTGGCTCCATTTCTCCTTAATACTCTAAGCAGGTGGTGGAGAGGGAGGTGTATGTTTTTCAGAAAGCCCAATGACCTTCCAGTTCGCTGCTTATTGATAGCTCACACTGTATTTACTCAATCGTTTTTAATTCTGTCTTCTCCGCTTTATAGCGTTTTAAAAAATATTTCCTTAGTTTCATTATTTCCAGATAAAAAATGTGCAGGCTTCCAGTTTTCCCAGTGCAAGCTGTGCTGTGTTATGGATAAGAGCTGTGTCTTACTCTTAAGCAAAATGATATATCACTGTAAATTATATCCTTGACTGTTGGCACAGTCAGTGTGTCTTCTCTTGCTAATGGCCTTGAGTAATAATGAGCCTTTAAAAATAAATATCTTTGAGGTGGAAAGTTTCTCTGATTCTTTATACAAATGAAAATCTTAGTACTTGAACTGAATCTCAGATTTCTTTTTGTTGTGGTTTTTTTTTTCAGGAATCGACGTATATTTGGCTTGTTGATGGGCACTCTTCAGAAATTTAAACAGGAGTCCACGGTTGCTATTGCTACTGAGAGGGTACCTATTTTAAGTTCTGTGAGATTGCAAATAATAAAACAAAATTGCGTGGTTAAGATATTTCAAGTAAGAATGAAAATCCCCTACAGTGTAGGTTGCAGGTGCAGCAAATCTGTGAGAGTGCATGTAGGTTTTTGTTTGGCTTAGTCCAGGGGAATAGGGGTGGGGGGCAGGAAAGGGGCTCTAACTATGGCTTTGTAACACTATTTTTGACCTTTGCAGAAGTGAAAAGGGAATGGTAAATGGAATTTAATTAGGTAACTATTTAAGGGGTCATAGGCTACTTCTGGAAATAACGGTGGTGTGCTATTGCTGAAGCAGTGCCTACCCTGTGTGTTCCAGATGTTTAAATTTTAGCCAAGTATACAAAAGTCTATGGTTGTATTGCACTGTCTGTTTAAAAATGCCTTTCCTCTTCCAGTACAGATAACCAGAATTTCTGGTTTTAATAATTGAGTGTGTGATTGTACTGAAGGAAAGGCTTTGCATAGCTTAGTGATTACTTCAAAAAACTTGTGTATGGGATGGTGGTAACTTTATTCCTAGTATGCCTTCTTAATTTGTGAAGGGTATGGTATTTGTTTGCTGTTGTTCTAAATGGGTCATACAGTTAATACTAATAACCTTTAGATTAAAAACAGTGTCTGAAAGTTCTACTGTCAGCTGGCCAAAGATAGAAAGTCCTTAAACTTAAAATCTTTTCTGTATAGTGTCAGCATAGCTCAGAGTGCTGATATTGATTACTTTCAGAGTCAGTATTTGGGTGGTTTAGCTAACTTGTCATGTGGCACGTAAGACCAAAGTTCACTTTTGCTTGCTTGCTTTAAAACAAAAAACTATTGATTAGGATGGTCTAGAAACATGGAGTACTTGTCTAATTTATAGTAGTATGTGTTTGCACAAAGAGACTTTGAGGAGTTACCGCTCTTTGCAAAATTTTTGTGAAAATTTGTATAGACTTTTTTTCTTCATATGTACAAACTTGCTGTAAATCAAAGTAGAGGCGTGAGGAGTTTTATGACACAGCTATTTTGTTGTCCAGGCAGTAAATTCTATTTTTGTATTGACAATGATTGTACAATCTGAGCATATGGCAGTCAAGGGCATACAAAGAGGGCATTCCTGGATTATACTAATATATCTAATTAACAATGAATATACTGGAAGTATTCACTCTCTTAATTTTTGTTGGTCACAAACATCACTCTGCAGTCCTGTATTTGTTTCTGGAGAAGTTGACATTTTTCTCTCCCAAGTGGGAAACTTACCTGATTTTCCTGATACCTGAAATAATATTTCTTTTATTTTTCTGCCAATCAGAAAAAAGATCCAACGTGTTGAAGCTTGTATTGAAAATTTAAATCCAAACTGAATGATTGAAAACAGACAGAAATTCACAGGGTTCCATAATCATACAGTTAAACCAACAAAAAATTAGGTGTCAGCAAGCAAAGACACTCCTTTCTTCTATTACCTGTAATTTAGGAGACACTTCCTAATGTGTTTTTAGGAATGCCTTTAATGGCATAAATAAATAAAACATGGACAAAACTAGAACACTTTCTTGATGTAGCAAAAAAATATTAAGATGATACTTTTTTTATTTTAGCAAAAGAGACGACAAGAAATTGAACAAAAACTTGAAGTGCAGGCAGAGGAAGAGAGAAAGCAAGTGGAAAACGAGAGGCGAGAACTGTTTGAAGAAAGACGTGCTAAACAGACAGAGCTGCGGTTACTGGAGCAAAAGGTTGAGCTTGCTCAGTTGGTGAGTTTTAGTTTTGTTCTTGATCTTTCTCTTGTTTAAATTGTTCTTGTGTCGCTAAAGGTTATTTTCTTTCATTTCTCAGCAAGAAGAATGGAATGAACATAACGCTAAAATAATTAAATACATAAGAACAAAGACAAAACCTCATTTATTCTACATACCTGGCAGAATGTGTCCTGCTACGCAGAAGCTGATGGAAGAGTCACAGAAAAAGATGAATGGTAAGTGATTGTAGTGATACAAAGCCCCTTGTTCTTCCCTCCCTTTGTTTGCTGTACAAATTTCTTTTAAGTCTCTGCTTAAATACATGAATTTCGTTCTTAGAACAAACTATGTTGTTACACAGGTGTTCATCACAAGTGGACATTACTCTGTCAGTGACTTATTTTTATGTTGAATGTTATTTGATTCTCTTACAAGAGGTTAAAATACGTGTATGCATAATCTCAGTGGTATGTATTTAAAACAGTCCTTTATGTTAGCTTTAGTACCCAGATGTATGCCAGTGCAGCAACTTAGTTTTTGAAAAGGCAGATTCTGTGGATTGGAGACCCAAGGAAGTGCAGGTGGTTACAAAGCATTTGAGAAGTGTTTTCTTAAGCACAGCTCTAGAACTTTATGATGATTTTTTTTTTTTACCTCAATGTGTGTTCATTTCTGTTTCACAGGATGACTATATTTTTCTTTTGGAAAACAATTTAAAATACTCCGGTTGATGGTAGTCTTACTGTTCTTTTTTATTAAACTAAGAGTGTATTGGTTTGGTTTTTTCTTAGGAGCTTTTCTTCATTTTGTGGGGTTGGGGTATAAGAGAAGCTAGCTCCCCTCTCTGAATACCCTACAGTAATTAAGCTTTCTTAATACCTAACCAGCTTTTTGCTTATTCCTACTGTCTTTTGTTTACCTTAGAAAGTATAACCTTAATAGATAAAGACCAGGAAATTAAGGTATTATTTTGATACACTGTTGGTTGAATTGATTTTAATGAAGTCAGAAACTTTTTGTTAGCTAAATTTAGGGCTTTACTGTTCTAATACTCAGCTGAGCTTACTTTGCCCCTTGCTTTGTTTTCTTAAGGTAACTAGCCATCTTTTTCATTATGCATGATTGGCTTGCTACTTCAGAAAGAATATGGATGCAGTAGTTATAAGTTCAACAGTTTAACTTACTAGCTTATAGTTAAAGGGTAAATAGACTTCAGTGTCTGTAGATTATCTTAACTATTATTTATGCATTTATTCCCTAGCACTCTTTGAAAGCAGGAGAAATGAATTTGCAGAGCAGATTAACAAAATGGAGGCCAGGCCCAGAAGACAATCTGTGAAGGAAAAAGAACATCAGGAGGTGCAGAATGAAGAAAAGAAGGAAGAACAGAACAAGGAGCAGGAAGAGGGTAAGGTGGCTCAGCAGGTGGAAGAGATGGAGACAGGTAATCAGCACAATGATATAGAAATGGAGGAGGTAGGGGAGGAAAAGGGAAAAACAGGTTCAGGTTCAGGGCATAGTGATGCAGAGAAAGAACAGGAAGAGGATGAACAGAAACATGATGTGGAGATGAAAGTAGAGGAGCCTACTGAGGTGAGGGAGAATGACAAGCAACAGGACAGTCAGCATGAGGAAGTCACAGTTGTGAAAGAGGACAGTGAAAACATTCAGCCGGTAGATAACGAGCAGGATGTGGCTGAAATGAATGAGGCAGATAGTGTAGAACCTTTAGAAAATGAAAATAGCAAAGTAGAACAAGAAACAGAGTGTGATGCTCAGCCAGAAAAAATGTGTAAGGTTCCTTCTCCCAAGAAGGAAAAGGGTATCAAAACAGAAAATAAAGCTGAACTTGAAGAAACACAAGAGAAAGCACCTGAAGCTCAGACAGAATCTGTTGCTGAGGTTCTATCTCAGCCACAGTCTGTGCCACTAGCACAGTCACCTCAGTTGTCTCAGTCCACTCAGGATACAGAGCTCCAGGCAGACAGGGATGAAAATGCTGTGATGTCTGTAAAGGTGGTTGAAGCACAGGCAGAGCAGAATCAGACAATGAGTGTAGAAAGTAAGAGTAAGACTAGGAGTAGAAGCAGGGGTAGGGCAGGGAACAAAGCTGGTCATAACCGTAGCAGCAGCAGCAGTAGCAGCAGTACTTCAAGCAGCACTACGAGTGCCAGTAGCTCCAGCACTGGCAGCAGCACCAGTCGGAGCAGTTCCACCAGCAGCAGCACTACCAGTGGCAGTACGAGCAGGGACAGCAGCAGCAGTAGCTCCAGCAGCAGTGAGAGTAGAAGTCGAAGCCGAGGCAGAGGGCACAACAGAGACAGGAAACGCAGAAGGAGCACGGACAGGAAGCGAAGGGATGCTTCAGGAGTAGATAGAAGTCACAAGTCCTCAAAAGGTGGTAGCAGGGATACCAAAAGCTCGAAGGATAAAAGTTCAAGGTCTGACAGAAAGAGGTCTATATCAGAAAGTAGTCGGTCAGGCAAGAGAACTTCACGGAGTGAAAGAGACCGTAAATCAGACAGGAAAGACAAAAGGCGTTAACAGAAGAGACCAAGCTTCCTTAGCCTAATCTTTGCAGCAGAAGATTATTTGAGTGAAAGGATTCCTTGTAAGGAGGAAGAGAAGGCTGCCTTAAGAATTGCATGCTGTAAAAAGTCTTTTGGAAAAATGCAGACTGTTTACCAGGCATTCTTGTACTTTTTACATAATTTTGTAAAAGGTTACTTACCAAAATTATGTGAAGTTCCTGAAAATGTAAAAATAAAAGATTAACACTCCTTTGCATCTTTTTTTTTAAATATCCTGTACTCATTAAGATCCTCTGTATATTTTAATAGGTAAACCTTTAAAGTAGATGTGATCATTTCTTCTGTATCATACACTTTTTTTTTTTTGTAGAAATAAATGTGCATTTTAAATAAATTGTTTGAGATGTCCTGTTGACAATTAAATTCCTCTTTTTAGATCATATGTGGGAAGGCAGTATTGCAGGAACTGTAAAATTTTGCCTTTTCCCTCTATTCCTTGCAAGAATGGGAATTTTAAGACCTAGTAAAGCAAATAATCTCTCCAATGCTGGTTAGGAAGGAAAAGTAATTGATTTGAACCTATACTTTTTGTTTTCTTCTGTAACTGCAAGTTCTTAGCCAATTCTATCTATCTTCCAGTTTTATAAAAATTTCCTGTCCATAGGCAAGCAGTGATTAAATGGGAATGTTAACCCTGGCCGTGATACCTTAAGTGAGTCTGGAAAACCACTCTTACCTACCTTCTGCAGGTGCTTTGGTAGTATTTACATCTATGTTCTAGATACAGTTAATCTGTTCAGTGATGATTCTTGCTTTGGTGGCCAGTGGAGGAAAGACTTCAGCTTGTTTCTCAACCAGGATTTTTTATTTTAGTTGCAGACTAATCTTTCATCCCTTCATACCACTAGGAATAATTATATTGCAGTGTTGGAGTTACCTGGGACTACCTAATACTAATGTTGTGTGCGTGCAAGAATGCTTTTTGAATGTAATTAATAAAACTTCAGGTGGTACAGTGTTATCTATGAAGGTGAAGACTGTTTTTATATAATTTTGTATGGAAAACAATAACATCTGTAGCTTTGTTCTGTACATGTGCAAATAAATGTGGCTTTGTAGACTACTCTCTCAATGCCTATGATCTTTTCTATTAACAGGTGTATTACCTTAGTCTTTCTACCTTTAAAGCATGAAGTGTAATTGCAGGTGGCTCTTCCTTCCAAGCTCTGAATATCTAGAACTATTCTTAAGGGCTTTAATTGTCTGTTAACTGAGGATGAAACTGTAGTGCTATAATCTGTGTTCTTTTGACAGGAAGAGAATTCTATTGTCTCACATGCCAAATCACGGAGCACAAAGTCCTAGAAAGATTTCAGTGTGGAAGGGATTTGAAAGCTTGTTTTAGTATATGAAATGCCATAAATACCCTATTTTTCTGGAACATAGTTGCCAAGTTCTAGCTTGGAGCGTGTCAGTTTTCATCTGAACTTGAGAGTAGAGACAGTTTTATGTGTTCTGAAGTGCTGAATGTCATGACTTCAAGAAATGTGTCTAGTAAGGGATAGAGTGCAGCACAAATACACAGTGGGAACACTGGGACTTCCCCTTTCTCAAGGAGTTCAGATTCTTCAGTCTATTTGATACTTCAGTATCCTATCTGCCTCTCTAGAACAGTAATTTTTACTTCTTGTCAGTAGTTTCCAACCATATTCCTTTTCTTCAGGGAATCTTGTGGTTTAATGTGCCATCTTTTGAAAGACAAATGTAAGTTCAAATGCCTTACTGAAGATGTTAATGTTCTACAAAAAATGCTCTGAGTAGCTGAGTGAATGTTACTGGTTTACATGTTTTGACTAATTTCAAGTTTCAAATTGCCTTTGGAAACCATTTTAGTTTTGTCAATTAGTTACTTTTTTTGTAGCATTGAGTATGATTAATCTTCCTTATTTTGAGCTTGTGTGATTCACTGCTGTAGTGCTTTTACTGCAGAGGTTTAAATGGCTGATACTGTAGCCATTGTGCAAAGGTTGTAACCACTGTTTCAAAGCAGCATATGAACAGGGTTTATGAAAACAACGTGATGGTGGGTCCTGGTGGCTGAACTAAGGATTGGATTGATTATGTTGTTTCAGGTTATATTCCAGGCAGCAAAGTATTTCTGAGTGTGAAAATACAGGAGCTTTGTTGCTGAGTACAAAGCTGGTGATGTAATTGATAGTTTAATGTTTATTACTAGAAACTTATTGCTGTGGTTAAGCAGTGCCATTAATTGTTAGCATTCCTAGATCTAAGCAGCTCAGTGTAACAAACATCAGTGTGTGATAACTTTTTAAGAATGAAGTTTTCTAAAAGCTGTATATTCCAACCAATATTCTACTCCAGAAATAGTAAAAGTGTACTGTTAGCACCATAAAGCAGTAGTGTTTTTAGTAATTGTTACATTTTCCCTCAAGGTCCCCTCCTCTTATCCTGAAGCAATTTCAGAGCTGTGGATAGGAATGAGGCCGTGGAAATAGCTGACAACTTCAAGACTAAATTTGATGGAACAGTTTGTACTTTCTGAGCATTTAGTGTAGATAGTGTAGGGATAGGAAATTATTGAAACATTTTTGTATTTCTCTTGCCCACAATGGTGAGTGGAGAACAAAGGAAAATACTTTGTTCTCTTCACTCCTGTTAAGTGGACAAAGGAACAGTAGTTTTTCCCCTTTTCTAAGAATGAAGTAGAGATGCTTTATGGAAGTAGGGAACATAAAATGTATGCTCTTTGCCTGTCTTTTGAAGTGTTTCCATCAGATGGTCCCTTTTAGCTTTAAGTATAATTTCATAAGGCAGTCGGTGGCTTGGTTTTTTTAGAATATTTATACTGTGCACTGACTCTATACCATTACTTGCTGTGTTTTTGTTCAGTCCTGATGCACAGATAAGCTGGAAGTCTCCAAGAATGTGTTTTTTCCACAATGGTCCACTTGGAGTCCTTGTCAGAGTAGATGTTACACAGATTGTTCATTAATTATAAGCTGAAACATGACTTGGGACAAAAGGCATACCTCTTCAAATTCCTGTTCTTTAAGGTGATGTCTTTGTGCTTGGAACAGCTTCTTTATATTTTATTCAAAGGAAACCTGAACATAATTTTTCTGCAGACTAAATATTAGTGAACTGAACACCCCCCTCCAGCAAAGTTAATTTCTAAAACCAGTAAATTTATAATTAGATTTCTAGAACATCTTTTATTTCTCAGGAAAGGAATGGTCTTGTGGTTAGGTCCCAGTTATAAGATTCAGATTCAGCTGCTGATTTTATAGCAATTACTGTGGTACAACAGGGCAAACATTCATTTAATGTATGTCCAAGATCTTTACAGTGAGTCTGCCTGCTCCAAGACATATTTCTCTGAGACTATGTGTATTCATGATGGGATCAAATGCTGCAGCAGTGGTGTATAAGTAACCTATAGAGATCTATGTTTTGAAGGATACAGTTTTGCTCTCTCAGACTTGTTTGGTTTTTTTGGTTTTTTTTTTTTTTTTTGTTTTGTTTTTTTTTGTTTTTTTCTGGTTTGGAAATACTAATATGCAGTTTCCAAAATNGTTACTAGGTGTCAGTATTCTATTACTGGCAAAAAATGTGAGGTGTTCAAAGCTTGGAAATGTATTCTCAAGATTCACACTTATAAAAGTCACAAGTTTCGTGAGTTTTTAGAAATTCACTGTGAGTTGTCACATTTGTAACTGTTCTTGTAATAGAGAGCAATAGTAGCTTTTTCTTGGTACTTGCTATGCTGGCTGGAAAAGTTGTTTTGTGTCTGGTTGGTGAATGACTGTTATCTGCTTAGATTTGTCCAGTTGGAAGACTGATTTAATATTACTTTTATTCCTTTGACTTATTTTTTGAAAGATACTTGTTTGAAAAAAATAAAATCTTTTTGGCATGACATTTGATTGAATGTAAAAGTTGATCTGTATTTTCATCCAAACATCCTAAGTCAAGAGAACTATAAAAGCACTTGTTAAAGTGCTTTTGCTAAGGTCTATAGTCTTTCTTCCACATATTTGTGCAATATTCTACAGTGTGAAACTCTACATTGTTTGTGCAGGTCTTTGGTGCTATCAAAAAGTATAGCCAAAGCTGTATATTCTGTTCTTATTACAAAATAGATATTAGGAGAACTTTTACCAGCTTATGATTTGCTTTGATCTTTATTATTAGTGCAGATACTGAATAATCTAGGATATCCAACATCTCCTTTACTTATACAAAGCCATGCCTTAAAATAGCCATCCAGTGTGCCATACTACTCAGATTATTTCAATTACACCATTAATTCTGATCCTTCTTCAAAATTTAGTATGCTGTAAGAGATTTCTGCCTTGCTAGTTCAGTAGTTACAGTTACTAAGGTGTCATTGCAAATAAAAAGCTTCATCCTAATGAAAGTGTTGCAAATAGATCTTACTTTTTCATTACTGTTGTTTGTCTTTGCAAGTGCAATATACTCACATTCATTTCTTCAGTTCTGCAGAACAGAAATTAACTGAAGTCTCACTCTATCTACTATAAAGCTTTCAACTTTGTCCTTTGGAATCCAGCTATAATAAACTCCATGAATCTTGGACTTCAGTTCAAAGGTGATTAGAATTTATGCTTGTATAGCATATACTGTGTGTAGGATTTGCACCCAAAAGAGAAGAATGTTTGGTATGAGTATGATTTATTATTGAATTTACTAGAGGAACAAATAACAGAGATCAGAGCAGTGCTCATCAGCATTTAAGCCTTGAAGAAGGTTTATTGAGACAACACAAGTAGCAATACCCAGAATAACTTGAAAATTCCAAATGCAGATTCAGCTAAGTTGCTAAGATGAGATATTTCTTCTACCTTCATGTAAAGACTTGGACTAAGTTTGGGTATCCATATGACACTGAAGTCAGGGCCATTTTCAGAGCTAGTTTCACAAATACAGTAATAATGTACAGACCTCAAGATGTGGGTCTGATTGTTCTCCCACACAAACCTACTTAAGTATGTACATTTAGGTGTCAGAATACCTACTTTTCCATTTTTAGGTGAATGGGCTCCATGTTGCCAGACTCTAAAAGGGACTGTTAACCTTTCTAGGTCCATTGTTGGGTTTTGTCCCATGTTCCATGGTTGGTGTGTAACATTATGAAAGACTTCTGACCAGTTGGATAAGAATGTTTTGGTGGGTTTTGGGTTTTTTTGGGGTTTTTTTT
>VZRZ01008639.1:339440-352145 GCA_013398175.1 Climacteris rufus
TTTTTTTTTTTTTTTTTTTTTTTTTTTGCTGGGTTTTTTTGTTTGTTTTTGGGTTTTTTTTTGTTTTGTGGGTTGGTTTTTTTTTTTTGGTACAACACTTAGTATATAGACAGTCCTTCCAATATAAATTTCTTGTATATTCTTTCTCACCAATCTGTTTTGTAGAGATCTGGGAATGAAAAAAAATGGGGCAGCATTAAAGTTAGTCAGGAGTGAGAGGGGTGAGTGCTGATCTGAGTGTGTTCCTTGGTGCTCTCTGGTGCATTACCTAACAGCAGAGACAGCTGGTGTTCTAGGTCATAGGATAGGCTGTCTGACTCCCAGGTCATGTGGCAAGGGAAGGGGCCAAAGTGTTAGATTGCAGCTGGGGGACATGTCACCTCTATGAAGTTTTTGTTTGCAGGCCACTGCTGGTTAAGGTGACCCTGGCTCACTTTGTGCCCTTTCTTTGCTGGTTTGGTTGATCAGACTAAGCACCAATGTCTGGCAGGTTTGAGTTGTGGAGCAGAAAGAAGGGGAAACTGTGCTGCAAGTAGGAGACAGCTTAGATTTGTGGAAAGAGAAAAGAGTGAATTCCATATGAGTCATACTCAGGACTGAAGGAGGGGCTGGCTTAGTAGGAAACATATGAGTACAAAAATCAGGTTGGGAAGGAATGCAGATTCTTGGGGCATTATCAAGAAGGCAGAGAGAAGAGGCTGCCTCATGCAGGAGAGTGGGAAAGGAAAAGTGAAGGTTTTTTTGTGGGTTTTTGTAGGTTAATAAGATGTATTGTGTTTAAGTCACCAAAGAAGTGTGGAACAACCATGTGAAACCTGTAAAGCAAAGGCTGCTTCTAACACAAAGAAGATGGAGACTCTTTTTTTACAAGTAGTCACATGGAAAAGACAACAGGTACAAGTTAATTCAGGGGAGATTCTGATTAGAAAGGAGAGGAAAATTTTTCACAACAAGAGCAAATGACCATTGGAACAATCTCCCCATGAAAGTGGTGGATGCCCCAATGTTTGACACTTCTAAGATTCATGTGGACTATCTTGTCCAGACCTTGATTTTGCCAAGAAAAGTTGGACCAGATGAACCTCAAGATCCCCTCCCAACCTGCTATTCTGATTCTCTGCAGGATTTCATTTATATCACAACTTCATACTTGCATAACCAGTGTACATCTCTCTGCATAATTACTACTTTAAAGCAGAACACATATTTGAGAAAACATTATTTATGACTACATACTGGATAATAGGTTGCTAAGAAATGGGGCATTATTTAAAAAGCAGGACATGGCATTTGCTTAGCTTTGGTATATTGCTCTGTGATCTATGGACAGCATATGGATTTTCAAGTTGTCTTGCAAGACTGAAAACTGCCAAGCACCTTTAAAAGGCTTTGGAAACAAGTAAGTATTCCCATGCTAAAGGATGGATTGTACTTAGCATCTAGTGCATGAGAAAGCTCCAAAAGATTTTGTGGAAAACATTTCTGTTCTGAGTTCCCAATGACCAGCTATAAATTATCTAAAACATATCAGTGCACACAAAAAAATAGTTTATTAAACAAACAAACAAGCTGGAACACTGTCAGTAGCTATATCAATATAAGTGTAAAACCGATAGTTCATCTGTTGCATTAAGGGTATAGAGATTTGACAGAAAATAACACCCCCTGCATTCCAGCTGGTCCTTAGAGATCAGAGGGTCTGGGTGTGGCTGGGCTTGATTTATGATTATAATCCATTGGGCACTATAGGTCTGGTTGTGTTCAATAAGAACTTTCACGAGCACAGATTCACAAATAGTGCAATTTACCAATCCAAAACTACAGGTCAAGTCGTGTTCAGTAAGCCTCACTGTCCCAGATTCACACATAGCACACATAGTTTGGTTTATCAAAACAACATAAACACAGATTTGGAACTGCTGTTGGTAAACAGCACTAGATGTGACAGAGCTCTAACAATAACAATAACACTGTGTTAGCCTGGGTAATAAAAATAATAATCCTACACAGAAGCTTACCAAGCAGGCATCCCTGCTTGTGAAGAGGGGGAGGACAGTAACACATCAAGTGACTCCAAGACCTTTTTGGGTCTTTCTCCTAAGTCCATGAAAATTCTACCCAGCTTATATACAGCCCAATCTTATTCTCCTCCTCCTTCTTTACAGTAGCATAATCTAGGTGGAGAGTTGAGTAATATAGTCACGTATGTGGTAGCAGTACTTCATTAATCTCATTAGCATACTCAGGGTGTGTGGTTTAATATTTAATTAACCCTTTTTTCAGGCAAAAGTTACCATTTTGGCCATGGTGTCCTTCAAAGTCCTGTTCATACAACTTTGTTGTGTTCTGTTCAGTTCTTGAGAGCAAAACAGGACCATTCTGTCTCCACAGGGCCTCCTGCTTTGGCCTACTCATCCTTTTTTGAGGTCAACTCTGCAGAACTCCATCCACAAAGATAATGTAGAAGGAACATGGTGTAAACTGTGGATGGTAGGCTGTCTTAGCCCTTGCCTGGCTCCTTGGCCACCACCCCACACAATCATAAGATCGGATGAAAGATGTACATTAAAAATGCATTCATAATCCAGAAATAATCCTAATATAACTCTTGTTGCATTTCCCCAAGCACAATCTTCTACAAACTCAGCACAGAAGAATCAATCTCACAGAGGCTAAATTTTTATTTGAGCAGAACTACTTTTGTTGTATTCAAAACATCAGCTTAGCTATCAGAACATAGTTAATTATTAATGCATGTGTATAATCAGGACACCTGACTCTGCAGATTGTTAGCAGGTTAGCATAGTGTACTTCTGTTTAAGCAGATCAGGGAAGGAAAATAGGATTGAAAGTTTACTTGCAATGTTTTGTTAGGCTAAGAAAAATGTACAATACGTTTGCACATCAATGAAGTTTCCACCGTTTCAGTGCATTCTGGATTTAATCTAAAATGTCAAGAATCTTACGTCAGAGATTTCTATTGTTAGTAATTTCATTTTCAGCAAGTGTGCAGAGTACAAAGGTACTTTCAGAATGGAAGAAGTGTGGTGATCTGGAATGTGAAAGTAAGTACAAATTTGTTTTTTTTCAAAGGGAGTCTGTGGTGTATATGCAGCCACTAGGAATCATAATGTCGAAATTAGCAACTAAACAGACTGAAAATGTGTAGCCATAGAAAATACTTGTTGCTATTATACTAAGCTTACAAGCAATGGGCTTAAGCTTTTAAAACAAAAAGAGAAAAAAATATTTGCTGGATGGTTGTGTAAGGATATACAGATCAAAGTTCAGTAAAAATACTCTTGAATGCCTAGTTTTTCTCAGATGTCCTCAATATAAAAAAGTATAAAACAGCTTTAAAGTATTTTTAATTTGTTCTTTAGTTTTTAATTTAATTTAATTTAAAATTTGTTCTTTACATGTACAAAATAATATACAAAATAAATTACAAATAAGATTAAAATAGTAGTTATAAACTGAGAAAGAAGACTTTATCATGTATTTATAGTACTTTCATAGCCCATCCTGCAAGACTGTCATTTTTTTCAAGCAAATGGTTTGCGATTTGTTTTTTGTAATCCTTCTTACAAAACACTCTGTTAACATACCCTCTTTACTTATTTTTTCTTTTTTTTAAGATTAAGTAAGTACTGTAACTAGTTATGTAGTTCTCAAAGAGTAAATAGCTCTGCAGGAGGCAGAGCCACTGAATCACAAGTGGGCAGTGATAAATAATGCCCCATTTATTATCCATTGATTGCCATTGTGAAACCTATCATAATCAGAGTTGAAGCTGTTTCTAAGCTGTTTCCATTGGTTTGGCAGCCTTAATTGTTGCATTTTCCATGTGGATAGCTTTTTCTGAAGTGGAAGAATCCTTACATTTCCTCTGCTGATGGATTTCTATTTTCTTGTGTAGCCATACTAACCTCAGTGTGTTCTGGATGTTCAGAGATGTCTATCTTTGTGGAACAGCATGTGAAATGGGTTCCAAACTGACCAGAGCACATCAGTAGTGATTTCTGTAGGATGACAGGGATGGAGACAAAGAAAATTTAAAGTAATTAAAACTGGATTGGAAATTTTGTTTTTAACAACATGTTTAAGGTTAATATTGCTTAGATTTACTTATTTTCTTTATAAGATAAATGTATTCAAAATAGAGGGCAAAACCCCCAAAATACTTGCTAGATTTAACTTCAAATTTCTGAAATATAAAATTATAAATATTCCAGGAAAATAATTTTTAACAGTTTAGATCTGGCTTTAGTAGTTGAATTTGCTAATTCTGCATACAGGATACATATCAGACTTCTTCAGTTGCCTGACTTCAGACAAAATGGATGCTGCACTTGTTTCTTTCTTTCTTTCTTTCTACATATTTTTCCAGAGGCAATGAGCCGAGTTCAAGCCACTACAGACTACTTAGGGCCTGATTGCCGCTATCTTAACTTCAAAGCCGGGGAGGAGATCATAGTATACTCCAAACTTTCAAGGGAAAATGAAAACTTGTGGACAGGAAGTGTAAGTACTTCAATCTGAAAGATTTCCCCGTAAGAATTTTAAATAGTGTAATAATAGTGTAACAGCTGCAGTCTATTTGCCTCTAAAGATTTTCTATCTCTTTCGGAATACTAGCCAGCCATGGATAAATGCAGTATTTGGGAGATGGGTCATTGTTCCTATCTTTATATAGCAAGGGAAAATCAAATCTTGGCAAAGATCACTCATGGAGAAACAAAGTCAAGACCAGAATACAAGTTTTCTGTTTCCTTCATCTTATCATTTGGTTGTAATGATTTCATCTCAATCCCTTAAAAACACTCAGGTCTATCAGGTAAGGTTCCTACCTACAGGTCTGCGGGTAACACCTCCAGTATTGGGACCTGACTTCCCAGTTCAGTACTTAAGAAAAGTTCCCAGAGATGTTTTGATGCATATTTAATGATTTGGAACAAGTGTCAATGAACTTAGAACAGCCATTTAAGAAGGAATAGATGCATTGATCCAAAACTGTGTAAGTGCCTCAAAACTGTAACATATTAGTAAACTTCTTTGGTTTCTTCTGTAAAGAATCTGTCACATTTATTGTTTAACAGTGGAATTCTGTCTTCCTTTTTTTTCTTCCAAGCCAATCTTTGCAAGTACTTCACTATTCCTTGCTTTCCAAGATTTCCTTTCCTCCATCAAAGGTTATCTGCAATGGTTTGATGTAAAGCTAGTTGTGGTTTCTTGGCCAGAGGGACTTGATTTTTTGGGCACTATCATTAACTTATTTTCTGTAGCATTGCCATCTTCATTGTAGTTTTCTCTTCAGCTGCAGCTGGCCTTTTATCTAAATTTCATATCCTACTGTTCTTGTAACTTATTGTGGGTCATTAGTTATTAAGGCATGACTTTTTTTCCCATTTGAGACAATGGGAAGTTTGCAGCCAATTTTAGTAGGAGCACACAAAACTGTGACCACTGGTGCACAAAAGACTGTTTTCAGCTGAATCAGTTTCAAGGCTACTGCCTTGATTCTGCACAAACAGATGTTCATAAAAATAATACAGAAAATAACAGTAAGGAATAATATACTTCCCCTTCCTTTCTGAAATGGAAAATGGAACACTTACGTGAAGGAAAAATAAACCAATCTTTTGACAAAACAGAATGAAGGAGAGAGGGGGCAGTTCTAGAAACTTCTATAGATACTTTTCTAGCATATATGCAAGCACCTAACATATATATCACTGAAGTTTAACTGCTCTCATTGGTTTCGTATTTTTTACAGAAAGGAAAGGATTTTGGATATTTCCCAAGAGATGCTGTGAAGGTTGAGGAAGTTCTTATTGGAGAAGAAGTTGAAGTGCTCACTAAGGTAAACCAACATGACCAGATTTTCCAATGTAGTTTACAACAATTGAAAATCTAATATCCAATTAGAAATTGAAGTGCTGATGGATATTTTATTTAAGATAATTCAAAACATGTTTTTATTATTGCTTCATTTCCATGTTTATTGCCTTCTAAAATAATTTCTATATAATTAAAGCTATAGAACCTTCAGGAATAATATAATTAATTACAGTTCTTTGTGTAAAGTTAAAACTATACAGAAAGAATGTGGACATATATTGCTGTGCTACACAGTGATATAGAAAATTACACATTAAAACATTTTAAAAGTTAATGTTATTCTTTTAGGAAACTGATTTCCTTTGTCTTCATGAAGATAAGTATGCTTTTGAAAATGAAGACAACACATACAATCACAACAAAGAAAGTGAATATTCACTGTCTGATGAAGAACCAAAGCTTCATGAAAATGAACTCTTAAAATACACAAGTGACTCCACACAAAATGAAGAAAGAACTGAATCAGTTTCTGGAAATGATTTTGAGGAATCTCACACTCAGGAGTCTGCAGACAAAAAGCTGGTTAGCAAAGATGATACTGAAGAGTCACAAATGCAAAACAATCTCCCACCAGAACCCACTCAAACTCAGTCTAGTTGGATTTCAGGATGGTTCACCACAGAAAATAAAAATCATGAAGAGCCCTTAGAAGTCATTACTGAATCTTTAGAAGAAGATAAATACCAAGGCAGAAGAATAGTGGTAACAGCTGAAAACAGCTTGCAGGAGCCAAATGATAAGGACGAGCAAGAAACCCCAGCATCTGGTTGGTTTCAAGGTGGACTGATGAACTTTCTGTATTTTGGCAAAGAGAATGAGGATGTTGATTTGGCATCAGAACAAACTGACCCACAAATTCATGATGTTTCTGGTGTGCCTGAGCATTCTAATACTGAACAGGAAACAACAGTCACAGTGTTATTGTCAGAAGAAGAAAACAGTGAAAGCCAAGAATCCAAATCAAATTGGTTTAATTTGGGTTTAGGTGATGTTCTTAATTTTGGCCATGCCGAGGAAGATACAATTGCAACAGAGGACCAGAAAGGTGGAGAAACAAAGGAGCAAGCAAATAAGAATGAGGAAGAGCAGACCTTAGACCAGAAAGAATTATATATGGACAAAGAATCAAAGGAAAAGGTTAAGGCAGTGACAGATGAAGAAGTTGAAGAGAATTACGCACCAGAAATGACAGATTCAAAGAGTAACAGGGCAAACCCTGGGGAGACACCAGCAAGTGTACATACTCTTAATGACACCAAAAGCACCTCTAATAGCACAGAATCACATCTTGATATAATAACGTGTGACAAAGAGCAGCCAATTGAACCTCACAGTTCAGAAGAAGACTTGGTATCAGAAAGCCAACTGTTGGAAAACACTGAAGCTGAAAAGAAAAATCAGGAGTCAGAAAGCAGACATGGCCAGTCAGGTTGGTATACAAATATCTATAATAGTTTTATTAATTATAATACGGACACACATGATAATCAACAGGGACATGAATCAATTACATCAGAACAGATTTCTTCTTCTCAGAGCCCACCTCTGAATTGTGATGCCTCAGGCTTGAAAACCACAAGAGAAAAGCCTGACACATCTGAAGAACAGAGCCATTTCTTCTCTTTTAGTCATTTTGCAGACATACTGAAGTTTCAGAGTTCAGCAGCCAAAGAAGGGCAAGTGCAGAGTTGTGGGGAACTACCAGGAACTGCAAATAATCATCTGGGCATCAAGGCATCCCCATATGACACTGAACTGAGTCTTAGTCTGGAAACACCCAAGAAAGACAAACAAGTCAAAGGTTGTGACGCAGAACAAAATTCAGCATCCAGAAGCCATTTCAAAATGGATAGTAATGTAAAAGAGGAAATTCACAAACCAGAGAATAAAAATGACCCACTCAGTTTTTATGAAAACAACATCAAATATTTTAGTCAGGATATTTTTAACAATGAACATCACCAGAAATCTGGGGAGTCCCAAGAACTGACTCCAAACCAACCTTTCTCTCCTCACCCCTCATCTGGTGGCCTCAGTTTAACAGGTACCAAAACTTCCGAAGAAACTGGCCATTTGGAAGATGTATGGAGTTTCAGAATGGAAGGTAAAAACTGCTTGCTGAGAAGAACTAAGCTTCCATAATAAAAAAAAGGCCTTGGTAAGCCTTGATATAATACCATAGGGAAAACAAACTGGAGGCACTTCAAATCAGAAGGTTAAAAATAACATATCAGGTAACAGTAATGCAAATACTGCCAAAGCGAATGATCTTTCCTCGTCAGCTGGCAGTGCAAAATAACAAACAGGGCCTTGGAGAAAAAAACTCAAAAAAAAATCTACCAAATGAGTAAAAGACTGGACAACTCTTGATGCTCTTGCTGATAGCTTGGCAGAGAGAAGGAACAAACTGAACAAATTTCTATAAATGTGCAATATCATCAGGAAGGTGAAACAGAACCAACACAGGAAGATTCATGTTCCCAGCATGAGCTTCTGGTACCAGAGAATGGACAGTTTCAATCCAGATCTCAGAAAGAAATACAAAAATCACCTGTGATATAGTAAAACAAAGTATTAACGTGCAGCCTCAGATTTAGGCCCATCAATTCAAACCACCATGACACTGCAAGATACAAATGCATAGAAAATGAGTCAGAGTTTTGAAAGTCATCATCAAATGCTACTTCAAAAGGCAGAGTAATACCAAAGTCTTCAGCTGAATCCAAGTCCAAAAAAGTATTTATAAAGAAGATTTATTGAGAATAAAAGCAACAGTCATGTGATATTAGTCAGACCGAATGTAAACTTTTACCCTAGAAGCCCCCTAAAATAGAAGAAATTTTTAAAGAAAAAAAAGAGACAGTTAGTGTCTCCTAAAACCATCTAACTAGAAAGCCAGAATGCTATTAAAAAACAGGATTAATTAAATCCCAGCAACCTCAGATTGCTCACAAACCCGGCTGATATAGAGTATCTATTGAAAACAAAGATATCGTTGTAACTGAAAGGATGAATAATATTGAACAAAAAATTGCTGCTACTAAAACTAGTTGGGAGAAGAAAATAAAAATAGAAAGAATCTGAAAATAAGAGTCAAAATCCAGAAATATAAATAGCAATTATATTCTAACAAAAAGGGTTCCCGTCATATTTTTACCAGACCATCATGGTTATTTGCAAATATATTTAGTAAAACAATTAAGCCTGTCAAAAAAAGTCTAAGTAGTTTTGTTTTGTCGAAAAATCCAAATGAAAATAGAAGTGACACTTGAATACTTGACACTAGGATACTTGAATACTGCACAGAAGAATAAGAGGGAGTTAAAAGAAAAGGAATCTGAACAATAGAAAATAATACTAATTGTAGAGAAGGTGCAGAAAATTATGAAATCAATTTATAAATCATGCAAGAAAAAAAACGGGGAAGGATTGCTTGGTATTTTGGAGAAAAAATACTAGAAAACAAGGAAATTGAAAAAATCACATTACAGCCGACAAAATTCCTGTGCCCCCAAAAAATGCAAAACCAGGCAAATGGGATAAAAAAATTTACCAAACCCATTAATTACATTTCAAAAATTTTATTTGAAGTTACAGACAAGATGTTAAGCAACCCTTAGAGTATCTCTGTGAGGGAAGTAAACTGTTGCAGCAGCACCAGCAATTTGAAAATATTCATAATGAAATCACAGCTTACTCAGCTAAAGTTAATGCTATGTGGAGGAAACAGGTCATTGTGTCTGCACAAAAGGGGCACAATTTGGACACTGAGTGGGAAAAATATACGGAAAAAAAGGAATGTTTTTCTAGAGCTGCCAGAGCTTTTGTCTGCTGTAACAATTAAGTGTGCTGTCCAAACTGCAGCTAAAGTTACTAGACTAATATTTCACTAACAGAGATTTAGCAAGAACAAAATATCCTTTGTTTGCAGAAAAAAAAATACAGCAGATACAAGACTGTCTTCTTCTGGTGATTTAAAATGAAGAGGTAGTGAGCCTAACTCATACAGTTAATGACTGATTTATGATATTTTGAGGATCTGATAATACAGGTTGAATTAATATAATGGTAACAGTTTAAGAGCAAATTACTCATCCTGAATTTTGACTACTGGACTATTTGTGACGTGTATCTTTGGCCAGTACTGTCTTGAAGCACAGAATTAAATTAAACAATTTGTAAAATATTTTTCCTTTGTGGGTAAGCAAGGTGGGGGGTTTTTTTGGAAGCAGTGTTTCATTGGCTTCAGGCAATTTGCTCCAAGTCACTATAACTGAGGCAGTCAGGTACCTTCAGTCATACTTCTGCATGAACATACCTGTAGGTTCTTGTATTTTGCCATGAAGCTTGGTATCTTGTGGGAATTTGTTAATCTTTAATCCTATTTTTAATTGTTCTCCTTCTAAAGCTTACCTCCCTTGTATTTGGATGGAAGAAAGAGATCTACTAATCCTGCCCAGGGAATCTATAGGCTAACTATCAAAACCAAGCATATTTTTTCCTGAGCATTGATTTTTAGCTACTCTACTACAACACAAGTTTTGCTTAAAGCTCTCTCCTTCAGACTCTGAGATCATTATTTGTATAGTGTTTCTTAAGTCATAAATCTGTAGCACATTTACTCTAATATGCTACTCCAGTGTTTGACTTGAAGTTAAGGAAAATAAAAATTAAAATCTCTGTAGAGATTATTATCTTAGAAGAGTAAGTTGAATCCTCTGAAAATAACCATGATTTCCCTTCACAATTATTTGCAGGAGTAGGCAGAAGAAAGCTACTAGAAGAAACACCAGAGAAGGAACATGAAATGAATGTAGCTGTAGACAATGAACACAACAGTGACCAAGATTCAAAAGCAACAGCCATTGCTTCAGTAAACTCTGAAATAAAAATGGACAGTTCAGTAGCTGACTCTGAATTTGATGTCCAAAAGTCTTTCTCTGATGCCATCCAGAACTATGTTCCTAGTAATGGTAAGTGTTCTTAATTTTAAGGAAAATAAACTTGCAATATTAAACAAACAAACAAGCAAACAAACAAACAACAAAACAGAAAGAAAACCGGTTGGAATTATATGAAGTTTACAGTTGTAAAGTAAAACCTCTTTTTTTTTTCCTTATGACCAAACCAGAAGGAGGCTGGATGTCTCAGATACTTCTGTGCTTGAATGCTCTTGAGATCAGAGAAACAATAAAATCTGCATTATCAGCAGTGAGGAGTATTATCAAACAGGTAAGAATTATTTCTGTGATATAGCATTGGTATTAGTGTTACAAGTTATGTTCTGCAATGAAGCTTCAAAAAAAAAAAAAAGAAAGAAAGAAAAAGTCCTTTTAAATAAACCCTCTGCAGTTCCCTTACTTCCAGGGTTATCTGATGCCAAATGAGAAAGAAAGCACACCATCTGCCTCTGTTATTTGCAGTGCAGAATCTGAACTCAGGATGTGAGGGTTTGGAGTTTTGTTTGTGTGGTTTTTGATGGTTTGGGTTTTTTTGGTTTTGTTTTTTGTTTTTTTTTTTTTTAACAGCAAGGAAACACCTGAGTGATGTTTTAAAATTTTTGGTTTCATTTGTTTGTGGTTTTTTAAATGCAGATAATGGCACCCTCTAGTTCCCAGAACAGTATTCACTAGATTTGCTCAGACTTTAAAAATTTGGGTTAGGATGAGTAAAATAACCAGAATACTTCCATTGCTTCAAAAGAATACTTTCAAAGCTTTGATTTACAAATATTCCCCTAGTTCGTAATTGTATTAAAAATACTTTTCTAAGCACTGTATAAAATACAAAACAGGGGTATTATTGCTATGGGGGTGTCTTAAATATCAAAACGAAGTGCACAGTGCAGGTGAACCTTACGGGGCCTAACTGCACAAGAAACAACGCTGCCAGAGCAACGTGAGAAAAGGTAGATAGATGTTGTTGCACTGCCTCCTCTAAACAAGAGTAGCAGCAGATAAAGTGCTATATGGTAAACTTCACTTTGGCTCTTTGGTTGAACTTTGTTTCGATTGGGTAACTGAAGTTTAAGAACCACATAAATTTGTTCCTGATTACCAGTGTACTTCTATAGAATACGGTGAAATTGTAGCCCAGGACGATGGAAACTGAAGGGCTTTGTTCCTGGTGACCCAGGCGGGACTGCAGCACTCCACTGATAGCTCACTGCTACGGCCAAACTCATCCTCGTACTGTTTGATACAGCTAAAAAAGACAGTTCTGCCTCCTACCTATCCCGGTCCCTTAGGTAGTACCAGCTTTGCAGGCAAGTCACTCACTCTGCATTGTGAGAGTTGTTAACACACGTTAAAAGGGGAAAAAAAAGTCGTTGAAAAACTAACAAACCTAAACCAAACAAAATTAGAGTTAATCTTAGCGAATGAAATGAAGAAGAATCCTTTGCTGTGTGGCATTGCATCTCCCCTTACATCTGCTATCAGCAGCACGGCAGATCATTTTTAGCACAGGCGCTTGGCAGAGCCCCGAGCCGCGCAGCCCTGCGCGCCCGGCCCCGCCGCCCGTCCCGCCCCAGGGAGGTTTATCCCCGTGCACCCGCTGCCGCCCGGGCGCGCATGGAGGCGGCCGGCGCCACACGGGAGGTGAGTGTCCCTGAGCGTAACTTTAGGGAGCAACAGGAGCGGGGTCCCGTGGGGGCCACGTCGGTGCCGGAGGACGGGGGTCCGACGGCGGGCGCACGCCGAAGGGAGCTGCCGGTCCTTCCCGGCTGCGGTGCCCCTGGCCCGGGCAGGGCCTGCCGGGAGAGGCCCGGAGCGGCGCCGGGCGGGCGGGCAGAGTCGGGCCCCG
>VZRZ01008639.1:362513-400040 GCA_013398175.1 Climacteris rufus
TTCCTTTGTCCTCCAAGCATGCTGTGCCTGTCACGGTATGTTGGGATTGCTCTTCTATAAAAACAAAACAATAGCAGTAAGCTCTGTCACAAATCTTTTTGTGCTTTTTACATGACTTATTGTTCTATTCCTTCAACCAGATGATGAGCAAAAACGAACTGTAAAGAAATTGATCTATGCTGCAAAGGTATGTGATTTTAAGAAACTTGAGGATGAAAGAGGGGAAACTAGAGGGAATACATGTAATTTTTCTGGTAATAGCAGTATCATAGTTCAACATCTTTTAGTGTTTAATTAGATATTTTTGCATGTTAACAGTGTCTTAATCTGATAATCTTAAAATGCTCTCTTTTTGATTTTGATTGTAGTTAAATGCTTGTTTAAAGACCATGGAAGCAGAAAGAGAACAAATGTATTCAAAATTGTCTGATGAAAATAAAGCTAAAGAAGAACTTACAGGTAAATAAATCTTGTTCTGCCTTTAGGATTAATAAGATGCTGCTTTTGTGCAATGGTGTCACAGGATGCAAGTATTAATTCCAGTAAAAACTGAATTAAGTTTACGTTAATAACTACTTGATTTTTAAAATTCCTCTTCAAATTGCTTAACTACTTTAAATACATTATTTTAGAGGCAGAGCAGTCAAAGTTGCAAATCTTGTTGTACTCTGTTGGAATATTCTATAACTATTAAGTTATAGAATCTTAAAATACAAGTGCAAAGTGCTGTTAATAAATATATAATACCTCCTTTACATGATTTCTGGACAGGAAACATTGGAGTTTTAATCTGAATTTTAAAACCATCTATTGAAGTGGTAGCTTAATTGTAGTTAGTTTGTAACAGGTGCTAGCTCAATCCTTCTTAAAATGTAAAATACTGCATTAGAGAATTGAACCTAAAAGCATCTTGCTCTGGGTTTTTTCCTTTATTGTGTAAGGACATACTGAATTAAACCTTGTGAAGTGAAAACCACTCTAATTCCAATTAAAACCTCTAATTAGCTATTGCTTTCATAATCACAGCCAACACAGTAGCCATCACATATGAATGTACTGTGCTTTGTTATTTGGGTGGTGAAATGCTCAGAAACTGAAATTTTTCGGTTTCTTTTAGACCTTTAAACTTATTCCTTCTGCTGGTGTGTTCTCCAAATTGATTGTAGCTCTGTCTCATAAAGATATTCAAACTTACTGAAGCTTTGTTTTGTTTCTTGAAAAGAGGCACAGGAATAGTAAATAGGAAAAGAAACATGACTGAGTTCAATTTGGAAAGATGAAGGTAGTTTGACAAATCTGAGTTACCCATTCAGGCTATTGAGGAAGACCTTGTGTAGATAAATCTGCAAGAGCATGTGTGGGTACTGGTTTTACTTCTCTAGTCAAATAATTACAGAAATAAGAGCCCTAAATGAAAATTTAGATTGTGAATTACAATACTGCTTTGTTTTCAAAGAGGTTACGTGGTTTGGATCAAAGGCCTGATACAGGCACAGGGCTGTATTTTGTGACAGGTAGAGAATATTGTTGCTGGTTTCTCATTTTGTATACTATATTGAAATATATAAACATTATTTCTTAGGTTATTAAATCATCATAGAATCCAAGGTTTTTACAGACTTTTTGTATACTAAAATATTGCAAATGTGTCATCCCAATATAATTATCTCTAAATTTGACAGAACGCATAGAAAGCCTTCAAAGCCAGCAAGCTTCCTTGCAGTCTGAGAATGAACGTTTTGAAAGTGAAGTTCAAAAGCTTCAGCAGAAACTCAAAGTAATGACTGAGCTATATCAAGAAAATGAAATGAAACTGCACAGGTGCTGGTTCCTCTTCTTCTATTCAGTGCTTACTGTTTGATTTGAATGTAACTCTGATTCGGGGAATGAAAATTATTGGAAGTTTGAATACTGCTTTCCAGAATTTTCTGGATTGTGAAGACATAATATATTACCCTTTCATGTACATTTGTGATCACAGTAGTTTTACAGAAATTGTTTCCATGAAACAATTAATTGTAGGACTTTTTCACAAGCAAGTACAGAAACAAAGAAGTAACAGATTTTTAATCTATGAAATAAGGCAATTAAAGTAGGAAATTGATTTATTGAAGTATTATATGATGTACTACACCTGTCAGAGTTGCTGAAAGAAAATCAGTAAGTGCTTTAACTGTAGAGATGTATTTCATATAGTAAAGAGAGCAAGTAATTTCAGAAGGGTGATACATATATAAAACTAAATTGAAAATAGAGGCAAGCTCTTGTTGGTAGGCAACATAAGACCCCTATGAATCAGGCTTTCCTCAGCAATAAAAACAGAATATGAGGGCTGTACTATCTGCCTCACAGTCAAGGTGTTATTAGGGATTATGACCTAGTGATTGAAATCAGTATGTTTAAGAGTAGAAAGTAAAGTTGATTGGTCTGGGCCATGTAGTAACCTTCAGAAGTGTGTGTGTGTGGGGGAGCAGGGTGCATCATTTTAGGGAGTGATGGTAAAATTACAGTTTTACTAGTCAGAAATAATTTCTTCAAAGAGCAGACATAATCTTGAAGGCAGCAAGAGAATCAGCATAAGAGTAGATCCTGTATTGAGGAGTATGCAGGACCTTTTTAAAGTATTACTTTCAGTAATCTGCTCTGTGGCAGATGTATTTGTGTAGATATTTAGCATCTTTGTGGATGCAACAGATCCTAGAAATCCACTGCATTAACATTTTGATTTTTAGAAAAGAGCAAGGAGGGAGTGGGAAGGAGCCTATTAAAAAAAAGATATGATAAGCAGGCAGAAAGGAGATATGTTTGCAGACTGTGTGGATGATATTTAAAAATACCTCATTAAAGCTCAGCAAATGTATGCTGCTTATCAAAGAATTGTAGAAAGCCAAAAAGGAGTGGAGAGAAGCTGGTGTGGTGAGGTAGCAGCACAAAAATGGTTTAGAATTAACAAGGCATTTTTTAAAAAGCCAGGTCTGTTCAAACAGGGGAAATGGAAAAGTAGGAAATGAAGATTGATTAGAAAAGAATTTTAAATTGTGTTCACAAGATTCATGATTTAGACAGCGTAATTGGTAAGGACGGCTGCTTACAGGAAAATGAGCAGTTTATCCGTTCAGGCTGTCTGCAGCAGTAGTATCCACGTGTGTTCCACAGAATTACCTTGTGCATAGTCTGGGGACTGGTGTATGGGCTTTCTCTTCTGTAGTGCCCAATAAGGCATAAGTATAAAAAAAGAGGGACCTGGAAAGACTTTTTTTTTAATAGTTAGGAACAACATTTTTTTCCTTTAGAAAATTAGTTTTAGAAAATACTGGAGCAAACTGACCTCTAGTGTAATTTGTGTTTTAGTTTGCTTGATATGATTTGTGGCTGCTTTTGAAATTTTTGACTTGAAACGCAATTAACCATAGTTTTTGAATTTTGTTTATAGGAAGCTGACAGTGGAAGAGAGGGAACGTCTACAGAAGGAAGAAAAGCTTTCTAAAGTAGATGAAAAAATTAATCATGCAGCTGAAGAACTTAACAGCTACAGGTAATTGCAAATTTTAGTTGCTGTAATCACTCGTCCCAAAGTGAAGTAAGAGTAGTAGAGAATTACTAAAAACACAGCATAAGCAAATGTATTTTCTTCCAGTTTCTTTGTGGGGTGTGTGTGTTAGATGCAAGTTTGTGTAATAATACAGACTAAGGGTGGTTTTAATTTGTTAAAACATTTGGGTGTTGAAGATTACTGGCAACTTTTCTTCCATTAAAATGCGGATTGTACTGATACTCTAGCTTTAATGGTGTGGTAGAAATGGGTCTCTAATCTAGTTCCCCTTACTGAACAGAGCTAAAAATATGAAGTTAAGAGAATGCTGTGAAATAAATAGAATGTTCAGTTTTCCTGCAGAGCTAACATTTATGTTCTATAGTTATGGTATTCTATTTCTGTATCTCAAAGCTTGTCAAATAGTCCTGTTGCTTAGAAATTCTTTACTAAAATATTGTGTTGGGGGAATATTTTCTGTAGCTGTTTTTTAAATGCTTTGCTCTGGTTTTTGTTACACCAGCTGTGTACCTCTGGGTTTCTTCTGCATTTTCTCAAACTGTGGCATATTCTTTCAATATGTAATGTATATTTGCCATCTTACTTCAGTGTTTATGAGAGTCTGAGGTCTAAGTGAACAATAGTGATCAACAACGCTTCCTGAAGAGTTAATTGGATTAATTCTTTCAAGTCATTCTTCAGTATTCATAGAGTAAGACAGAATTCACCCTTCTTGATTTACTCAGAACATGAACTTTGTAGGCATCTTAATTTTAAAAAGAATATCAATATTGCAGATTGAGTATAACTAAGCAATGTGTCTTTGGCCCACCTGCTGAGACAGTGTAGAACTAGAGAGGCTGTGCACAGGGCAGCTGGCAGCAAAGGTGGCATCATACTGGCTGTGGCCTTGAAATAACCTCAGTGCAGGGGACTGTCCCTCAGGACGTCCTGTGACAGTGGTGCTCCAGCCACATTGGTGCCTGTGCTGAGCTGGGGGAGCCTTTATATTGGAAACATGGCAAACCACTGAAAAACTGGGGACATGTTGGGATTTTGGTTTTGTTCTTTTGTTTACATTCCTGTTTGCACTAATGTAAGGCCTAGAATTTCTACTGGTGGAATACATTTTTATGTATCCCGTGGACCTAAGTGACAGTACTGTCTTCTGGATAAAAAAATTTTCATTGTACTTTGTGGCTACCATTGAGTTTATTGTATTTAAAACTTTCCTCCACATTTTATTACAATGTCATAAATCCTGATTTTGTTGCAGAGAGCGAGCAAAGGATCTTGAAGAGGAGCTAGAAAGAACTATCCGTTCTTTCGAGAACCAGGTATTTTGTCCTTTGTGTTACCCTCTGTGCCAGTAGGATGGCTGTTACTGCAACTGAAATACCTCTTCTGTTAGGTTGGGCTATTGTATTTGGCTTGGCTTTGTTGGGTGTCTGATTTTGCCTTCCCCTCCCCTTTTTTAATGTCATCTGGTTTTGACTGACATGATTTCATAGCAGAGATCACCAGATAACTTTATTAAAAAGTTAAATTTTAAATTTAGGTATCTCGTTATAAATTATCCACACATGTTAAATTTATAAATAAGAGCATATAACCTCAAGTTTCTTTTTTAGGTAAATAATGCATCTCTCTTTCACAGATTACTTCACATGAGAAAAAAGCTCATGATAATTGGGTAAGTTCCAAATACTGCGTTTCTGAATTTTGTGCATCTTCATTTTTCATTCTGTGAAAAGCTTGCTTTATCACTTTTGTTTCTTACTAAAAACAGATAATCACAATTATGTCTAACCTTTCACTTTTAAACATATGGATTGCTTGCAGAAATACACAAAAGCCTGTTAAAAATACTTCTATTATACAAAATAGAATAATTAAGCTGGATACCTATGAACACAGTGGAATGATAATCTTAAATCATTTATTATAGCAATAAATCTACTGGAAGAACATGACACCATGTAACAAATGTGTGACATTTTGCTAATCATGAAAGCTTTTGGCCTTGTTTCAATGCCATTTTGATATTTTCCTTGGGTGTACTTCACTTCTTTTATCTACTGGTAGAAGACGTCGTGTCCTGTGAGAACAGTATGTTCCATTGACAGCCTCCTAGGAGTGTTTCTACAAAATCCATTTTTACTTTCCAAACAGGAAAATTTAAAATATCTCCTGACTAATACATTCTTCAGTTTCACAGAATGGTCTGTCTAAGATTAATTCTGCTAAAAGCTATGGTGCTTTGTGGTCATAATTCCAGAGTTTTTAACTATCTCATTTTAAAATAAAGCTTGCTTACATAGAATTTGAGACTGTAAATCTTCTGCAGATGCTTCAAAGCAGCTATAGCCAAAGAATTTAATTTCTGAAGTTTTAAGAACCTGCAGGAAAGCCTTATCATTCCTTAAAAATTGGGGTTGTAGAAGCTACTAATGTCATTTGCTGAAGTACTTAAGGCTCCATACATGAGTCATATCTTGTGAAAATGCATATACTTCACATAGAATGTGTGGGATCTAGGAACTGTCAAATTTATGAAGCATTTAATCAATAAATAGTATCTAAGCATTTGATTTTGTCTTTCCCCAAAGCTGACAGCCCGAGCAGCTGAAAGACACCTCAATGATATAAAAAAAGAAAATGCACATAACAGACAAAAGTAAGTGCAGTCCTGATCTACTTCTAAAGAAATGCAATTTGACATGTTTTGGGTTTTGGCAGTTTGATGTTTTCTAGAATTGTTTAATGAACTGTGGGCCGAACAGGGCAGAAAGATCACAGTATTCAATTCCTGTTCTGAAAGAAAGATTGTCATTTGAACTTTCCTCTAATTATGACATGCATGAAAGTAAGAACTTAGGAACTCTGGGAAGCATTGAAATACTTTCAGAAAGAGGCAGAACGTAGTACTAGAACACACATGTTTTGGGGGTTTATTTCTGTTTATTTGTTTGAAACTTGTATGTATCAACCAGGTGTCGTGGTTACCTAATGATTTTTACAGCTGATCTCAGAAGTTAATGCAGATCAAGTGGTGGTAGTTGAGAGGAACCTTTAGGTGTGAAGTTAACTAATACTTGTAATGCAATTAGAGTGATGTTATACTAGGAATGTGACATCTAGCATGCCACTTCAGCTTCTCAATTACAGTTTAAATACAGCAGCATAGGGAAATACTTTCAGACATTTTTAAGTTCAGAGTACTGTGACATCCTTTGTCTTTTATTTAGGGAATAAAATACCTTGCTTCATTAACCATTTAAGTAAAAAGCCTAGCAGTAAACAGTGTAGTCTGGTAAAGCTTTTGCACTTCTTGATCACTTACTACTGATTTGTTGTTTATTTGCAGATTAACTGAAGCAGAATTTAAACTTGAACTTTTAGAAAAAGATCCTTATGCTCTTGATGTTCCAATGAGACCATTTGGCAGAGGTACAGTATTGAATTGTAAAATAGAGCCTAATTCTTTTGGTTTATGGCTTTGTTTCCCAAGACCACACATATGTAATTGTTTGAAAATTGTCTTGGCCATGTGTATGTACAAATACCAGTAATTTAAAAAAGTAATTGGGTCATAAGTGACTCTAGGTCATGTCAAGTATTTTGTTGAAACTAAGAACATTTGTAGTATTGATGAGAGTAGACTGGGAAGATGTTACACATGGTAATTACAGCACAGTTTTCATGTCAGTTTAGTTTTTAACTTCACCTGAGAAGTTATTTATACAGTTTGCTAAACTAAGTATTGTGAACTTGAGTATTTTGTTTTAACTGTTCCAGAGCATTCCCCATATGGACCCTCACCAATGGGCCGGCCTTCATCTGAAACAAGAGCTTTTCTTTCCCCTCCAACTTTATTGGAGGGTCCTTTAAGGCTTTCACCTATGCTTCCAGGTGGAGGAGGAGGAAGAGGTACAATTCTTAAACTTGAAAACTTGTCTATTCTGGATTTCTCTCTCCTCTCCTATAAACCTGTCACACCTTTTCCTCTTGTTGGTGACAAAAAGTGTTAAAACAACCAATTCAGCATAAACAGTTAATTGGACAAACTCTTCCTGGTTTTCAGCTTGCTTCTAAAGCTGTTTAATGTGTAACAGTACAATGGAAAATGTACTTACTATTAGTATGTTGGTCAGTGAATTCACTGTAGAAGGATAAATTAAGAAAAGTGAAAAGCCAGACTTAATCAATCATCTTTTATTTCTTGGACAAATGGGGTTCTGCTGAAATAAACACAATTTTGAAGTAAAAGAGAGTTGATTAGTTTTCTAAAGAATGAATACTGCCCCTTCCATCTCACTGGTGTACAGTCAGTGAGAGACTTGTCAAAATGTGAGGCAGTTTTATTGGGGGTTGTGATACTAAAAAGTTACTGGTTCAGTAAATGGCTTCCCTTCCCTTGTTCTACATTTGAGGCAGTCATCATACATGGAGAGCTCTTCTTCCCAACTGACGGAAGGGGCCAGGAAGGTTGTGTGTAAGGAGTACAATTCAGAGATTCAGGAGTGGGTGAAAGCAAGCTGGGGTGTCCTGGGTTGTAAGGGAAGAAAAATACTCTCCATTCATATTTTTGATGTTGATGGAAGCAGTGTAGATAAATGCTAGAGTGAAGTTCAGCATCTGTTCCAGGTAATAAAGAAACTACTGATCAATCTGTTTCTACCATTACACCCACTGAAGCCTGTACTTAGTTATGGGAAATATGTCCAGTTGTCCCTTCTATAAGGATTTCAGTAAGTGCAATTATAGTTTTCATCTCGCAGTGCACAAGACACACCACAATGGCTTCAAATTTTAGGTTGAATTTTAGCATGGAGAATTAGAGAATGATAGCAGAATTCAGTATTTCCATAATTTTTGAGACCCAGTCTGTTTTAAAGGAAGCTTGCAGTCTAAAATCACTTATTTTTACAGGCTTTATTGCACTTGATTATGTGTTGACCTGGCCTTGTCGGGTGCTTTTGTTTTGGTTTTTTCTTTTTCTTGAATAAAGAATTAGAAAGAACCAGAATAATGTTGAGTGAAGACAGATATTTTATGATACTGGTATTAGTTCTCAGTGTGCTAATTTTTCAGTTGACTAGTAGCAGGTTTTTATCATTGAGAAGATTATTTATCATGAGGGTACTAGTTTCTGATTCAAACTAATTGAAACTTGTAAAAATAGTAGTTTTTCAAAAAGCATTGCAAGTCCTCTATGTTGTGCTGTTAATGAACTAAGACCTCTTTCTTGCAAACTTTTAAACACTTCTCATAGACATAACTGTTCATCAGCAAACAGCTGGAGAGCCCTGTGGAGCCGTGCACCTCTCTTACCTTGACAGTGTTGGCACTCCAAGATTTGTTTTACTACTTCCAGCTTTAATGAAGAAAGCCACAGTAGAGGATTTAAAATACCTGGGTGAATAACTACCTGATTTCTTCATTTAGGATCCAGAGGACCAGCTGCCATGTATGAAGCTGGTAGTGAAAGAGGAGAGCTGAGTTCTGATAGAGTAACTGATCCCCACAGACCACCATCAGACACTGGATCCCTGTCTCCTCCTTGGGAAAGAGAACGCAGGATAATTCTGCCTCCACCAGGTATAAAACTCTGCTTAGCTACTGTATCCATGGAAAAGTGCAGTTACTAACTTGCAGTGTATATATTTAAGTATTTTGGGCTTAAAAATATTAAATGCTTTCTTGAACCTGCATGTGCAACTGAACTGGGGTTTTTTTTAGTGGTAGTTTTTTTCTCTTCTTGAGCAGTGTGGTTCACTTGCACTTTTCTGCTATCTTTTAAATACATATTAGTGTTACCAAGGGACAATTAACTGTTTGGTTTCATCATTTTACTGGGAGTTTGTTTAGTGTATCAAAAGACCTGTCTAGGCTGGATAGTTAATAGGAGATCTGAGAAATAAAAAGTTTTAATTTATTTAAATAAAAACTAGCTAATGTTGAAAAATACCATTTTTCAAAAAAAACACATTTATATTAATAGCACAGGAGTACCATGGTACATTCATCCTGCCTGGCACACATTTTCCTGTTGACACTGTCTCTTCAATGATTAAGAGCAGCAAAATCAATCTTCACTTTCACTTCTTCAGCTAAACATCTGTATTGCCCATCACCACTCAGAGAAAGCAGAGATGAGTCAAAGAGGATTCTGCTGATACTTCTCAAATAAAAACTTGGGGGGATGGACAACCTTCCTGGATACCTGTAATAAAGAAGGAAAAACGTTACAAGTTTAGAAAAAAAAAAATTGGGTAATGTACACAGATTAAGGTACCTCAATTATTATGCAGCAGGCAATACACATCTGTGTGAAAGCCTGGTGAGAGAACTCAAAGTCTGCTCAGGATGCAGTTTCTCGTTTGCCAGCTCTAATCTGTTGACAGGATGGTGCAAAGAGGTAGTCTTGTTTCCTTGATCTGAGCTATATTCTCAGCCCAACGTTGCACTTGGATCTCACTGATACAGTTTGTCTTGTAGCTGCATGACTGATTACTAGGTCTGATGTCAGCAAGTTGGTGGAAACACATTATAGTGCTGTGAAACATCATGGAAAACAGCAATCTGACCTAAGAATGGCTTAATACACACACTGCCTTATTTTGTCTTCGACCTTCTTTGCTGGGCTGAACCTTGGTTTCAAGGCCCCACTGTTCATAACTTAGGCAATCATAACCTTCGAAATTCTGCTGTATGTTAAACCAAAACTCAATGAACTTTCTCTTTTGCAGCTCTTCTGAAACACAAGCTATTGGAAAATTCTTGATGGGATTCCTGTGTTTGAGTTCTTTAAGATTTTTTGCTCACCCTAATTAGTAGACACTTTGTGTATTTACAAGGGCACGAGATAGCCAGAGAATCTTTCTAGTCTAAAATTGTATGGAAAGGGAGGAATAAATCTTTGTGATTTCTTCAATGTTAGGTGAGCCTTACGCTGATCCAGGTCTTCCCCCTCGAAGACAAGAAAGATTTTTCCCTAATCCTCCAAATACTGGAAGACTTTCTGGACCAGCAGAACTACGAACTTACAATGTGCAGTCTTTTGATAAAACAGGTGGGAATTGCTTCCATGATACTCTCAAATGGAAAATCTCAGTGTAAGCTGACTGTGCTTGGTAAGCCATGGCAACAGGACAGGTTTATGGCTACCACAGACCTGAATTTCCATTGTGTAAAAACTTTGTCACACCTGCTGGCCTTGATGCAGCCATTCCCTATTACAGCAATAGCCCTCCCTGCTGTGGGGTGGGGGGGATTCCATGAATGGCAGTCACGAGGTATTTTTTTGGTCCACCCTCACTGTTCTGCATCTTAACTACTCAAGATTGGTTTAGAGTCTGTTTTGGTCCCTCCCATGAGGCTCATCACAGCATTAAAATATCACAAATCTATGCTTGCATTTCTATGCCACACTTGGTCGAGTTAGAAAGGATTAGAGTCACAAAGAGTGAGAGAGAAACAGCCAACTTTTCAACTATCCACTGGTGCACAGAGGTAGAAGGTCCTGAGGCCTCTTCCTTCAAACTGTTGACCATACTGGCAACTTTTTGTAGTTCACAGTGCAGTTGCCCCCAGCTTAATCACACTTTCACTGACACACTAGTTTTGAATTGGCCAATTGTGTGCATTTTAATTTGTGACACTTGGCAACTGCCAGAAGCTCAGAGGCAAAGTTTTGGTCACTGAGACCTTATCACTTACAGTTTAAGAGGTTAATACTTATTAAGCATTTTTCATCTTTGTGTAAATGCCCTGGTAAGTCACATGTGTCTGATTCCTCAGAGAGGTGAAACTGTTAAACTCCCAACAGAAACTTCACCACCCAGGACTCAGCTCCTGATATGATTGGTAATAAGTTACCATGTCTGTTGCACCATGTCTGGCAATAGGAGAGAACCTTTGCTATTTGGTGTCACAATGTGAGAACTGGGAATGCTGAATTTAGTTTCAGGTTGAAGGTTCAGGTTTTACAGTGAGTTGTTCTTTACTGGAAGACAGTGCTGTCCCTGTGAAGCTACTGACCCTCCCTCTTTCCCAAGCCTTCTGTCCATTTCCATTCTGCTTTCAAACACTTAGTGATCCACTGAGATCTTTCTTCTGGGACCTGGCTGCTGACTGAAGGACAGGAGAGGTGCACCGTCTTTGCATCCATTTTTACCCCTTTCTTCAGTCACTTTCAAGCAACAATTACTTTATTTTTTTAAACGTTGTATTCCATTCTTGGGCAATTCAAAACCTCCCCAGTGGAAATAGAGTTTTGGATAACTTTGTTGCCAGCATTTAACAGGTTATAAACCCTGTGTGAATGTTGCTTTTTAGAGACACATAATTTCACTAGACTTGGGTCTGTATTTGTCAAAAAAACCCAAAAAACAAAACAAAAACCCACTGTCAATTAAAAAAACCAACCAACCACAAAACAGCAGATCCAGCTTATCTGACTTCAGAACAGCAATATGTCTCACAGTACTGAAATCAAGGCTCTCACTCTTTGGAGCGAATGAGTTACGCTTCCTTAGGAAGATGATCGAAATGTTATTTAAAGTGAACAAAATAGTATATGTTTTCCTAAGCTGGGGTGGCAAACTATAAAACCTTTTCACTTGAGGAGGTACCTGGAGCATGAAGCTTTTGTCAGAAAGAAGAGTTAAAGGTTAACAGACTTTGTGAGCAACTTCACAGGGACTTAAAATGGAAAGTGTTATGCAACCTAAATATCAAGGCATGAATATCCTGGGGCATAAAGAGTTGAAATGTTTTAGATTAAGTAAAAATATCATCAACAAAGGCAGGCCCTGCTTGAAATGACAAGCAGCATAGAGTTTTTGAAAGACCTATCTGTTCATTGAGAAGAGAGTTTTGGTTTTTTTCAAGAAGTAGAATTACAACATGTACATGAAAATTCTGTCACTAGTTAGAAGTCTTGTTTTGGTCTTGTGTTTTTTAGTATAATCATCTCTATTCAAGCCAAAGTGTAAGAAAGCAATATTTTTCAAATCTCAGGTTGGAGGGGTTGTTTGTTTGTTTGTTTGTTTTTTAAAGAAAGTGCATTTAGTGTACATATTTAGTATATTTACATCCAGTCAGATTCTACTGACAATTCCCTTTAATAGTTTTCTCCAGTTGTTATTGAAAATACTTGTTCTCAGCAAAGTACAAAAGTAAAAACACTGAAGTTCCTATTTATCTCTTGATTTATCAAGCGAGTACAGCAAATGAGATGATGATGATGATGATGATTATTATTACTGAATGCTCCTCTAAAACTGATGTAGTTCTGGAAGTTTCTTTGATATTTGGCAGCCAAGGAGGGATTTGGGTTTTTCATACTTGATTAGGATTGGTGTTGGGCTCTGTGGCAAGAGCATATCATAGCACAGCCGTTCCCAGAATTTGGCTTGCAAAGGAAATAAACTGTTAATCAGAGGGAGGGGGAAGATGGAACTGCTCCAGTAATGTTAAGATGCATTGCTAGGAAAAGGCACTTCTAACTTCTAAAAAAACCCTTACTTGAACACAAGAAGCTTTGGTAAAAACTGCGACTTGTACGGAAATTGGAGAAAATACTCAGGCAAAACTCGGAGTTCCTCAGTTGTCTTTCAGTCTGGCTGCAGAACAGTTGCTTGGTACAGCAATATCTTTGTTGTTGTTTTAGTTGCCTATATATCCTGATTTCAGAAAAAAATACTGAAATCAGTGGCGGAGAGAAAGAGATCAGCACTGAATAACTTGTTTAACTTTTGCATCCAGATGGACAGATGTCTTCAGAGCACAGTCCACGAACAGAACCGAGTGGAGATGGGATGAAGGATCATTCTAACCTTAGCGTAAGTAGCTAAAGAGAAGCTTGATTTGAAGAAGCTTTAATTTTCTGCAATAAATATAAAAACATTTGTCTGTAGTCCACTGGTCACATTACATTGCACTCAGCAGTGCAAATTATAAAATTATATGTATCCTTTCATCACAATGCTTATTGTCTTGTGAATTAATTTTGAGGTATTATTAATATAATCCCTATTGAAAATTAATTATAACCCAAAAGATGAAACTGTGGTCAAGCTGATGGCATCCTTGCTCAGGATTATGCTGCAGCTAAATCAGAGTTGGACTAGCTCTTAGCTAGTGTCACAGCCTGATGGTCCTGGAGATATTCCCTTTCCCTCCTCTACCTTCCCTGGTTTCCCTGTGTTGCAGAACTCGCTCCCTGATCCATCGCTGGTGCCTGAAAGTGAAGCTGTCAGTTCGGGGTTTGCACCCCCACCTTTCCCTCCTGTCAGACCTCCACTGCTGCCTGTGGATTCCAGAGCACCACCAGTACCTTACATGAGACGAGGGCCTCCTTTTCCTCCCCCTCCTCCTGCTGCCATGTATGGGCCACGGGAATGCTTTCCAGTACGAGACTTCGGGCCTCCACGCCCTCCGCTGCCAAGTACGTGGCTTTTGCCAGCATTTCTTTCAAGCTGATGAACATGAGTGCTTTGTGCAGGTAGCGAGTTACCACTGTGGGTGGACATGTACCTATTTGCACATACTACTTGTTAATGCAGCTAACAGGGACCATCTTTTCTGATGAAGGTTTGTTGTGTTGTACACTTCCTTTTTCACAACAGCTCTTCTTGTTGTTTTTACAAACACTAGCTTTGGCTGGAAAATACACCTACACCTACTCTTTAGCATTTAAAAGATTCTTTTTAGGGGGTAGAAAAGCAAGTAGGTGGCTACTTTAATCCTTTTCTTCCTATGAAGTCGCATCTTATATAAATGTTAAAAGTTCCATCCTCTTGATCTGAGGTGTGTTGGTGTCCCTGCAAAGGGACAGACCCAAAACAACCGTTTTCCCTCAGAGTTTGGAATAGTGAAGCAAGATGTAAGTATAAGACTGCAGGGCTTCTTTCTGACTCCTGCTGTTCCCTGAGTAATGTATGAAGAACTAAGCCATTTATCTGCCAAAATATCTGTATGGTGTGGCAGGCAAGGGCTTCTGTGGCAGACTGAATGGGATGTTGGCAGCAGCAGCCCCAGAGTTGGCAGTGAGTGGTGCTGCTTTGAGAGCTTTTTCCCTGCTTTGTTGCAGGGAACTACTGAGAAAAGTGATGGGTTTGCCCTCCTCCTTTCTGGCATCTCCATCTCTTTGGATCATGACATGTGACCTCTAGTTAGGCCTAGCTGAGCAGTGGGACACAGCAAGAGGAGCAGGTGTGTGTTTACTGTTGCGGTTGATATTAATGCCCTACTCTGATTCTCTCACAGTAAGAAATCCATATCCAATGAGACCTTATCCTCACTACCCCCCTCAACGACCTGGATTTTTGCCTCCACCGCCTCCTCCTGAAAACAGAGTTGAACCACCTCAGTCAAACCCATCAGCTGTAGAACAACCAGAACCACAGCAGGAGACTTGACAGTCATTTGGGGAAGGTGCAGAACCATTTTTGTGCTCTCCTACTGGCGTTTTTCCTTATGTTAAGTAACCGTTGTTACTTAGGTCTATATAAACTACTTTGCTCAAATTGAAGCTTAATAGAGAAAATTCTCAGGATAGTATTTTGTAAATAAAGAATTAAATAACTATGAATATTGTGAATAAGTGATTTCCACTGTACAATAGTCATTTTAAATTAAGTATTTCTAACTTGAGTAATCTCTTCAGAGGTGTATAAAATTAAATCGTGTGAACTTTACTGTAAAAGTCCAGCTGTGTTGTCCTGGTTGAGCTGTACAGGGAGTCTCTGCATGCCAAAAGTGATGCTTGCTGCTTTATGAATAGGATGTGAAAACAAATGGAAACAGTTAATAAAAATCTACAGAAAATGAAAGCAATGTCACTGGTACCATGGTATAATAGAAGTAGTTGAACTTGAGATGAATAATCATCATTCTCCACCAGAGTCCCTTCTGTTAATGACCTCATAGGGGATCTTTCAGCTCTCAAGCTCTACAACGTGGCAGTTCTGCCACAACACTGCAAGGGAAGGGACAGCTGAAAAGTTGAGCACCTCTCCCATCACTCTTCAAAAGCTGGAGTAGTGTTTATTGACGTGTAGAGGGGCTTTTTATGACCTGAGAGGAAGGAGTCATAGCTAGGAGATGCCCAGCACAGCCCAGCCCTGGCCTTTGAAGATGTATGTCTGCAGCAAACTAATAGCAGGGCTGGTTTTTTTTACTGTGTCAACATGAATTCAGTTTATTAGGCTTCACATTCTAACACCAGCATTTGGGAAAAGGTGGGCAGGACAAAAGCAGAATTAAAAAGTACAAGAAGGAAGTGGCAAACTGCAGCATTAGTAAGTTTGTGCCTGTAAAAGCATTTGGAGTGTTACCTCACTCACCTCTTCAGGTGAAGGTCCCATGTGCTGCTTCCCTGGCAGGAATGGCTGTCCCAACAGGCACAGGGCACCTACCTGCAGCCACAGGGCTGGATCTGAACAGAGCCAAGCTCCTCTTATACTGTACAGTCTCAAGACTTGTGCTAGAAGCTGGTGGCTGTTCTGACAGTTTGGCTTCAACCTGAAAACTATGTAAGGACTCAGTACAGTCATTTGGTAAGGGATAAATTTAACATAAATAAAGAAGCAAACTGTTTTCAGCAAGCCCCCACTCACAGCAGCAGTTCAACCACCAGTCCCCATTCTCTGCATGCACACACACATAACACACAGTTTCAGGCTTTAGTACAAATGCAGCCACCACACCCCATAATTAGAAGTTACCAAAAAAACCTCCAGCCCACTTTTTTTTGTAATTGCTTAGGTTGAGTCTGCCAAGGGAACATTTTCTCTTGTAGCTCAGTACTCCTGCTCCTACCATTATTCCCACATTGGCTTCTTTCAGCTGTAGAACTCTTCCAAGACTCATTCCTATAATTTCTTTATCCTCTCTGCTTCTAGTTTAGCCCTCAAAGGCATTTAGATAAGCCTTTGTACTCCAGCAATTCAATAACAAATTCTGACAACGGGTGTTTTACAGCATCGTCCATGTTAAAGTAACTATGTAGTTTAATTTGCCTGTTGCATCACTTTAAACCAATACATTGTTGTATGAGTTTGCATGAGAGACTGCACCAGGATTCTAAAGGGAATTACTGGGTTTTACTCTTCCCCTTGTCATCAGCTCTACAACCAACCAGAACTGCCAACTACAGACTTGCCCCTGCACAGAGAACCAGTGGATAGCATGGGAATCCTGGGCTGACAACGCTACCATAGCCTTTTTTCACTCCTTCCCCCATGCACCTGAGGAGCTGCAAAAACTACTTATGAATGTACCTATGTTTTCTGAGCAAACACAGTAGTTTCTCTGTGTGGGTTAAATATTTGTTCTAAACAGTCTGCTCTATGCCCACAAGGGTATTGGAAGCTGCAGGCAGAAGAAAAGCTAGCTGGACTAAGATAATGCAGGACAAGAATGGATTGGATCATCCTGCAGAGAGAATGGCATCATTTCAGACTTTCTCCCCCTCCCCAGTAGCAGTCCAAAATTTTTTTTGCAAATTTGCAAACAAGCTCAGGTTTATGCAATAGGAAGCAGGTAGATGGTAACCTGTAAAATGTATTTAGGCATGTGTGACACACAACAGTGTAGGGGGGGAGGTCTGTTTGTCCCATCTCCAAAAGGAAAAGCAACCCAGTTTTAACAGATGAAGGCTGGTGATCCAAGCTCCTCCAGCTAACCCTAGCTTGTAGAAGACTGATTTGACCTTGCCATCGCTTCAGGAGAAAAAAAACCCAGCAAAAGTAAAATCCCTTTGGGAATTTCACCCAGTTTGTAAGGTCACACTGCAAATTCAAGTGCACATAAAGATCATCCTAATTTCCTAACACTTGATTACAAATTACTTCAGTTTTAATCCCTTCATCCTGGTATCACTAACACAGTTTGTTGCTTGCCTGTATTTTCAGCACAAACCCCACTTTAATCTATTCCCAAAACAGGAGAACAATCGGGGGTGCATTTCTCCAACGCTGTTCAAGGTGTGGCTTTCACCACACACTCCTGCTTTACTGGACTCCCTACACTTGCCAAGATAGAAAGATTTGAGCCATCTGTTTGAAGTACAATGACTCCTCCTCTGAACACAAGCCAAACCTTGTGAGCAGACTTCAGACTGTATGAAAAAATCAGACCTGGAGCACTAATGAGGGACACCCACTGATTACAGCTGACTGCCTGCAACTGCCATAAGTGAAAGGGCTACTGTAGTCAAGTGGGCTGCTTCTCCTGCTCCTCGTCTTGTAAGTTAATTAAAACAAAGCAGAAAATAGGTTAGACCAAACAAACTAAAAACACGTTTATGTAACAGAAAGGCAAACAGGTTACTTCCCAACTCTGTTTAGTAAGGCAGTTACCCACAAAATGCAGTCGCTTGCAGAGATAAGATTACCATTCTGCAACTCCGTTTAAACCAGAGGATGTAGAATTTCCCTAGTTTCTGGCTTTTTCTGTGCAACTTCCTGCAATCTTGAACCCTTTGCAACATAACTTCAGGTTCAGATTCTGCTGAGCAATCCCCATCAGATTTAACTGCTGCATAAACCACGCTCCTGAGGCCGAGCCCTGAAAGGCACCAAGACCACTTCACTGGAACACGAAAAGCCATAACTGTATTTACCTTACCTTTATTACCCATGGCAGGTTGGCAAATACCTTGCTTACCAAACGTGGAAGACGCAGGAAGCTGCTTGAACAGCAAGCCACGCGAGCCTGGCGCTCGGCAGCGCTTCGGGCTGCCGCAACGAGGAGTCCAGAAGCCCGAATGAAGTCCGTGCTTGGCACGCACACACTGCCCAGCCACTCTGACCAGCCTCACAGCACAGGCAGCCACTGCAGGGCACGGCAGCTCCTGGACAGCTGACCAGACAGCTGCAGGGTTCATTCAGAAGCACAGCTATGTACTCTGAGCACGGATAAAACGTCAAACTGAAGCATTGCAGGTATTCATAATCTATTTAATAGTGGGACACCAAAGAAGTACTACACATTTTTCTTGAGCACATCAGATTTTGATTTAAGCAATTGCAATTGATGCAGTAATTTCTCAAAAATAGTTTTCTATAGTCTACAATCCACAGTTTACCGTATCAGTCTAATAGGTCATATAATGATATACTGGTTGTGCTAACTAGTCTGATCTTTAGCAAAGCATCCTTCCCTTCCTCCACCACCCCAAAAAATGTTGACAAAATTCAGCCAAATTTAAAAGAATTCTGTGTGACTTACTTTAGATTTTTCTGCTGACCTAAACACAACGGGAGCTACTGGTTATACACGTCTTATGAACGATGTTGCATTTTAATTCTAAAAATATTCATGCTGATAACAATAAAATATTTTATACAGCAATCAATTTTTAATGCTTTATTCATTGATTAAAAGAATATAACATTTAACATAAACCATACAACATCAGTCATCAATTCAAACATTCAGCTGGTTTCCTTACATTTTCTGTCAGGAGTTTTTTTTTAATCTGATCACATTTATAAGATAAAATCTCACCACATCTGGCATATACACACACTGTGCCAGTGGATTCACTCTACTGATGTACATATAAAATCCGCATGGTATGTGCTCACTGGAGACAAAACAGCGCACACCTGTCAAAAGGTCATTTTAATATAAGATGGTAAAACCATTTGTAAAACACATATAAACTTTTTCCATAAATAGAATCATATCTGGACATCTGTTGCATAAATTGTGTTTTCCAAAGCTTACAATATAGCAGCCAGGTCTCAGCACTGCTGGGCACCCACGTTGGCCACTTACTTTATTATTGCAGACTGTCCTTTAAACATTAAATGCACAACATTCGTACCACTTAAAACTGGGGTCAGGTGGAAGTCTCACAGAGACCACGTCTGTACCGCGGTTGCCCTGAAACAGTTACATCGGCTTCTAAAGCCTCTCAGATATAACAAGATTTTAAAACATACTTCATGGAATGTTCTTCATGCATCATAGCAGCTCATACCTGTGATAGAACAAGCTCTGTATTTGTTTCCTTTCCTTCCTTTACATTCACTATTCACAGTGAAACAGGTGCATGTTTGTTAAAGTTCTGAGGTTGCTGACTGAGCCACAGCACAGCTGTGTACCACAGGTCGAAATTCGACCTTATATATTACAATCTAGCAGTATCTGGCTGGCCAGAAGTTGGCCTGCCCCTGCCAGCATGTGGGCACTTCTTCGTTTTTAATCTATTCTTTGGCAGCTGACACAGGCGCTGACAGAGAAAATCCAGTGACTTGGTTGTTAGGGATTTCACGACTAATGTTTGTTTGCAGGTGTAGACCTTTGTACTGAAATCTTCACTATTACGCGTTTACCTCATCGGAGTGCACATTCTTGCTTTTTCCTTTTACACTTTGGCCCAAAGCTAACTTTTAAGGAAGATGACAGGACACGAGAACAAAGAAGGAGCAGTTTGCAAAGAATCCAAAAGACTACAGCTTAGGGAGTGACTCTGCGAGTGCAGGTACCTGAATGCTAGAGTTTCACAGCGCCGCTTAACAGCTAAGGGAAGCCGAGGATGGAGTTAAGCCATGCCGCAGAATCCGCACGTGAAATAAAGCAAGGCGAGAGTCTTACAATGAACAGCCCTGGATAGACTTCTCGTCCCTTAAGCCTATTAAGTAGCATGCTAGTGGATTAAGCACACAATGACAGCATAGAAATCCACTGGGCTATGGATATGGGTATTAAAAACAGTTGGCTCCCAAGCACAGGACTCCAATATAATAGCAAAATAACTCAAAACGCAGTTACTCAATTAAAGTAAAGTTAGCCGGCAACCTCAGACAGCCTTTGGCTGTGTCTTTGCAAGGTTTGGTAGACAAGTCCATTAACCGTGAAAACCCTAAACACTGCCACTTTCAGCTTCTAAACCAATACCCGACTACGTTCTTTGATCAAGAAGTAGAATACACATATATAATTCTATATAGCTAATACTGATTAAACACAGCACAAAAGGGGTTAATTCACACTACCGAAAAAACATAATAGGACCCTACTTGCATATGTAACCACAGGAATTGTAAATAAGGAGCTAAATGCCTTCACTGAAGCTTTGCATCTCTCTGTAAAAGTGACGGGTTGGCTCGGTGAAGACACTGAGCAGCTCTATGTCCATGACGGCATGCCAAGGTCGACCCAATCCGAGAGATACTTGCTCAATGAAATTGTGTACTGGATCCACATCCTGATCAGCCAGTTCTCCTTGGTCGAATTCAATGCTTTCTTCTGTGACTTCCAGTACTTTCAGGTCAGAGCCACGAAGACGAGCGATTGCTATAAGATTATGAGCCCAGACTGTGTAACCTACAGGGAAAGAAAAACAAAGTTGCTTTGTCACGTTCCTACAAGGCACTTTCTTACTGTAGTACTTAATACCAGACCACCTCAACATCTCTTCCAACCTATTCTGTTATGTTCCATGTGGCAGAATCCCCCTGGGCCATGGTGGGGGCTTTTTGGTTTCAAGTGCTGAAGCCCCCATTTTATACTCTGAGTAAGGAAGTACAGTAATATTTCAGATAGTTTCACCAAGCTTTTCTACATCTTTTCCCCCCCCTTGCAGAGCAGTGGACTACTGTAAGTTATATATACAATTTCAAACCTCCTGTGATCTACTTTGTACTATAAACAGAATTAAAGAATTGAGTTATCAATTAAGTGAATGCATAAAAGGACTACTTTAAAATTCTGCTTATGCTAGAAAAAAGATCTGCTTTTGTTGCTTTAGAAGTAGACTTACTAAAAAAAAACAAAAACAAAACAAAATCCACCACCAAACAAAAAGATGTCACGCACACAAACCAGAAGCCTCTCCAGGATGCTCAGGTAACACCAGTATTTAGATATACATACAAAGAATAAACTACATGTATCTTGTTATTCTGTCTGAGATGAAACATAATTACACAGCTTCCCTCTCTTCACAATACATACCGGCATTCCTCTTTAAAAACTTCTACTCCCCAGTTACCTGTTAGCCTTCTGTGCCCTGGCTAAAGGAAATGCTGAGCTCCTCCCTATTCAGATGCAAACCACAGATGGTCTGGGAACTTCCCTTTTGGGGAGCTCTGCCACATCAGCCCTTCCACTGCAGAAGCAAAGACTCATTTCTGCCTTCATCATCACTGTCGCAGGTGCTAAGCCTCTTGGTGAGATGCCCGCTTAGATTCCAAGTAAAGCTGCAGTCTGCACAATATTTGAACTGGGAAAGCTAAACTGCTGAGAAGTAAAAGCCAACTGTGGCTTGGTCTCCCAACAACACAGTTAAGGTGCTCCATATTATAATGTATCAAAATTAAATAGTTAAAGCCTGAAGAAAATACGTCAAGTAATGAAGAGCATTTTTCACTCTGTTTCTTTCACTTTTTTTCTATTGTATCTCTGTTGGTTAAGGCAGGTTTTCAGCAAAGAAGTCTGCAAACATCTGTAAGGCTGATTTCTGGTATATTAACCATTAGGAATGCATGAATTCCCACAATCTTCATCTGCTGGATACTTCACCTCCAACACAACTGTCCACAGAAGATGAAGCTGTCAACAGGCAGCTTCATTTAACAGGGACACTAAACTCAATGGAAAATTCCTCCCTGTATGATGACACTCTCCTATCAGGACATGAAGGAGCTTACACCACCTTGCAGTTATCTTGATTGTAAAGGAACTTAGCAAAGAAATCCTTGAAAGAAAGTACAAGAATAAAGGGGAAAAAAAAATAACACCTACACATGAAATCCTCTTCACCATCCTGTGGTCAGGTATAAGGCTTTTGCTGTAACTTTCCATGGTGAGATCCTCTATGCACTGGAACAACCATCTTATTCCCAACTTAGTCTCATTATAATTTAACTTCAAAAGTTCTGCCTGAAACTTCTTAGTGACCTTCCAGCTGCAAAAAAGTCTCTGTCCAGCTAAGTATTCAGAGGTAAGAGGGAATGACCACTTCATTACCAGTATTACTGAACAACAAATTTACCATGAACACATCATAATTTGTTCTTCCTTGCTAGCAAAGATTTCAATTCTAGCTTTGTTCATGGATAGAATAAAACTTAACCAGTATGTTTATAACAAAGTCATAGAAGTCCATATGAAGTGTCCTTCCCTTAAGGAGGAAGAAAGAATATTGAAAAAGGGCCTCCGTTCTCACAGATGGACCATGCTTTTTATTCCCAGTGCCAGATCATACCACTACGAGCATCCTACATTCTCCATCCCATCTCAAATGGCAACATACTCTTTACATCCTTTCTTCATTCTGCAAGAATGTATTTAACATCTGCCTTCCCCTGGCTCCTGAACACGCTACCTTGGTGGAAAGATGATGATTTCCCACAAAAGAGGTACCCCCGAAAAAGGTGTCCTTAGCATACGTTTGCCCCTTCTTTTGGTCAGTGACAGGTGGCAGCCAAAACTAGATGTAAATCAAAGCTTTTTCAAAGCAAACTAATACCAGAAGAGGAAACACACGCACACACAAGCCTCACAAGCACTGGAAACTGAACAACCACCACTTCAGGAGAGAGAAGAAGAAACCTGAGCACTTAAAGTGAATTACAGCACCTTGAATAAAACCACTTCTCCTGAAGGAAACTTGACAGTATAGAAGGACAAGTGGAGCCAGAAAACACCATATGGTAAACCTCAGAGAATCCAAGCATGAGGCTAAGATGCTGTACTGAGGCATCACAGCATTCTGGATATTTCTTCCTAATAGAGTTCTTCATACAGTTCTCTCTCAGAGAAAGATGCTTATGGTATAGTACCAGAGAAGTACTAGAGAAGTCATGTTCACAGCTTAGAAAAGAGCAGGAGGCATTTAAAAGCAGCTTAGCTAGCTTCTGCTGCAAGGAGGGGGGAAGAGAAGGGTAAAGAATCTGAATCCCAACATAACAGCAAGGTGGTATTTGGCCATTCTCTCCTGCAGGCAGACCCAGCACCTCTCCAAAGAAAGCTGATGTAGCAACAACCATTTGCTAGGCAGAACTGTAGAAGACTTTTGCTTTCCCAATGCTCTGCACAGACTGATACCTCCTACTGAACAGAAGTGTGCTGATAGCAAATGACACACTAGCTTCTATTCAGATGTTTCACAAGCTTTTGAAGTTAGATAATACATTAGAGGATTTTCCTGTAGTGGGAGGATAATTTAAGGTAACACGTAATTAAAAAAAAAAAAAATAAAGGTCCTCAAATGTGTATTCAAATTTTAGAAGAAACTGCTAAAATCCATACCTAGACTGGTACAGTCACATACCAGTATCCAAAATCTGTCTCACCTGGAAACTTTTAAGGAGAGACAGCTGAATTGATCATGCCTTCCCTACTCCCAGCAATGATTTTTCAGAAGACCATGGAAAAAAAGAGCAAATACAGCAGGACTTTCTGATTTCAACCAATGGAAATCTGAATGTACACCTCCTGCTGCTGGTCTCCTGTTTGCACTGAATGACTGGAGATTTACAAGCAGTCTGAGGAAACACATTCATTCTTATGCAACACAATACAGTCATCACTTAACTCTGTCATGCATCAGCAAACTTGATCTTGGTAAGTTGATTCCAGAACAAACAAAAAAGGCATTATTCTCCATTATTTCAGTTTCAGGTGCCTTAAAATTTGCCAAACTGCTGTAAGTTCTGTACTGATTCTTCTGTATTAAGTGCTGTACTGATGACATAGCTGAATAAATTCTAAAAGTTATTTCCTACTGTATGGCAAATAAATAGGTGGGATAAACCTAGCTCTGCTATTACTAGTGAAACCAATGCACTCAGTGAGGCAACCTCCTCCACATATTTTTCAGCCTGTATCTGCTGGTATTCTCACCAAACTGGTAATAAATTTCTTCTTCTAAGCTTTGGGCCATTTAACTCAAGTTATTTACAAACAGGAAGCAAAATCATCTAATCTTGCCAGCATCTGAGCTCACAGTAAAACAGAAAATGTTTACAGCGTTCAGATGCACATAACCAGTCACTTAGTGGAACTTGCACTTGCAGGATAAGCCTCCTGGAATGCTCAGTTCTTAAGGTGTCTTCATTTCTTTGAGAAGCCCAATAAAATCCTAGGTGACTTCTCAATAGAAGTTAGTAAGATACAGGCATGTTTAAAACTCATACACAACAAACACCTTCAACAACAGCATGTACAGCAACTGTGCAGCAGTCTTTTGAATAACATTCCACTAAAATACACTATGATTAGAAAGGCTGAAGGGTTGTAAGCATTTAATAGTCACATACTATGCCCATGCAATGTGTTACCTACCATGAACAGCTAGGAGAGACAGTCTTGTGCACCTCCAGGCTAATAAGACAAGTGGATCTTCATTGCGGTTGTCACTGAGATCTGGGAAGGCAGACATATCTATCACATCATTCATTAGTATAAAATGAGTGAGGAACTTGTCATACTGCCTGGATATGAGGTCAACAACAGCCCCTGAAACACAAGTGACATAGCTGTCAAAGTGAATCCTCTCTAGTGGGATACTGGGCTTAAGAATCCTTAACATATCATCACTCTTGACATCAAAAGCCATTATATAGACCCGAAGATTAGTGCTGTTGCGAGTCAGCGCCTGCCAATTCTCATCTTTTGGCATATTGTCCAATGACTTGTGCATTATGGAAACACTGTGGACCAGGAGAGACAGTCGATGCAAAGGCACATGGTTGCTGTCAGCCAGGACTCTTGCCATTTCAGCTGTAAAATCACAGAAATCCAAAGCGAGCGAACGCAGATTCACAAAGCGCTCCAATTCAACCGCAGTGATAAGAGTGGTATTACCAGGGATGTGGTTGTCCAACAAGCTCAGATGTTCCATGGTGTTGGCTATGGGGTTTGATAAGGAGGACAATGATGTGGGAGTTACTATTTGAAGCATTAACCCACAAGACAGCCATTTCAATTGCCTGCTATTGCCTAATATCTCTTCAAACAGTTGTTGGATTCTGCAAGTAAACAAAACAGACAATGATCCTATTAAACATGGTTTAGTCTTACCAACTGCATACCATTCCATTTTTTTATTCAAGAATTATTCTTCATTTATAGCCTTATTTTGCAGGAAGGTGCTATTGTTGCAGTTCTTGTGAACTACAACCTGACTGCAGACCTCTCAAAGCATTTTAACCTTCACTGCACTTAGAAGGTTAAAATTGTAAACTAAAAAAATCATGTACTTTGTGTTTCAAAAACAGTGGCACACTATGAACCTTCATTTCATGTATTTTTCAGCATGTATTTAACACCCTCCCACGTACATCTTAAGGTTATGCAAATAAGAAAACCTCTAACGCTTTCTAAACACAGCTCTTGCTTTTGGAAACAGTTTTTTGTATTTCCTAACCTTTCCAGAACTGCAAATGTAGTACGGAAAAAAAAAATCCTTTTCAATGAAAGATGGCAGAAACTTGATTTTGAGCATAAGTTAGAATGATGCGAAATTACCTGCTTGACTTAGCTCATTAAAGGGTAATGAACACACATGCAAGAAGATTTTTTAAATAACTCCAAACGTACAGCTAACTGGATTTTCAAGTGCAAACTGGTTCATGTTTTACCAAAACAACTTGGACACAGGAACAGTTCAATCCCACATTATCAGTGCCAGATTATTATGCACTTACTCCGATGCACCCCACCTCTCCTACCCATTTTTTTTAGTGAATAGATGTTATATTATTTTGTTCAAGCAGGTAACAGAAGTATTTTAAATTTTCAATATTAAATTCAAACAGTACAGTCACACTCTATAAACTTTCTCCATATAATTAATTTTCCAGTCTTTGACAGCTATAAAGGCCCAATAGAGTCCTCCTACCCAAATGACAAATGTTCTTTTAGCATATTAGACATGTGTGTAGGTATTTGACCTCAAGCCCTGGTCAGCCAGAAGGAAAGATCAGCATCACAGGGAAGCAGTTGAGCCAGGCGATGCCAGTCCCATGAAACGTTAAGAAATAAGATGCAAACACCTTCAGTACAAAATTAGCAGAAATTTTTGTTTCTCAAATCAGGTAAAGGTTTTGCACAGAACACTTCTTCTTTTATTGCTATGAGGACCGGTATACTTTATATATCTAAGATAACAACATTATGAAGCTGTTATTCTCATCCATGTAACTTTAATTGAGATAATGTCCAGATAAAACTAAAGGTTTAGCCCAGTATCCTGACTGGCAGCAGAAAAACACTAACACCTGCAGGTGACAGAACAAGGAAAGCACACAGGGGTAACTCTCAAATATCTCTCTAGTTTCCAAAACTTTGTAAGTCAGACCTTCTGAGCAGAGGTGGCTTTACGTATTTCGCAACTCTCAGGGACTTCACCTCTACAAATTTATCCAGGTTCCTCCCTTGGCCAAGAAAGCATTTAGCAGCTGTAACATCCAATAATAGCTTTGCAGTGTGGTTCCCCTCTCTTCTTGCTTGCTCTGAACCTGCCACCTCCTACCTTTGATGCCCCATAACCCTTATGTTATAACACAGTTAAAATATCAGTCCTCATTCGTCCCTGACCTCTGCAAATCCTTATTCATCCCCTTCCTTGTCTGCATGCACTTTCTTCCTTCTCCTGTGACGGTAACAGGTTTGTAAGGCCTGATGTTGCCCAAGTGGAAAAGTTGGTGTGGTTACTGTATTTATTTTACATCTTAGTTCCCAAGGCTTTGCCTAGGATAGCCATCAAGTAAAAAGACTTCAATATTTCCAGATTTTAAATTGAAGACTGGCAACTGTGACACAAATGAAACAGTTTTAAACAACAGGTAAAACTCATAGACAGTGTAGTTTTTCTATTTTATTCCTAAATTCATTTAAAGTTCAGATGAGCCTTATTTGATCCTGGCAATGTTTGTTTCATAATTATTCTTGCCAATGCTTAAATTGAAGGCAAATTCTCCCACAATCCCCCAAAGAAAGAGATTCTACCACAGCAATCTCAAATTTCTTCCAAAGATTCTTCCCTTCCCCCATACACATCTACAAAAGGTGCTTTAATGGTTGCAGCAATGGTAGAAGTTATTTTGTAATAGCCCAGGTAATCAATCTTAACAGTGCTTTTAGTATTTTACAGAACTATTGAAGACAAATCAATTATGAGGTGCTCAGTAGAATACTACCATCTATATGCCTCACTGCACTAAAAATCTGTTTAAATTGTGGTTCTCATGCAATTTAAACGTTTGAGCTTAGAAGGAGAGTACTATTTTAGTACCTGCACAATTTAAGAAAAAGAAATATGACATAGGACTCACCAGGGTGGGTTTTCTCCCCAACGGGAATTGCACTAAGAGACTTTTTAAAAGGGAGAGAATGATTGAATGCGATCTACGCATCAAACTTTCAGTGCAAGCACCAAAGTATTTATCCAAGATTTAGATTTGTGCTGCTAGTCTAATGACCTCTAGGTCCTAAGAAAACTTACCCCAGTTCTTAGCCAATTTAATAAGAGATCAAACATATCAACAGAGAATATTTAACAGCAATAATTTCTGAATTGTTTTTAATACCTGCTTTATGTAAGGCCAGAGAGGAAGCACTATATAAGCTACAGGTCATTCATTTTAACATATTTCAAATAAATTTTTTAAATACCCTAGCAATTTTGTTTTTTTCCTCCTCTGCAAATTCTTATGCATATTCTATTTTTCATAAACAGATTGTATCTAACTGGAGTTTGCAACAATAGTCTGAACGGTGTTCTAGAAATTTAGACTCATGTGAATTCTTGGAAATTACCACCTACTTTATTATCATATTAATTTTACTTCAACTGCCTAGCATGTACTAAAACATTTATCCTAACAACACAGTTATTTCAAAGCTCACTTATAAAACTAAAGTTTGACCATATAACAGAAAATGCAAGCAGAACACAGCTTTTTTTTGTAAAAAAGCAATGCAACCTACTGATGTCTCAACAAGTGACATGACTCCCCTTTGCTCCCTGCAAGCAGCAGTTATGGGATGGGCACCACTGACCTGTAACCTACAAATTACTATACTGAAGCAAACTATTTTAAAAATAAACTCAAAATAATTTACTTTCAAAATTAATGCCCCAAATGGTGTTTTCATCCAGAGGACAGACTAAAGCCTGACTAGACAGGCTGAGTTACTCTTTAAGCCCCTAAACCAGTCCTAACCAGGACTGAAGCACATCCATGGCCCTGGGCAGGAAGCAAATACATTACTAAGGTCCACATGGAAGCCATTTGTTTAATTAAAGACTATCAATCTTTTTTTTTTAATAACAGAGGCTAAACTGGTTCTTTTGGAAACCAAACTGTCCAAACCACACAGATCAATCACAAGAAGCAGATTTCAGAAAGCCCAAATTTTAAACAACTACCCTTTGTTCAACTCAAGACAAATGTACTGTTTACACTGAGCTTCCCAACACTAAGAAACAGAGTTGGAAAGAGAATTTTAGAAAGTAACCAGGGACACACATGCTACACAGAAAAGGAATAAGCATTACAAACTCATGCTGATCACTGCAAAAGCGTATTTTTGAAAACACAATCCAAAGCCTCCTCTGCCTCTGGACAACCTTTACTATTAACCTGGGGAAGCATCCTAAAGATTCTGTGTTAGCTGAGATTCCATCCACAGTCTGTAACACCCAGCTCAAAGCTAGGTTTAAGGAAACATCCCATTTTCTTCTCTGACTGCTTTAATTGCAGGAAGTTTGTGAAACAGCTAGTAAAATTTATCACCATACAAATTCCAAAAACTCTCAACTACCAATAAGTGTCTCCAAAGGTTGCTCATATCTTTGTGAATTATCAGCATCCACGTTTTGCAACCTAACTGAGGCAAACCCCAAGTGCAAAAGACAAGGCTAAGAAGCCATAAAGATTTACTTTCTGAAATAAGCCTGCTAGTAGTTCTCAAGCTTCAGTGAATAAAACACTGTCAGCTTTCCTTTAATTTAGACAAGGACTAGCAGGTCCCAAATACACTGTTTTATTCTAGAAAAAAACCCTAACAACCAAGAAAACAAAACCAAAATGAACCAAACAAAAAAGAGGTTGTTTGCTCATTCCAAAACGTGCAAAGGTCAATATTCATCTAAAAGACTAACATCAAGTTAGATAATGAGCTTCAAATGGTTTATGGCTACAAAATGTGCATACTTGTTTGAAGAAACGTTTAACCATGCACTCAGCTGAGTAAACATCTGCTTAAATGGCTCTCTTTAAGCCCCCTGGCAAAGATTTGATTATATATTTATGTTTTGACAAAGGATATAAAATAAAGGAGCTTTTATCAAACAAGCTGTTTACCTGCACACAGCACTACAGTCCATGCGACAGACAGAGCCACAAACTGCTCCAAGTTCTGATGACAAAGACACAGAATGTGACTCACAGCTGTATTTGCACTGGTTTGCAAATTTAGGTCAAGACCAAACATCCAGTTTGATGACTGTGTTCACACACATACACTGATTTGATAATACACCTCTACTGGTTCTAGAAATCACTCAAAACAAAAAATAGTCAAGATCCAGAGTGGCTGTACTTACTCCACTCCCGAGCTACTGGGAGAAAGATGTTTAAACTGACACAAATTAAAATTATGGTATTCAGGTTTTATTGTACGGAAAGTTTTAGCAGAATTGCCAAAACAGTTAAGTTTCATTCCCTCTGTAGTAACTTATTCCAGAAGTCAGTAGCTGTTTATACTGTGTTTAACCTCTTCCAAAGAAGAACAAATAACTATTCTGAATATAAACATTCAAGGACTGTACCATAATGTAATTACAGCAAGCTAAAATACACCTCTGAACTAAACAAGCACATTGAGAGCTGCAATCCGATCTTTCAGGAATTCTGCAAATACACAACCTAATTTTGAGAAGCAACTTGAAATAAGTTGTAGCAGCAAACTTGAAAGTGAACATAAACACAAACATTTTCCACTCTTGTGAAATACAACAGATTGCTTCCTTTTCTAAGTTTTTTCATGTGCAGCAATAGGAAGAGGTGCTGGTAGCAACCCCTCATCCCTCCTCCCCTTTTGTGACATTAACATAATATTGTTTCTAGAACACAATGAAAAAACAAAAGACAGGATTCTCACCCTGCTGAGAAGGGAGGAAAAAAAACCCCAACCAACAGCCACAAAACCAGACTACTTTATATAAATAGCAGGAACAAGAATTTAGATTTTCATCCTGTTAAAAAACTTAACACTTTCTTAGTCATGTATTCCAGGAATTTCTGTGTTCCATTATCTATTTTTATTATTTTACTGTATTTGATAATTTATGAATATAACTTACTGCTTAATCTTCTTGCCATCAGGGTCAACTTTTCCAAGGTATGTATTTGATATGCTTCCATGTTGCTGCAGAATGCTTATATCCCCAAAGAGACTTAACTTCTGAAGGTTCCTAGGAAACAACAAAATAAAAAGGAATCTGTACACCAAATTTAAAAAGGCATGAGAAATCATTCTGGATAAAACAAGTACAGGCAATAAACCCCCATTATTACGTGGCATAGTCTGTGTTGGGAAATTTACTACTGGAATACTGGCACCTATGGAACTACAGAAAATGAGACTGAAGTATAAAGGGGAAGAGGACTACACAAACTGCTGAAGCCAGCTGGAATAGCACATGCCGGTTTTCAGTCACCACAGGAGTATTTTCAGCAGGCCATCGGCACCACAAAGAAAACTGAGGAGTGGTTCCACGCAGTTTCTAATCCTTGGAACACGTGCACTAAGTGTCACAGATGAAAACAGCAAGCACTTATTCCCTTTAACATTTAACACTGCATTTAATGCCCAAGTAGAACACAACACAAACAACCCTGTCTGAGCACTGCCATACATCAGCTGGGTTACAAATGGCAGCCCAAAACTGCCTCAATCAAGGTATCACAAGCCTCAGACAGGAAAAGCAAAAGCTCCCCACACTCTAATCAGTGTCTAATTTCTGTTACATCAAAGTAGGGGAAGCTTTTCTAATATTTTCCATCAGTGAGGGTTAGTGGTCCACCACAACATATGATTTTAACTTTTAGAAGGGATACCTAAAAAAGAAGTGAAAGAAGAACCTTTAAGTTGATGCAGGACACAGTGCTCTAGACAGTCAATTTTCCCTTCCCTAGTACAGTTTTCTAACTTGTATATTTTCTATTCCTAAAACGGATCAAGCAAGAGGTATGAAAACGACGGCAGTTTTAAAGTAGCTGTGTGGCATTTACTATTAAGATTATTATTTTTGTATCGGACTATGTTTTGGGTCAACATTTCTTTTATTATACGTGCTGTAAATTAGATTTACTCCTAACATGCAAGGGCTAGTCTGCAATTGATAATTAACAAGGCAGAGACTCCAGTTTCACCACAAATGGACACATAAGTTAAATTAATCCTAAACAGGAGATGCCAATTAACCTGTAGCTGACAATTAAGCGAGTTACCATAAATCCTTATTTCTTCTGGCTTACAAATCATATGCTAGTATTTCAAATCAGCTTTGAGGAAAATGCAATACGATTACCATGCTCAAAGCACAGGGAAGCTCTGGTACAGTTCACTACCCCCACAGTACAACCTGATATTCTACGAAGAGGAGGGGGGGAAAAAAAGGATTAAGTAGCCAAGTTTTACACTTTTAAGTAAGGATGAGTTGTAGTCTATAACTGCTATCTACCATAAAACATACTTTACCTATTTTGAAGTTACTGTATTCAAAACCAGCATAGTGACTGCCTGAAATCTGTCCACTGTTGCACCTGCTACTTTTCTTCTAGAGGTGAACAACAACTTAATTGCAAGATCCACAAACTTTATCTGAAGTCTGACAAATACTGGAGCAAAATACCTAGAATTTACTGTATCTGAAATTCTAACAATTTAATATTTAGTATTTGAAACACAGGACTACTGTACTTATTATAGACAAAAATAAACTGAATCTTTACCACATGATCAATATTCTACACATCTGACTAAGACATTGCCTGATCATACTGAAGAATAAGTTTGGCAGGGAAACCTAAAACACTGGCACCACCACCAAGAGTATTTTGGGCTCTTTTTTCCTCAAAAGCTGTAAGAGATGGTCTGGTATGACAGGGAAGTAGCAGAAACCTCCACCTGGTGTGAAAAGCTGTGTTCACAGATAATGTTATAATTAAGCCTTTATCTTCTGATCTCAGTGATTTGTTTCTGAGAGCCAAGAGCCAAAACACAATCTCCAGAATAATTTTGAATCACCTGCATTCTCACATCACACACAGGTCTTGGTTTGTGCCACTCATCCCCCAGCCAATGCTACTGCAGGCACATAGGGAGGTATTTAAGGGGACCACCAAAGTACAGGACACATGGAACACTAATTACTAGCACCCCCCACATTTTTACTACATCTATCTGACTGCCATTTCATTCAGGATGGAAACACACAGAAAGGTTCTCTGCCTGAAAACTTATCCAATTACAACATCCAATTATTTTTTCATTCACAGCACAGTTACCACCATCAGCAAATCTGATCACAGTTCAGCACAACATTAGATTTTTGCTACTACAACTCTGTGGCATTCAGCTCACGGCTCATCTTTATTTCAGAGAGTCAGTAAAGTGATTGCTATCTAAATAAAATTATTTTAAAGTTAATTGCCATATTCTGCTAAAAGTCATAATTGCATCTTAATCCTGTGTAGTATCCACACATACAGCTGGGGAAAAACATGTATTTTAGAGAGATTTCTAAAACATTTATTTTCCACTAGCTCAAAAAGCATACTAGAAGCAATAAGCTTCATCTTCAGTTTTGGATGGAATTTTTGAATACCCAATTAAAAAAAAGAACAAAATGTCCTTGCTTACATTCAAGGAGAACAAAGTGGTAAGGCACATATTGTATTGCTATATGAGTTTCTGCCAGTTGCAGCTGCCTGCTCAGACCAACAGAAGAAAGTCATTAGAAAACATCAAATACAGATGCAGTCTACTGTTTTGAGTGATTCACCAATTTCTGGCCACTCCAAGAGATACCATACTTCACGAAGATACCACAGTCTTATAATAATCTGCATTTTTGTTTCCACAGCAAAGATCAAACAAGTCACACAATTTAACATGCTGCAGAGGGAAAGAGGGGGGTGTGTCACTAGCTTCCTATCTGCCTTTGTAAGCAAGGAAGGAGGAGTAGAGGAGAGAGTACACTTTGGTATTTTAGAGTTACATAAAAGAACAGGATTTTCCTACTGAATCATCACCTGGTGCTTATTAGCTGTTGTATGGAAGTAAGTGCAAACAGAAAGTTTGTGGTCCTCCCACTCTGCCTTCTTAGCTTTGAAAGATCAGTTTGAGAAGGTGCAGATCAAGAAGATTTAAGAAACAGCACCATGCCCACCCACACCCTTTCTCTTAGCATTAAGTAGAACATCAGCTTTTAAACAGTAATACACTTTTTGCTTCATTTACTGTCATAAACATAAAAGCTCGTGGAAAAGTTACAGATCACTGTAAATGCTACGTTAGTACCTTTTAATTAAATAAATGAAAGATTTTTAGAGCTCACCAAGGTCCCAATGCTATTAAACCAATATTTTGGGACTAATATGCTGCCACCCACAATATAAAGTTTATGGCAACTGGAGGTCTACTTCAAATATGAGACAGGCCTAGAATGTGCCTTTCTGAAAACTTGTCAGAACATTTTCAGTAGTTTTTAAGCCAAGTTGCAGACAAGCTATTATTTCCTTAATTCCATTAGAACTAGCAAAGGTCACTCCAAAATAATTTTCTAGAGACTTAACACGCAGATTTGCTTAGAAACTAGCAATTTTAGGTTGTACAGAAAATGCTTTTAGTAGCAAAACCACACATTCTCCTCCAGCCAAGAGAGCATTTAGAAATTTCATTACTTTTAGTAATTACTTTTCTTAGGTCCTGCAGTATTGTAAATCCTCAAGGAATTCTATAGCCATCTAAAGTACGTGATTTTTCTTGCAAGGAGGGGGGTTGTTACTGCATTGCTTAATAATAAATTTAAAACTCCACAACAACATTACACAGTTAAGAAACAGCATCACAAGGGCAGGTTTCTTCCCTTTCAGTTCAGAAGTATAAGATAGAAGGTCTTTTGAACTTACCTGCCAAAAAGCTATCACAAGGGCTGGCAGGAGTTACGAAAAAATTGTGCTGTTCTAAACTTAATTCCAAAAGGAATGCATTTACAGTGATTCAGTCACTGGAAAAGTTTAAAACTTCCATTTCCATTATTTTGGAAATTAAAATAGCTATCTAGTGTACAGTGAAATACAGTGAAAACAAGAAGGAATTATTAATTATCCTTGAGTTACAGATAAATAAAGAGAAGCAGAGAAATTAAGTGACTGAAGTCCATCCTTAGACAAAAGGAGAGCATCAGGCAGGAGACTGTACCTCTGGTTTAGACATTAGGTGGTCACAGTAAGAACTAAGCAGCAATTTGGCATATGCTAATACTACTTCCCACCTCTTTTCAATCTCAAAAATCTACTTAAAGAACTAAACCCCAGTGTTCTACATAAAAACTAATTAGGTATTGGCAATTACTTTGCAAGAAAAAAAATACCCTCAAACATCAAAATAAACTAAAAACCTAGTCTGTTCAAGGGAAAAAAGGAGATTATTCAGAAAGTAAAACAAAAAAAAAAAAAATCAAGTGTTTAATGTGAATCATGCCCACTACTCCCAATTTTTAAAATGCTCATTAAAAAAAAAGCCTGCTGTAATAACCAGGTACCCTGTGTTCCCCAGTCATGCATTATTCATTCCAAAACAAAAGAGCAGCATATAAATGATTTAGAGACAGCAAGGAAGTACAGCAATGCAAAATCCTATCGAAGTTGGTAACTTTTCGACCCTGTCTCACCACCAAAATTATACTGATCTACCAGAGAACAGGTACTAGAGAAACAACTACTTCTGCACAGTATTTTACTGCAGTCCTGAGTCACGCTGTGCATACAGAATCTGTAAAATGAACTTCAGAAAGCAAGTGTCCTTGTACAGATTTCAGATAAGGCCACGGAGAATGAATCTTTTTCGAAAGAAAAAGTGTATCAAAAGCCTTCTCACAAATCTCATTTGACAGCCTCATATTTCAGTGAGGAAAAGAGAAACAATTTAGTTTTCTAACAACCACCCCATGCAACACCTCCTGTAGATACTATTTATTTAAAAGTTCCAAGCCCATATTGTGATATTTGTCTCAGATCAGAAAAATCACCACAATCACTTCAACTATTTTTCCTCTTATGATACTAGCCAGATTTCTGAAGATTCGACAGTGAAGTGAAAGCTCCTGAAAGGCAAGAGAAGACCAATGAAGACAGGTGATCATGATTTGCACACCAAGGATTCACAGGGCAAGAAATAAATTAGATAGAGATGAGCTGGAACTAAACGAGTTGTTTTCTGAAGCGAAATCTGTAACTCAACCATCGCAGCTGCACCACAGGAAGTACCTGGTGGTGCAACAGAGCAGAGGAACTGAAAGTGAGACTTCACACACTGCATTTGCACTCATCTCAAACCAACGAGGAATTGCGTTTAAAGTTCTCTTGCTACAATCCGAAATAAAGACACAAGGAAGGCCTCAAGCAACTCATACCTCTGAAATCAACGAGGGGCGGCAACAAGATCATGACTCAGTTGCAGACAGTTTTCTATAGGCCATCCACCACGTTTAATTCAGCCTAAAGATGCCCTGAAACACTTGCAGCTATTTTTCTTCCCTTGATAGGTGAAGCCATATGCACACAGAGGGGAAGCAGTATTAACCATTTCCTATCCTAATATCTACGTGGCTTTCCAAATTCATCATAACCTAACAGTATTAGCCTTGCTTTCCTGTCTTACATGCTGACTAGAGGCCATATATCAGGTTATCTGATTATTATCTTTAAAACGGGTATTTATCACACCCACGCATGGTAAAGAGAATGCAAGTATTTTAATTTTAAAGACCTCAAAGCTGAGGACGTTATCTAACCTGCCAAAGTAAGCGTGTGAAAAAGCAGGATCTAAACACATCTTAACGACAAACCACAGGAAAATATAATTTAAATTCAATTTGGCCAAGAAAGTCCTACATGTGAAGCATTTTTTCAATAAACAAATGAACATAAAAACCTCTTCAAACCTCAGATTAGCAGGTAACACGAGAGCTGGCATGAAAGCTCAGCTTTTCTACAGCTAAAGACCTCATAGCCGCAAAGGTGAAGGTATTTTATTGGGGCAGTAACTCAGCACACCAGTGCTGTAGTTTTAACCTCTCCTCACCAGTTTCTCGTAACGTTTTTTTTTTTTCAAGCTTACACAAAGTCTAAAAGCCAGTTCGTAGTAAGGCACATATTTTTAAGAGAGAAAGGTGCCTTGTTACGCAGCAAATCCAAACTCCTGGCTCCCACTTGCTCCGTTTGAGCTGCATTCCCTCCTTTCATCCAAAGGACGAAGAACTTTTTACTGCTGCATCTGTTTTGCGTATTGACCAGCCGCTCGCCAACTGGGCGTCTGAGCGCTTTACATTCGCCATCAAGCTACATCACACGATGAAAATTTGGTAGTTTGAAGCGGCGCGTCCCCGTTTCTGCCCAAGTCTTACAGACACACACACACACACACACAGACAGACACGCAGAGCGGCCCCGAGCGCAGCCCCAGCACGAACCGGCCGGCGCCGGCTCGGGCGTTGTTTCCGCCCGCAGAAACCGCCGGGACTGCGGGACCCGGCCCTGCGCGGCTCGGGGGGCTCCCCGCGCCCGGCAGCGCCGCTCCCCCGGCGGTACCTGTTGTTGCGGACGCTGCTCAGGACGCACAGCACCAGCTCCAAGTAAGTCCTCAGCAGGTCGAGCCAGCGCGGGCTCAGCGGCGGCGGCGCCTCCCCGTCCCCCGCCACGGCGGCGCTCTCGCCCGCCGCCGCCGCCCCG
>VZRZ01008639.1:400784-466809 GCA_013398175.1 Climacteris rufus
TCCCCGCCCCTCCGGCGGCTCCCAACGCAGTGCGGCGGAGGCTCCCACCCGGGGCGCGGCCCCGGGACCAGATTCCCTGCGAACTGCACTCTGGGAGCCCCGGCGCTGCCGGGGGGCAGACGCGGGACGGCCCCCGCGGGCGCACCCGCCCCGAGCGCCCGGTGTTGAGGAAAACTTGGGAAGGGTGTCTGGTGGCGGCGGCGCGGGGGCCCGTTTGGGACCGCACGTACGCCTTTGAGCCAGCGAAATTACCTCAGCAGCATTCCTGCTGCCGCCGCGGGAAACGCGCTGACTGCGCAGGAAAGGTGGAGCGCGGCAGAGTCCGACATGTGACAGAACTGGGTGTGAGTCTGGGGGATACAGGAGGAAATGCTCCGAATCTTAGTGTTCTCAGTTTTGTAAATCTCAGCCGCTTTTATAACACCCGTGCCAACATCCGCTGTAGGTGTGTAAAGGTGACTTCTGCGCATACAGAGTTTTGAGAGAATTTAAAAGTCTGTTACATGCTCATGCTGTAAAGGCTGAACAACAAAGTGACGGTAATTACATACATTAGGTTTTACAATTTAAAAAAATTATAGAATTAAAATTGAGTACTGCTAGTATCTTGGAGTAACAGACATCGTTTCTGTATCAACATTATATCTGAGTTTACAGAAATGTACACAAAGAAGAACAAAAGATGTGCTAACAGAATTAAAGTCTAAAGTTTTCTTTGTATATGGAGTAGGGACCCATTATAACCAGATTCATCAACAACCAAATCTAAACCACCATTCTCCGTTTACTCCATGATGAGCTATTTTTGCTGTCTCACAGCAGGGGTGAAAAAACAGTAAAATTTAACTTTTGTTGAATCTGGTCATGAGGGAAATGAGTCTTCCATTTCTCCTTGATTAGAGAGAAGGATCCTGGACAGGCAGATGTTATTGTGAAAATGAGATGTTATTGTGAAAATGAGTAGGAAATTCCCAGCCAGCCAGTTCTCTCATCAGGGACCAGTGCTGCTTCACACACCTGCACAAGTGATTTGAACCAGCATAAACAACTCAGGCAGGTGCTGTGCTACTCCCACTGCAGATTCCACCAAAATTCCCTAGGCAGTCAAGATGCAAGTCCTGAAGCAGCCAGACTCATCTGGCCTAGAAGGATGCAAATGAAAGGAACTTATGCGCCTACATGTCTCTGTATTTTAATATCTACTCAACAATTCCACATTGCTGAGCGGATGATGAGTCAAAGGACTTCTGAGATTACTGAGTATCTTAATGTAAAACAGAGTCAAGCTTTATGATTCAGTTTCCTTGGATTACCAAAGTAGCATCAAGAAAAATTGGTTTATGAAGGTAGTAGTTCTGCATTTCTGGTTACCTTTGTTGGATTGTATTGATCAGTAAACGTGGCATGCTGAGTTAAGGAAACCTTCCTGTCCAACCATCCAAGAGCCCCTGTGGCAGTCACACTCTCATCACCTAATATGGGACCAAAACCCATTCCCAGCAGGTAGCTTCAGTGAGCCTGAACCCCCCCACACTCCACACTCACAGAGTCACACCAGGTTTCCCATAGCAGAGTCTCAGTCGTCCCAATCCTTACAATAATCTTGGTGCTAACACTAAATAACAGCTTGAGCTAGGACCCTGAACAAAGGAAACCTTGGGATTTTATGCCCTCACAGTCTAATCATGGAAAAGTGTAGGGGTCCTTGGCTGTTTCCCTGTCTATGAGTGTCCGGTCACCTGGCTGGGCCACAGGTCCCTGAGCCTGTCAAAGGGTCAGCAGTTCATGGCCTCCTGCCCTGAGTTCCAGCCATCCTGAGAGCTCAATCTGCAGCTCACACTGCAGCTGCAAACCAAGCTACCTACACTGAACGTATTCCTCAACAGTACATACAGTGAAATGGTCTTTTACTGTTACTGTTGCTTGGCCATTTAATCAGCTCCAGCTCAGATTATGTTAAAAAATTCAGTCTCAGGAGCTATTACTTCCAGTTTTGTAGGCTTGAATAAATGTCTAAAGCTTCAGGTCACCACAACAATGGCCAAGAGGTCCAACATGATAAATGCCAGACTTTGTAGGTTCCCTGATACAATCCATCTGCAGGGCCAGTATGGCACTGAAGCAGCCCAGTCTCTGAGGATATTGGTTCTGGGTGTTGTATCACTGAATCTGGGTGTTGTTTCTTGTACAACAGAAATGTGCTTCAGCTTGACTGAAAATTGATTTCACACTGCAGGCTTTTGTTAGTATTAATGCAGTGCCTGCAAGTTGATGGATCATACCTCGGAAAAAGACATGTCTAACTTGGTTGCAGACTTCATGGAGTTACTGGGTGGCTCCAGCAGTTAGCTGGTCAATAGTCCTTTTGCTGAAGCACTAGGCTGTCAGTGTTACTCCAATGCATTGCCCTCCATGAAGCCACTCACTGAACATTTAAAGCTGAGGGAGACAACCATGAAGCTTTAAGCTGCAAAACAGATATTTCAAATTTTCTCAAAGGCAGTGAAGCCATATTGCATGTCTTGGAGGGGCTGGAAAGGAAAAAACATTCCAAAGTAGTTTAAGGCAGGAGATGACTGTCATTTACTAGGAAGTGACCACAGGTTTTTGCACAGTCCACTGTGGATCAAATAGGCTGTGCTCCTCGGGAGCCTCAGGAAACCAGGTTTTGCCAGCCTTGCCAGCCACTGTTGGGTTACTTCCATACCACTGGGATTCTCAATGCCTAGCAGGACCCGTGCCAAGCACTGGGCCATAAGCAGCCCTGCTGGCATGGGAGTCAAGAATCACATATGGCTCCAAAGCTGTGAGCTAGCTGTAGCCAAGTTAAAGTTTACAGGGCCTGAAGGTCACTGGTTCAGCAGCTAACGTCAAGACCAGAGACTGCCAATATCTTCAGGTGCTCTGTCCTTGTCACCTACCGATAACGAGCTAAAACCATAGCTTTTTTAATTGCTCAGTCCTTTCTTGGTTTTTTAGGTACATTGCAAAGACGTGTATGTTTCTGGAACTACTGATTTGATATGTGTCATTAGTGAGCTGCTGTGAACTCTGGAGTTTTCCATCACCAGCTGCAAGAACAAACAGAGCAGCAAGTCAGAGCAAAGCAGAAACAGAAAGAAAATATTAATAGGAAACCGGTGTTTTCACATGTGCTGTAACAAACTGGAGTAATGTGTCTTCCGTGCTGGTTTATGAGGAAGAAAAGACGAGTTCAGCAGACTGAACTTGACCATAAAGCTTCCGGCAGAATCGTCACCTGCACAATAAAAATCCACGTAAAAAGAAGATTGAAGAGGAATCGGGCTGCAGCTGAAGACTGCAGGGCTGGTAACGATCCCAGCGGCACCGGGGTGAAAGCCCGAGCACCGAGCCGTTCCTCCTGCGTGTGGGGATGGCGGAAGCAGCAGGCGGCGGGCGCAGCGTCGCCCCGCCCCGCGCTGCCCCGAGCCCGCGCGGTATTTCCGGCCGGGGCCCGTCACGTCCGGGCGGCGGAGATGCCGGTAAGGCGGGGGGCGGTTCGCGCCGCTCTGGCCCGGCCGCTCCTGAGGGACTCGCCGGCCCTGCGGGGTGTGGGAGCCCAGCGGAGCGCGGGGGATCGGTCCGTCCCTTCCGTCCTCACGGCCGCCCCTCACGGCGGCGGCCGGACCCCCGCAGGGGGCGGGTGGCACCTGCCCCGCCGGGCCTCGGCGCTCCGCCCTGTCCCCGCTCCTCCACGGGCCTCCGCCGGGCTCCTCCCGGCCGCGGCGCGGGCAGCTGGGCCTGGCAGCTCTGGCCCTCGTCCCCGTGGGTCTCTCGGGGCTCCCCCCCCCNTGCCGGGTGCGGGCTGACAGGGGCAGCGGGGAGACACGGGAGTGACTCCGGGCCCTGGCTCGTTGCGGGCGCGGGGCTGAGTTACTCTGCACTTGCTGTGTGTGGTGTCTTTCCCCTTCACAGCAAGTGAAGCTCCGTGCCGCAGTGCTCCTGTCAGGAGTGTGAGAGGAAGGCTTTTAGGTTCTCTTTCTAGCTGATCCAGTATTCTCGTTATTTTTTAACATAGTCAATGGATTGGTAGTTGTGATGGAAGGGGGAAAGAACTATATGTAGTTCACTTTCTTCTCCCATCAGCAATGCCTGGGCGTTTTCCTGGTAGGCATGAATAGATAAAAGCTTGTTCTCATGCTCCCCTTTTAGCACAGATATCATATGGATATTTGTGAAACAACTTCTGTTGATCTGGACTCATCGAGATATTTCACAGAATCAGAAATTTAATATCTCGAGTGACAGGAAAAACTGAAGTTTCTGGCTGACAGGTTGTTTGTAAATGGTTCCCTTTTATCAATAATTTGGATATTTTCACTGTGTTGCAGGCGGGTTATTCAGCCTTCTCATCTTTTGCATGCTTTATGTGATTTGTGGTTGATCCCGTAAGTTACCAGAACAAACAAACAAATTTTCTTTGAAAATTAGTGATTGCAAAGAAAATGTGGTAAATAGCCTTTAAAAATTAATTTCACAGTGTTAAGATGTTATGTTGTTGACTCAGTGGTAACAGAAGTCCACGAACCTCAGTAAATGAGTTTTCCTAATACCTCAGAGTGTATTTTACATTTACATGCAACACGCGTTCACTTCCTTTTGCTTTGCTCTTGTTTTTCAGTTCCTCTTTCTTTATATTTCCTTTTTTGTTGTTTTAGGTTAAATTAATTATTTGTGCAACAGAGCTTCTTGCAGAAGGACCACCACATTGGTTTGCACTTAGGAAAATATGAAAATAATCAGGGAGTGTTGTTCTCTCTGAACTAAAAAAGAAAACAAACAAAAATCTGTGCCTTGCTGAGGACAGCTGCAGGAGTTGGACACTTGAATCAATGTTATCGGATGAGTTAGAATCCAAACCTGAGGTGAGCAATAATAAACTGAGCTTGGTTCCCAGGAACATTTATGGGCAACACTTAGAGTTAAATGAGTTTACTCAGATTGCTGCTTCTGTACTAATTTTCCAGGTGTTTTCAGTGATGTCTTCTAATGCTTCCATATTTTGATTTGAATGGTAAAAGATTAGAAAATATTGCAAGTTTTTTTCACCTCCTTTCGAATATCAGCCAGTACTCTTGCCTGTTCTCAGGTTACGTTTTTTCCCCCACTGTTATAGCATTCTTTCTGTTATAAGAATAAAATCAAGTAACAAATAGACCACTCCTTTCCCTCAAACCAAACTGATTTTACTTGGTTTTGGGGAATCTGAAATATTCTATTAGCATCAGCCTGTTCTGTTTTTCAGAGTACTTATATTTCCATTAAATAGTTGGGAGAAGTGGCAGGCAGCAGCACTCAGGGGATCCCGGTTGCTCACTGGGAGGCTGCTGGACTGTTCCCAGGTTCAGCTAGGCATGAATTGCAGGGATGTGTGTGCATGCACCACTGGCCACAAACACATTATCACACGCACAGGTAAAGAATGAGCAACAATGTTTTTTTGCTGGTCTGTAGCTGCACTCTCATCACTCAACTCTTGTGCACACTCACATTCACACGTCTCTGCCAGGCCTACAGTCTTTCTGCCCAGACCCAGGGCTCTTAGCCTGTTTCTGGCTGGAATATTTTTGGGTTTTTTTCCAGGCAGTGGTAGCCTCCTACTTGCACTAGTCAAGTAGAAGTTCGCTAGCAGTGCACTCACTTGTGGGTAGAATATTTAGGAACATGATTGCTAAGTAGATAGGAGGGACTGCAGAGATCAGGCACAGCAGTATACTGACTAGCAGTCAGAAAACACATGATTGGAGTCTCTTCTCTCCCCCTACCCCTGGTTTTTCACTTATGCATCTTGATTCCTCCTTTGATCCTCCCCCAAATGTAGCATAATAAGCTTAATGCATCCTGCAGTCCCTGTTATATTGGAGAGTAAGTTTGATCTTTCATATGAGACCCATTCCAACAAGTCAAAGCAATTTTGTTTTCTTACGGGTTAAAATTTCTTGTTGGACCGTTTCAAGACTTCACTTTAGCAGTGGCTCACTAATTAGCTTCTGAGGAGTTCTGGGTTTTGTTACTCTTACCTATAACGTTCTAGATACAAGTGTCTGTACTTTATTACATTCAACACCACCACCTGCTGCCTCTCCTATTTCTTGCCTTATTTTTCAGGTTGAATGGCCATTAGCAGCTGTCTGTGCATCCCCCCATTTAAAGATGCAAGGGCTTGTGTCCTTGCTTTTTCTAGTTCTCAGCTTTACCTCTGAAGCCAGCTAAAGTCCTAGAGCAGAGAACATAGTACAGCTATGAAGTACCTTTTGGGGAAGTCTGCAAGTCTAAATTGAATTGCTTTTATTGAGTTTTATTTCTATCCCTTTTCAGTCCATAAGCAATACAGCATGTATCTTAAACTGGTACTCTCAAAGGAATGATGATTACATGCTGGTAATTCATTACAGCATGGGAGATGTGTTAAGGCATTTGTTTCTTAACAGAGCAGCCAAAGCCCTTCCAATCACACTGTTCAGGAAAAGTAGCTGCAAATTCATAGCAGCGCTGAGGAGTCTCAGCATGAGCTGCAAAGAGTTCCTCTCTTTTGCCTTGTCATTGATATCTCATACTTTCTATTAATTTTTTTCCCATTTCTGAACGATAAGGTAGGAGGACTTTGTTACTTCTGTCTGTGAGTGGGTGGATTCCCTTAGATTGTTTCTGACAGCCGAGGACCAGGGCAGTTGGAATGCTTTGTTTCCTCATTCCTCAAATAGGAGTTGTGACTGGGCCTTGTCTTTCTCAACTTGAGTAAGGTATTTTTTAATTAGGCTTGTTTACATAATTGTCCTGTTTCCTCATGGCAGAGTTGCATTTCCTTTCCAGCAAGCCCAGAATAAGAGTTGGCTGTTTGTTCTCCAGTAGAAACAGGCCTGGTGCATAAAAGCTACAGTGGTTGTTGCAAAGGACATCCTTTCTGTAGATGCTGTCTTCTAAACCACCTTCCTCAGTCTTGATCAAGGCTATTTTATACTAAAAATTTTGATTCTTTTCCATCTACACACACCACCTCTTTCTAGTTCTGATTATGAAAGTTGAGTGTTAAGTTGTTGCCCATTTTTCACTGTAAAATAGCTAGTTTTCTCTGTTAGACAGTCTCAAGGACGATTTCTGTAAACATAGCTATGTTGTTGTAAAAATTATCTTTTTACATTCCTTTCCCATGGACACAGATCCCTTTGACGGACACTTCTTGTAACCAATATAGTTAGGGACGGAAGTGTTAATTTTCTCCAATGATCTGTGATTTCTAAAAGTGTATATAAGAATTAAACGAAAGGGGTTTCCCCCCCTTTCCGCCCTTGCTCTGAACACAGCCCGAACTCCGGCTCTCATTATTTCTGCGTCTCGACTGATTACCAGGATAAGCTGTAATAACAGGCATCGCGGTAATATTAAGTTAGTACTATTTTCTACTCCTTTGATGTGAAACTGGTGGATACCCTTTTTATACCTTTCCCAAATAGCAGTTCAGATATCTCTGAAAGTAAACCATGATTTTATATCCTCTGGTGAGCCATGGCACCACAATTCTTATAGGCACAGATGTTTTTCATATACCCTACCATGTGAGAAAGGTGTTAATTAAGACCTAGCTGTATTTGTGTGACATCTAGATAGTATCAGTCAAAGTACTATGTCTGTATTGCATAGACTTCTTTCTACTGGATTTTTCCCTAAAGAAGCCACCAATGTACCATTAAATATTTAATGCTTGAGTAGAGGTGAATCTTCCTTTCGTAGAAGGTTACAAAGATGCTTGGAGACGGTTTGTGTGGACAGATGGATCTGCATTTTCTTCTGGACTCCCTGGCCCAAAAGCTATGTTACTGTCATTCCTCAGGGAACTGATAAGATTTGCATTTTGCATGCTTTAAGCCTCCAAGGTGATTTATTACAATTGCAGGTATCTCCAGCCACCTCTTCCACACTGGTCCAGTGCAGGGTGCTTTCTGCTCTTGGGGTAACTCTTAGCACAATCAAGTGAATTACAACTCTCTCCTGTAAATCAAATTGGCTGTTGAAAAGGGGGCGAAGAGAGGTATTTTAGCCTCTCCTTTTTTTCCTCCTCAGCACCTCACAAGGAGAGACTCTTGTGATTTAATTAGTTCCCCAGAGGCTGTATGAGAGGAGGACATCTCAGTTTCTAGGTAATGAGCCTTCTGCCCTCCACACCCTTCAGCTCCAATCCCTCCTTTCTCCTCCCCCTCTGCTAAAGTTTCTTCTGACCTCTTTATTTTGTAGTGGTTCACTGGTTAAATTTAGGACAGAAAGGGTTTTGATTAAAGACATGATCCCTGCTGCTTTGGGAGTCTAGTCTAGCTCCCCATCTGTCTAGTGGGAGGATAGATCTGAGGTTCTGGAGAACCTTCTTACCCTGTCCCTCCCAGCCACCCCTACTTAACCAAAGCAGCTGCCTGACACTTCTTGTTTTTGGAATCATCTGTTATGGGACACAAACTTAAGATGATTCATCCCAGGTGGCCATATTATAATTTGTTTCTCTCTTTCTTTTTTAAAGGATCTCTAATTGAGTTTCTCAGTTCTTGAAACAGTTTTTTTGTTGTTGTTTGTTGTGGGGTTTTTTTTCACTCTCAGGTCAGGGACATTATCCAAGCCTCTTGGTAACACAAGGATTCTGCATTGCTCACAGTGATAGACCTTGGGATCATCCTGTTGTTGACCAGCAGAGATGACAATTATTTGCTTAGTGACAAGAGCCAAGAAGTATTTTATACTTTTTACTGTGTGCACTGTCTGGTTTACTTACAGAATTTTCAGTTATGTGGGATTTCAGCAGAAGTTGTTAAAGGAGGGTGTCAAGAAGGTGATATGGCAGAGCAAAAATTCTTCATAGCAAGATGCAGCTGAACTTTGCTCTCCAAGGCTTATAGATTCTCTGTGTGATTCATGTCTGTCCCATAAAGCTTCAGTCTCTTAAGTCAGGGATGTCCTTTTACAGTATTACAGTATTAAAATTTATTTCAAATGCCAAGGAATCTCTTAGCTATAGAGTAAAGCCACCTCATACCTCTTATTGTTCTTTTTATGTTCTGTTAATATTCTGTACATTCAGTTTCCCTAACTGTTCTTAGTCTGGTGTGCCAAGATGACCTGTCTGCTTGGTTACAAATTCTAGCACTTTGGCAATATTGGATCAGTCTCCTCCCTATGTAGGGATTCTATATTCACCATCTCAGGAATTCTTACAGCCCATGTGGGGCCTGTTTCTGATGCCAGATGTTATGTGGTTATGGGATCTGTCAAACTGTAGCATTTAGGAGATTCCTTCCTTCCTGGTCTTTCAGACATGAGACCACCAGCCTGTTCCCAGGTGCACACAGAAGTGAATCTGGGCCTGAAATGCAAAAATGTGCCTGTGCACACATACACAGTACAGACATTATAGCTGTATGGCAGGATAGTGCTTTTACTGACACCCTCAAACACAAATGGCATTCACAGGGAAAAGAAAGGTCACAAGTGGCCTAATCCTGTCCCTACTTTTCAAATAAGGAGGCTTAAATTTGCTAACATATTACACACCTCCTCACTTGGCTGACATGCATGCTGTGGTCATGCATCTGTCCAGTCTCTGCCAAACCATGAGCCCTTCCTGTATCCATCTCCAGGCCTTGGGCTTTTTTATTCAGCCTCTGGCCAGGATCTTGGGTTTCTTGTGGTTTCCTGTCTTCACAAGCTAGTCCAAAGAGAATTTAACCAAAAGAATATACCCAGAAACTATTTAAGAGCAAAAAGCATTAGAGAAGATGGGATAGACCTCAGTGGTGATGCAGAGCAGCAACCTGAAGCCTGCTAACATGGTCAACCTATATTATCCCCAGTCCCCTTCCTGTTCCCAATGGTTGTATCTTTCCTATCTGCCTTGATCCCTCCCTTTCTGCCTTTGGTCCTTCCCTTAAACATCTGTATGTTTTTCACATTCCCATGGTCTCCACTCAAGATACCATAATGCATTTTACCCAGTCCCAGAATTTCCCCTGTATCCTGTAAGAAGTTTGCTCTTGACTATGAGATATGTTCTGGTAACCCATGCTACCATTGTTCCTTTTCCTTACAAAGTTTCTGGCTGAATTTTTCCAAGGTCACACTCAAGTTGCTCCTGTACTGGTCCATCCATCAGTGCCCCAGGAGCCCTGGTTTTTTTTTTTACTCTCCCTTATCTGAAGTTTGTTAGCATTTGTGTATCTGTGCACTTAATTTATCACCTGTCCTGTTTCTAGATTCCTATGCTGAATAGTCAATTACCAGATACCCTTATAATTTCCTATTTACTTTCAGCTGCAAAACCATATTAAGAGAAAGTTAAGAAAGCACAACATGGTGTTTGTAATGAGTTCTTTCCTATATTCCAATTGCTGTAGTTGTCCACAAAGGTATTCAATGGTTTTGAACAGGAAGGTTTATGAAAAATCTGTCAAGATAAAACTAACATGAAATCTTTCAGTTTCTCTGAAGTATTTGATATAGAGGTGGTGATTGGTTCACTTTAGTTTGTGAAAAGTCGGGGGGTTTTATTCCAGATTTTAATAATGACCACGATTCATGTCTGTTTCTTTTCTTCTTTTTTTGCCCTCTTCTAATTCTCTGTACTAGCTTGTTATCACTTTCCAAAGCAAATTAAAAGGCTCCCTTCTGAGCATCTGTTTGTGGTTACTGCATTTTGCTTTTCCCTAGTGACTTAATGGTGCTGTGTTGAAGTGGAAAGTTTAAAGCAAAGCTTTCTTCTTGTAGGAGGCAAGTTTCATTTAGGTCTTTTTGTATAAAAATAGAAGAGTCCATAAAACAAGTGTTTCATGGTGGAGTAAGCAGCAGTAGGGCTCATCAACATGAAAGACAATCCAGTAATTTACAACTGTCTTAATGCTCGCAGTTTTTAGCCCCTGTTTCTTCTGGTTACCTTGCTCATTATTCCTAACTCTCTTTTTAGTTCTCTTTCTCCTATTTGTTTTAATCCTAATTTAGAATGCATGGCCCTGAGGGAGGGACTGTCTCTTATTGCCTATGTATTTTTTTTGACAACATAGGAATAGTTCTGTCTTCTTACTGGGTTCTCTGGATAATCTTGTATCTAAGATGAAACAATTCTAATATTTCAAACTGCTGTCTGGCTTGTGGCCTAACTCAAATGGCACATTGCCATCTGAATGACTTCAGGACTTAATTTGTAGCTTCATAATTGTCAGTGATGAGAGGCTGCTCCTGAGGGAGGGTGAGCAGAGTGTCAAGGGTGATCCCAGCCCAGGCAATGCCCTCACTGACCAGGGCACAACACTGCAGCACCTGAGCATGGAAGGCAGACACAGGTGCTGTAATGCACAGCAGATGCAGAGAGACACAGATGCAGTAAAAATCTGAGGATCAGCCAGGCGCCAGGGCTTGAGACAGGTGAGCTTACAGCACAACTCAGGAACAGAATGAGTGGCCCAGGCTGAGCTTAAAATGAGTCCCTAGGGAGAGGGAGTGGGTATGGGTCCCAGAGGAGACCAGGCAGGGCTGTTAAAGCTTCAGGGTTCCTACAGCAGCAACTCTGAGGTAAAACTGTTTGAGAAAGCATCAGTATTTCTAGTGTCTTTGTGAGAGGTAGTAAGCATAGGGAAAGCAGAGCACAAACTAATACATTTTCTTTACAATTTCTTTGACTTAACAGGCTGTCGTGATATAAGAGAGGCTCAAAAGGCTCGTGTCTGCCACGGGAATAATTTGGAATTAGATGCCAGTAGTTCTGAAAATTAAGTACTAAGACAATCGCTACACAGAAGATAAGAATTAAATTATCTGTGACTGTTGGGTTTTAATCAGAATTATACAATGGGGACATCGTGATTTTTTTTTGGCCTCTCTCTTGGCACAGATGAACCATCTCGCTGCACAGACAACTCCATCTGGGCTCTGTGTGAATGTATGCTGAAACATGTCACAATGAGGGTAGTAGCTTTGAACAACTACCTTGTACATTTTCCTTCTAAATGCCAAAGATAAAGGAAGTTTGCTACATACAGTTGTTTTTCTAGACACCAGCAGAATCAGCAGGGTGCTTGTCAAGGAGTTTCCTAGAGATAAGGAACTTGAGGGTTAAGTTTTTGGCGTATTGTTTTTTCCATATTTCTTCATTCTGTGTTAAAAAAGAGAGAATGTGAGCATAGGAGTTAATTTGTTTGCCAGACCTTAAAGGCAACAAATAGATCCTACATGTGGGGTTTGAGCAGCATTTTCTCTGAAATGTGGAGTATGTGTCTGGGTGTGTTACAACCATCCCCTTTCTATCTTTCTGAAGTTTAGATCCATACAGGGGAGGGATTTGAGACTGTGTTTAAAAAAGCTTTTTCAGTTCACAGAATTTGTTCAGTCTATTACAAAAGTTTGACTGTTATCTCCTAACTCCCAGCAGCACTTCTTCATTAAATCAGAACATTTTAATATGAAGTGCTGTGGCACTGGTAACAGAAAAATAGAGTCCCATTTCTGTGTCTGCCTTGGAGGTAAAGAGGAGCCCTACACTATATCTGATACTTTGACCAAAAGCTGAGACATGGTAAAAGGGACAGAATGAATAAACAAGGCATGTGCTTTGCTGCTCTGAACTAGGTTAAAAATATGGGAAGATTTTTGGGGTGAAAAAAGGCATTTCTCCAACTTCCTGTTCCTCTTCAAATGTCAGGTTTCTTTTTTATAACTCGAGATTTTTAGGAGTTAGCCAGAAGTAATTTTTGCTTTGCCACAGCTGACTGATGTTAAGGATGGCTAAGTCTGATGGACTGAATGACCTTTCACCTCCTGGGATCCTCAAGAAACATGAGGACAGCTCTTTAATTCTGATATTAGATGCAGCCACTAGTGAGCTTTAGTACCTGTTTGAAAATACGTGTGCACACACACACTGTACAGATGTGACTGGCACCAAACAGATGAACACAGGCTGAGTGCTCATAGCTTTACCCTCATAAACATGGGTAGCACAAAGTGCCTGATTCTGTGTTCAAGGGTTGCTGCCTAAGGAAAACCTTCATGGGTTTCTTTGGGATGTGTCCCCACTCTTCTCATTCTGATTGCTAACTAGCCTGGCTTGGAGTTCATCAGCATATGACACACACTAGAAACTGGTGTGTGTCACTAGAGACCCACTGTAGAGAGGAGCATCACACAGGAAGTAGTTAGGAATGGAGTTTAATAAGACGGGTTGGAGTGTGAGAGTTAGGCTGTGCCAGACAACTGAATTGACCAACTTCCTGCTTATGTGCAATGGTGCTCTTTTATCCTCCCCTCTCCATTTTCCTGTGTTTGTTCTGCTCTGATCCATCTTGATCCCTTCCTTTTCCTGCCTTTGGCCTCTCCCTTAAGCAATGCCTAGTAAGTCCTGTACAATCCCCCAAAGCTTTTGTCCAGTCCCAAATTCCTGCCCAGAGAATGCATCTCGCTTTAAGTCTTATACCTCTTTATGCAATAGTCCCCCTTGTTTTGTGTAGTATTCTGGAGAGGGTTTCCTCTGTTAATCCCCTTAGTGGTCAGGTTGGTTGTCCATCTTTGGTGGTTTTAGGAGTAGCTGATTTGGATGGATAAGGCTGTCTGTGTTCTCTCCCTTCTCATCCCAACCTTGTTTCTTTGATCATTATCTGCTTATTTTGAATAGGCATATGATAGACATATTTGTAACTAGTCTTTTGATTGCTTTTTTGAACTTATAAGGGCCAACTTTCAGTTAAGTATTTAAAGACAATGATTTAAAAAAGTACTTGTACCAAAGGCTGAGCGTGAAAAATATTTACTGGAAAGGTTAGACTGTAGTAAAATATCAAGTGGTAAAATATTAATTAAAAAGAAATATTGCCTAAGTAGCCTTCAGGAGTAGTCTGCAATAATCCAGAGCTGTTTATTGTATATTAAAGAAATGAGAATTTTATAGGTATCTCAGAGATGACAAATACAAACAATTCCTTCTTTGTCTTTACTGTAAATTGAAAAGCTTTCATTGACTTCCATGTGTATTCATGGGATTGTATTCAGTGTCTCCTAGAAGACAGTAGGGGCTACTGAGCTGACTGGGTTTAGTACCTTTTTAAATGATTTGTGCTGCTCTTGACCTAATCTTCAGTATCTCTTTTCAGCTGCTGGTTCAGTTTGTTCAAAATACTTCTATTCCACTGGGACAAGGACTGGTGGAATCGGAACCAAAAGACATCACCTGTCTGTCTCTCCTTCCTGTTACTGAGACCTCAGAATGCAACAGACTCATGTTGCCAGGTATCTGTGTGGCAGATCCTTGTGACCCTGCCCTTCATACTGCTGTCTTTACTTCACCCCTCTGGCCCCACTGTCTCTTGCTGATAAGACATTTCAAGGATGGAGGAACAAGTTTAGCAGAGTGACTGAATCTTCTCATTTAATAATGAAGTCTGACTAGTTAGAAACTTCCTTCTCTCGTCTCTCTCAAGTTCTGTTATTTTTTCCCTAGAAAAATAACTTCATAGATATCTTTTAGTCGTAGTGTATTTATACTTTTATTTACTCTGGTTTCACTTTCCTCACTAGATGATGAAAGAGATCTCACTTCTCCAAGTCACACTAATTCTTCCAAAGATGTTTCTTCTGCTGTCTTGAGAAGTCTCCAAGTAAATGTAGGCCCTGATGGAGAGGAAACAAGGGCACAGAATGTACAGAAACCATCTGAACTTCTGTCAACACCAGAGACTTCTAGTTTATTGCAAGACCTTCAGCCCAGTGACAGCACTTCGTTCATTCTTCTCAACCTAACAAGAGCAGGTAATTGTCCTTCTCTTTGTCATCTGGTTGGATTTGTCTCAGCAAAATGCAGGAGATACAACTCTGTCCCTGCTGCTTATGAAGAGGAAGGACCATGAAATTTGCTGGGCATTATTGGATATTTTAGGAACATTTAGTCATCAACAGCTTTCTACAATGTAGATGTCAGTGGAGACTTTTTCAGTGCAGCTATTTCATCAATGCTATGAACACTAGTCTCTGAGAAGCAACGGAAATTTCCCTCTGTTACATTATTCTGTTTCACAAAGTTGTCTTCTTTTCTAGGGCTGGGGTCCCCCGCAGAGCACTTGGTGTTTGTTCAAGATGAAGCAGAAGATTCTGGCAATGATTTTCTCTCTCATGATAGCACAGACAGCAGTACCCCGTGGTTCCTACGAGTGCAAGAACTGGCTCATGACAGTTTAATTGCTGCCACTCGGGCACAGCTCGCAAAGAATGCCAAAGCAAGCAATAATGGTAGGAAATCCCCAGACTGTGTCTCAAAAGTTGAATGTTCCATACAAGACCCCCAGTTTCAGCTTGTTTCTTCCTCTCTTTAATTCTCTCTTGCTTTGAATCCGTTCTGACATCTTCAAATCACCAGTGACAGAATTATACAGGACAATTATGCTTTTTTCCTGCAATATAAATAGACTTCTTGTTTTTTCTCAGGAAATGAACTTTAATGTTCATTGTAGTCTGCTAGTTCTCTGGTACATGTAAAGGATATCTTCTTTCTAACTGCAGCTGCTTCGTTTTCAACTTTCATTTTCACTTTCAGGAGCCTATTTTTAATACATACTGTAAATTCTATTTTCTTTTCAGCTCCACTGAGTTTGGAGATCAGTTTTCTGGAGAATACATAATTGGATTTAGTCACACGCTTTGCAACTTACTGCATTTGTTTGCAATTATTTATTCAAATAATAATAATTATATATATCATATATAATTATATATCCATAATTATATATATAATTAAACAAATATAAAATATTTTATATTGTATAAATATGATTGTATATTATATTGTGTTATATATTATATAATATATATTATATATTTATTATTAATAAATAATTATATCTTATTTTAACTTAGGTGTTTTTAAAAAGAGTTATCCTGGCTGATAGTTAAAATTGGTTGGTTGCTATTGATATAGAGACCATTTTTACAATTTCTGGTGCATTGGCTCTCTATTCTTTTTGTGATAAGCCTTATCTGGTAGCAGCTGATCTGATCCAGATGGCTTGTTGGGAATAGTTTATGGGCCTGCTAAGGTGTGTAAGTCTGTGTCTGATCCTTGTTGTGGGCTGGGCAGCAGCATGTAGGACGTGCTAAACAGGGAGTAGCCAGATACATACCTGCTTTATAATCCTGTATCATATATGATGCTGTTTTCTGTATTAAATTTGACACATTATAGTAATCTGTATATTGTTTAGATTTTGGTGGGCTTTTTTTTTTCCCCAGGTGAAAATGTTCATCTTTGCTCAGGAGATGGGCAGCCAAAAGACTCAAGCCCCATTCCTCACTTATCTCGTGTGGAAAGGAAGCTGAAGTGCACAGTTGAGGGCTGTGATCGGACATTTGTGTGGCCAGCTCACTTCAAGTATCACCTGAAAACACACAGGTGAGCTGAATAAAGCTCTGTGTTACTGTGACTTTGAAAAACTGTGCTCTGTATTTGAGATGTTAGGTTTTGACATTGACAACCTGTGAAGTCTGGTGTTGTGCTTATAAATACTAATCCTGTTGATTGGTTTAAGTCACTTATGCTGAAAAACTTTGATCAGACTTAGAGTCTTTTTGCAGGTCCTTGTTATGTTTGGTTTAGAATTTTTGTATTTTAACAGGTGCTCATGTTTAGTAAAAGAAAAAGTCAAATGTTCATGAAAAAATGCATTGCAGTATCTGGTAATGAAGCAGCTTTTTGTTGCTTTCCAGGAATGACCGCTCCTTCACCTGCCCAGCAGAAGGCTGTGGGAAAAGTTTCTATGTCTTGCAGAGGCTGAAGGTGCACATGAGAACTCACAATGGTGAAAAACCCTTTGTGTGCACAGAACTGGGCTGTGGTAAACAGTTCACAACAGCTGGAAATCTGAAGAACCACCTACGAATTCACACTGGTGTGTTTTAGACCTCACCTATTTGTGGTCTGCTGAGGTGGGGTCTTTCCTGAGGAATAAAACACTTCCTCCTCTGTCCTCAAACTGTTGACAGTATTACATTGTTTACCTCTGCCCTCCATTAATGTCCCTTTTCTGTCAATTCACATTGATTTATAGGTCAGATAAATCAGCTGCTAATCTCTTTTACTAGCCTGTATGAATTCACACAGGTTTTACCCTCCAAAGACTGTGTGATATACTCTGAAGATTCCCTTCCCCCTTCCAGCTGTGTGATGGAGGGAGGGTGTGTGGCAAAACTAGATTGTTACCAAGGGAATAGTTAGTGAACACGACTTCTCTAATTGTGTTTTATAAAGAGCTTATTTGAAATTCCTGAAAGGCTCAATAGCTTAGACATTTCTCCAGTATGGGGTCCTGGTGTACAGAGTAGGAGCTGTACTGACATCTGCCTGTCTGGCTAGCTTGTGTTACCTGTGCTGTTTGTAGGATGACTACATTTGGGACACGTAGGAAAATGAGGAATACGGTGGAGTGAGTAGCAAAAATACAGTAGCACAGAAAAGTAGAAAAAGGCATTAATTAGAAGACAGCATTTTAGCTTGCACACTTCTCTGTTTGTCCTAATGCTAATTTGGGATGTTGCTGTTTGCTAGAGCCTGTGTGCTCTCAGGTCATGCTCAGCTTTTTATAGTAAATAAATGAGAAGCTTTATTTCATAGTGCTGTATTTTATACAAGGTTTGTTTATGATGTCTCCTCTGGAGAATTTCATCCTACCTTGTCAGTATTTTTAGAAGTTGGTGTAGCAGCCAAAGTGCTTTAGGTGTTTTTGTACTAGAAAGCTGTTTGAGAGAGGCACACAGGTTATGCTGAAATGACCAGCAATTTAATAATTAGCAAAGTTCATAGTGACTATTCTGGTGGGTTTGTTTGTTTAGTTTTTTAAGCCTCAGGGTTATCACAACACTCAAACAAATGGCCCAGTTCAAGCTTCTCGGAATATTGTTAGAGATTCCCTGATGGGTTTGGAGGGTAGCATTGGATTACAGTTGGTTAACGTTTCAAAATAACCTTGACAATTGTGAGAGCACAAGGCCTCCCCAGTGAAATGAAATTACAGATTATGTGGGTTGCCAGCAGCTGTCTGTGCCTTCTGCCTCACTTAAACACGACCGTATGGTGTGTGGTTTGTACATACACATGGAAAAAGGCTGCTATTTTAAAGTATGTGCAGTCTAGCTAGAACACATGGTTTGGGGGCAGATGTTGGGATGTAGTTAAAAATTGTACATACTAATAATAAAACTTTGAATATGTAGTAACAACAGCCATATTTTTTGCAGTTTTCTTTTGCACTGAAGTGTCCCAGCCAAGGTGCAGATAAAGTTAATAGGCCCAGCTGATACATGCACAGTCCTCTCTGACAGAGTGAACGTTCTGCAACCAACAGAACAGTAGCTTCTGGAGGAGTAAATAATAACTTTCTAAGCTGCAGATGGATAATGTGCAATTAAGAGTTTGATCAGACTAAAGGATTATGAAACTGCAGGTGTAAATAGATCTAGGGTTTCTTGTGGATGGAACTGTGTGCTGTTACTTTGGTCAATGTAAGTTTTTCCAAAATTTAAAAGTTTTACAGCAAGCCAGAAAGTACAATCAGTGTTTGAGACTGTTGCATATTTCAGCTTTGTGACACCAATAGGAACATGCTGTGTTGATCCTTTTTGCTCACAGCTGTCAAATGCTATTGTAGATAAGAAGCTAATAAATGAGCTGTAGGGAGAGGAATTCTAAAAGCAAAGTCACAGTAGAAACACCTTTAAAAACATTTTTGCTCTGAAATAGTAAACAAGTTTACTCTGAAGAACTATGTATATGTTGTACAATAAAATAGTTAAAATAGCTTGCTTGATCTCCTGTGGTCTTGCTGTTACTCTTATACAGGGGTTCAGCCAAAGACTAGTGTTAAGCATGGTATATTGAGTTCTTTAGTGGGATGTTGCAGGCAGAAGTTATGTCTAGCTGTATTTAAGACTTTATTAAGAGGGAATTTAAAACAGATTAATTATATTGCATTGCATTAGTGTAGTAACCTCCCAATTTGTCATCATTTAAACAAATCAAAAATAGCTGTGATATAAAAATAAATTTCAGCCTATGGGAACAATTTGTGCCTTGAGTTACAGTTCCTCTACACATAAATATAAATGACAGACGCATCTCTCACAGGATTTTGACAAGTTCAGCCTGATCTGAAATAAAGTATAGGATCTGAAATGAAGGGAAATACAATTAAATAGATTTTTGGCACTGAGAGGCAGAAAGGGAGTAGAACCCTGTGAGTATGTGGAACAGAGACCTGAATGTTGGGAATTGCCTATAGAAGATACACCCAGTAGTTTTATATTCCTTTTTTGGTATATATATACTTGGAAGATTATCTAGAAACAGTGGTCCCTTGCTTTGCTTTCGGTGAATGGTGGTCTAAGAATATTTAAAAACAATGCCAGTGTTTCCTCTGATGGAGAGAATGCTGTAAAAGCCTTGGGAAGCACATGTGCAATTTCCATGGAACTCAAATGCACATAAGTCCAAAAGGGAGAATGGAGTAGACATGTCCAGGGGCTTGGGCAATCAGATTAAGTTGTGATCCCAAAATCTAAGAACTTACTTTTCCCTTGTAGGGGAAAAACCCTTTCTGTGTCAGGCACAGGGATGTGGTCGCTCCTTTGCTGAATACTCCAGCCTTCGGAAACATTTGGTTGTCCACTCAGGTAAGAGCCTTCATCTGACATTCTGTGATTTGTCTGAGAAAAGACATTTATTGTAGGACTTTGGTTTTATTTCCATAAGAAGAATCCTGGTTTCTACAGAACTTCTGGTCATAGTGTTTCTCTAGCATCTCTGTATATTAATCACAGCCTTTTGAATATGAAATCTCTTGTGACTGGATTTCTGCCATAGAGAGGGTTTTCCTTTGTTTTTTCCTACTACATACTTGTAACTGAACAAGGGTTTAGGTGGAAATGTATTTCACAAGTGTTTCAAAGCTTCTGCCTTCTGTTTTGATGGATCTATCTTAAATATCATCAGCACACAATGAATATGTGGGAACAGGGAATGGGAACAGGAGATTTTATTGTGGTAATAACATTTGGGATTGAGTTCTGGATGCTTTTTCTGTCATGTCACCTTGGCTTCCATGCCATTGAGCCAAGAAGTATGGACAGCATACATCCATTGTGAAAATGATGAACTGCTCTGTTAAATGGAAATCCTTTCACAGGGACAAATCATCATCAAATATCTGCTCAGTAATGGAAAGCAGATGTTGCAATTTGTTGTGTGATGGCAGGAGATAGCTTCCTTGCCTCTGGTCATTCTATTCTACGTGTGGGACATCAAATATTTCTGTATCAATGAGAAAATGATTTCAAATAACTTGTTCCCTCTCATAAATCAGACTTGAAGACTTTGTTGCTCTTCAGACTTGAGTTTTCCAACAACTGCCAATACAGATATCTAAACCTTTTCTGTTCTAGAAGCTTATTGCTTTACAGGAGACAGGAATACTTCTCATTTGGTTTTTACTGATAAATTAGCACCGATGGTGTTAACAGCCATTTCAAAACTGTGGCTTTAGTTTCTTGGTTGATGAGGTCTTTCCTCCCAGTTTGATAATTCTTGGGATATTTCTTCCCCCTTTGACTCCAAGGACTGAAGCCCCACCAGTGCCAAATTTGTGGGAAGACATTTTCCCAGAGTGGTAGCAGAAATGTGCATATGAGAAAACACCACTCCCGAATTGGAACAGCTGGCAGCAGGGAGCGAGAACAGCCAGGTAAAGAAGGGAGCACACTCACTGTGGGGAAAAAAGTGCAGGAGAAAATTAGTGGATGGTCAAAGAGAAGGAAAGATATTTATCCTGAAAATTTGAGACCACAAGCCAGTAAGAAATAAAAGTCTGTTCCTCTTGGAGATGAGGATGGATTGCTCACCCTCCTCTTTCCTAGGACAGAAGACAAAGGTGTATTTTTGTATTATGGTCAAGGGACAGATATGTTTATTGTTTTCAAAATTAATAGGAATCTAGAGGGGCTTTCTACAGGGATTTTTTTCCCTTGGTTATGTGTTCTTGTTGCAAGCAGCCTGGGTTTTTATGGAACGTGAATTATTTAAAGAGAAAGCCAGTCCTGCAGAAGATGGTGCTGTAGTAAGGTTCAAAACAACAAACATAGTATTTTCCATCCATTGGAGCGCTGGATGCCCAAAGAGTAGGAATGGATAAAGTAGGTGTCTAGAGAAGAAGTCAATATGACTTGAAGGGGGATGGGGATTGTGTCGTATATTGCAGTGTCATTGCATCATGAGAATTTTCTTTTACCCTTTTTTGCACAATAGAGTCACTGATGGGCAGCAGTTTGCTGGAAGAATCAACAGTGCATAGTAAGAATCTCATCTCCATGAACTCTCAGCCTAGCCTTGGTGTTGAGTCTCTGCACCTGCCAGACACTGAGACTATTATTGGAGTAGAGGAGGGTGAGACCAGCTGCTCTTTCTTCCGCCCTCTTATATGTGGTGACTGAGATGGGATCGCTCATTCCTCCTAGAGGCTCACCATATTGCAGTGGGATGAATGAACATTGTTTTAACTGTGCACAAAGGGGTGGGTAGATGGAGGATGAATCCTAAAACTGGAGTTGGAGAAGATCTGCTGGACCAAGTTTCACTCTTGCAGAGCTTAAAAGGTGAAGTCTGCTGCTTAGGTGTCATTTAGCCCATGTTGTGGAATGCCATTTCAAAACTGCTTATGCAGTCCATCTCCTAAAGCCTAAAGTGTTTGTTTTGCTGGAGCACCTAGGAGCCCCAGTTAAGGACCAGGACCTCATTGTGCTAGGCACTGTACAAACATTCAGTATCTTGAGCAACAGGCCTTCCTTCCACCCTTTACCTTCAGAGACTATATTCTAATACATCTCACTGTCAGAAGCTGACTTCCTATATGAAATAAATGTACTACTTGGTATCATTTGATTACATTTGCTGTGTTCTGTTCCTGCTTTTCTCAGACATTTTCCTCCAAAGTGTGTTTGGTATATCAAGCTCTTTAAATGAGTCTATCACGTGGTGTTTTGAATTGTTAACTCAAAGACTTTCTTCAGAACTGGCATCACTGAGAATGCAGAGTTTTGCTAAGGTACTGTGTGTCTATAGCAGCTTCTATGCAAAGAGAATGTGTGGAGTTTATCCTGCTCCCTAGCTGAATGGAAAGGTAGTGCTGCTGCTGGTAGAGGCATCAGAACCTGGAGCTTTCTGCAGAAGCTCCACCAGGTGCCTGGGAATCAAGGTCTGATGCAGTTTGGCTGCCATCTCGCCTATTGATGGGAGGTACTCCAGTGAGATGTCTTCTTTTCTACAGACTTCTTATTTTCTATTTTTATAGGTTAGCTGAAAGGGCTGTAAATCTTCCAACTAAATATAACAAAATATTTTCATAAAATGCAAAAATCCAGAGCCATAGTTGAAACTCTTTATTTCCGTACCATTTTTGAGTCCTATTAAGAGATTACAAATCTCTTTTAAGATTACAGAAATGTAATCCTTGTTTCAGAACAAAGCTTTGTTTAGCAAGAGAGATGTGAATTTCAGTTACTTAATTTGATGCTTTTACTTTCATCACCATTTCAACGATTTCTGTTTAGGGACCAATATTAAGACTTGAATTTATTTGTTATTATATTAATGCATGTCATCTTAGCATTTGTTAAAAGAATATGGCACAATATCATATATTAATTTAAAGTCAAACTTTTGTTTTCCCTTTCTTAGGGTTTCCCTTACACTTAACATACTTGAAATTTTTTTTCCACTACCGATAACTATTATTATGAAAATTAGCAACCAATTTTAGTAAATACCCCTTGAAGTGTATGTATTAAAACTTCAGTCCCACTGCTCCAGATATATCCATACAAAGAGGCTTTAAATCACAGAGCATGGAAGTAATCTTCTTTCCTTTCTCTTTCAACGTGGCAAGGCGTGGTGACAACATGGTTACATCACTGCTCGTTTCCAGAGAGTAGCCAGAGAAAGAACAGTCTCTGTGTGTCCTACACAGTCACACCTATGTGGAAACTGGTACCAGCCTTCCTGGAACCCTCTGAGGTGCTTAAGCCTGTTCTCAGCGTGGAGACTGAGTCAGGAGGGAGGGCTGCTGCAGTCCAGTGCATTCAGCCAGGTACTGATCTCTGTAATGTAGCAGCATCAAACCCCTGGGCCACAAATTCTTGGATTTAGTACTTTGTTATGATTAAAAATGTCGTTATCTCAGTTTTCTATCTTTGTCTAATGTGGTAGCTCTTACAGATACTGTATTTCTGATTTGATGATAAAGTTGTGTTGTTACAGTGTAAGGAAAAACGGATTGAGGTGACAGAGACACAGCTTCTGTTTAAGGAAGTGAGGAAAAGATGATAAGGAAATTGAGCAATACAGAAACATGATAGCCATTTAAAAATATTTTAATCTCAAAGTGCAAAATTCTCAGAAAACATTCCGGGTGGTAAGGATTTTTATTTTTGAAATGGTTATTAGTGTCAGGTAAGGGAAGATCACTACAGTGTGAATACACCATTCAAGATGCACCAGGCATTTGAGTGCAACATGCTGGCAGGTAATACCTGATCTTTCTTCCTCCAAAATCCATCTTTGATATCACAGTAATAGTAGAATTAGGGCAACAGCAATTCAAAGTGATGCACTGTTTAATTACAACCTTCTTCATAACTTTTTGGTTGTTTTTTTGGCCAAATTAATGACTGAAATTGGTTAAGATTTTGAAATGCTTTCAAATAAGGAAACATGGGACATTTTTTAATATAGGAAGACTATTTCTTCTTACTAATGGTAGGAAGAAGCAGAGCTGGTAGTGAGTGAATGAAGAGTTAACACCAGAAAACGACTTCCCTTTGAGTCTTCTCCCAAGGCAAGTCAAATCCTGATATTTGCTTTTGTAGAAATACCTTGTTTGAAAGTATTCTACCACATGTGTCTAAAACAAGGTTTAGCACACTGAAAGGCATTCTCCCCTTCCTGTGTGCTTCTGTGGCATGAATGCAAGGAGCCAACACTAGAGGATGCACCTCTTTAATCTTTCATACCTACTTTTATCCAAAGTTAGTGCTTCAACCTCCTTAATTTGTTTTGTTGCCCATTAAAGAAGGGCATGTTTCCACATCTCACACAAGGGAAACTTTTGAAGATTAAAGGAGACTGCAGGGTTTGCTGGGTTGAACAAGACATGCTCTAAAAACAGCTGGGGTTTTTCCTTTACTAAATTCTCCCATCTTGCTCCACAGCAATTCTTAGGTGTCAGTTTAAACTATTAAGTTCCTGAGGATTAACCTGGAGAATCTTGAACTAAAAAAGTCAAGAGATGATTGATGGATTCTTCTGCTAGCTTTTATGTTGCCACTTCCTTTGGGCTCTGTTCCTCCTGAGGTAGTCCTTCCTGTTCCGTACACTCGTCCTTTTCACCCTGAGGCTCGGGCAGCCTGCAGAAACAGTGACTGTCTAATGCCAGAAATGGTAACCAGAAATGGTTTGCCCCATGCATATGAAATAGGGTGCAGTCATAGCAATTCAGATAGAGAAGCCACAATGCTTAGAGCAGTGAAGCTGATTTAATTTTACCTACACTAGATGATAGAAACTGGAACACTTTCATGAACAAGGAAAATATTTTTAGTCAAAGACAAAAGAGATAAGGAGCTGTACTGCATTGTTTTTATTACCTGTGAACATCAGATTCTTCTTCCAGCAAGTTGGTGGCATCTTTCCCTTTTTTGCTTACAAATTCTTCGCTTAGGCCAACCTGCTGGAGGGTGTGTCTGTAGCGACGCTCTGCTCCTTGACGAGCATCATGCTATGAAATCCAAACTTAAATAGTAAGTTTGTAGAACTGAGGCTTCCCCAAAACAGTCAACTTGTTTTAAAGTGCACATCTGACACTCCTAGTGGGGACAAGAGGACAGTGAAACCTCCTGTCCAAAATTTTTGTACTTAATACAAATACAGTACAGTACCAAAACGGAATACTAGGCCAGCGTCTAACACCTCTCGAAGCCAGAGCTCACCTTTTCCTGCTTCAGTTCTTTTTTCCTTCCTTCCTTCTTCTGTTCTCCTCCTACCACGTCCCAGTCTTACCAGACTAGTATACTTGTGTCCGAGCCCTAACTGACACATCAAAAATATGTGCAATAAAGAGTTGTGGGAAATCCTGGAAGCATGTTTGTTTGTAATTGGTAAGAACTAACAACAGTGGAGTTAATACATGGAGAGCACCTGTGAAATAGCTTCATATCAGCTCAATTAAAAACCAAGCATCTTGGGTCCCATAACCTCACTGCCTCCAAATGAACCTTGCAAATCGGTGTAGTTTGAGATGGGGGGTTTCCAGAGGGACTAGCCAGTTCCTAAAGATTCAGGTGTTCTATATGGAAGAATAAAAACCTAGTATCAACATGAGTGAATGCTACTGATAATGGTGAATTCTTACCAGTCTGGCACACAAACATTACCAATGTTTATCACACATGTGTTCTCTGCCTCCATTATCAGAACAGAAAGCCTGACCCAGAAGGGTACTTTCTGTTGAGAAACTGTAAATCAGCATATCAATGTATTGTCACTATGTCTCTAAACAGCTGTAATTCCTGCAAGGATATGGAACTGAAAGAAGAAACCCAGGGAAAAANTTTCTGTTGAGAAACTGTAAATCAGCATATCAATGTATTGTCACTATGTCTCTAAACAGCTGTAATTCCTGCAAGGATATGGAACTGAAAGAAGAAAAGATTGCATCTCCACCTCAGGTGCGATACAGACTTGCAGCTGGCACTGTGTGATGGATGAGATGTGCTGAATGCAGCCCCAGGTGCAGAGCCTACCGGTGATAAAAGCAATGTAACCATCATCGATGTTCTTTCGTAACAGTAGAGGTACAAAGGAAAAGTGCTTAACTGGAGAGGCTTTTAAGAAAAGCCTTTCATATCTCTAGACTGTAGTCTGGTATTTGGGTGCAGAATAGGTATTCAAGTAATTTCTGGTGTGATAAGGCCTTGATTTTGGTCAGACCATATATTGTGATTGTAATAGGAACTGGCAAGCTCCTAGAAAGAAGTCCCAGTGTTTTCTTCAAATGGTGGGAAGGAATTAAAATTATGCTTGGGAGGCTCTTCCATGTGTTACTCTGAATGCAGTCCAGAGACTATGCAACCATTTGCACTTTCTTATCCATGAATTAACTAGAGACTGGATTTCTTAATGCCTGTCTTAAATGAAAGACAATTTATCCTACTGTCCAGAAACACTCTGGGACTTTAACCAGTTACCTTGGTGACCTGTTCAAAGAGGTATGGTCTGTTCTTGACTCGCAGCTGCATTTCTTCCAGCTCCTTTCTGTATTCTTTTGTTCTCTCTTGCATATTTTGCCTGAAACAGAAAAATTGCCTGTCTACAGTAAGTTCCCTCTGACTGTATCTGATCAGAAATGAGGAAGTCTCAGTAACTGTTTCATTCTTTAAATTGCTTTGGTAATTCTCTTGTTTCTGAATGCTGGGAATAAAAAACCCTATTGCTGACAAGTTATGGACCTATTAGCAAAGCTCTTCTACTAGACTGTAAGCATGGAAACTGTTCATATTTTTAGAAAACCTTGTCTTATGTGTTCTTTACCAAGTTACACATTACAGTTGACTGGTTTGTACAAATGTTAATCTAAAGGAAACTGTTCTGTATGGAAGGAGTGTGGAATTGTCAAGAAATCCAAATTAATATGGAATGGGTAAACAGCCAAAAAAGGTTAGGCTAGGACTGTTCTTAGACTCAATTCCTCCTAAAGAATTATCTGATGATCCCCAGTTAGTGGAGCAAACAGTTATTTATGTGCAGAACAGGATACTGACCGGTTCTGTTTCAGCTTCTCCTTTTGTGTTTCTTCCAGACTTTTATGAGGATCCAGTGCTTTTGCTCGGCTGTTCACTGACTTTTGCATAGCTTGACATTTCATTTTCTGTTTCTCCAGCCAATAAATTCCTTCTTTGTCCGCTTCCTTTTTTTTATCTTGAGCATATCTATATAGAAAAAAAAATTACTGATGAGCTCACTGTGGACTGCCAGACAACATGCTGGCTGAGAATTTCACTTTTGTAGTCCTGTAAGGAGAAAAAGCAAAATTTCAGCCATACAAGTATGCAGCTCTCAAATCAACTGGGAGGCAGAGCAAAACCTGGCAAAGAAAGAAGACATAGCAACATTTAGGAAACATATTGTCAATGTAGTTGATGTGATGAATGAAGTCTTTTCCTCCATTTTGGTCATTAGTTGACGTATGGTCTTGTAGACAAACGTTTCTACCTACCTAATAGCTGATTCCCTTTTTCTAGTTGCATCTGTAATATGCACTGGAAGGGTGTTGGAAGAGAGAGAGGAAAGTCCAGGCAGAGAGTGACTTTTTTGCACTGAAACCTTGGAAAGCTTCTGAGAATCCTGAAAAAAATGAAACTTCATTCAGTGTATTTGTTCACAGACAGTTGCTAGTACAGAATCTCCTCTGTTCTCTGCCTACCAAAGAGAACAGCTGGGGTATGAGAATGCACCCAATTCTTCTCTCTTCCATCAGCAGAGAGTTAAATGTGGACGGGCTGAGGGACAAGGGGGAGACATGATTACAGCTATGAAAAGGTGATTGAGCCTTAGCTGTCATAGCTCATCTCTGTGTAAAATTTTGTTCTCTGATTTGGCCTACAATTCTGCAGTACTCTCAATACAAGGGCAGAGGTCTCAGTATGTTAACCATTCATCATTAAATGCTATAAACTTTCGAAGTTGGTATCTTGATAGGAGAAGGCAGTACCACAGAAATATCCAAGTATCTCACCTTTATCTTTTCATTAGCCTGCCTCTGCCTGGCACGGAGATTGGAGGTTCTTAGCTTGAATGGCTTACTACGAGTTGGCTCTTTGATCTCTTGTCTCCTTACTGCTTTCCTCTGAAACGCCCAGTAAAGTTCTTCAAAATCTGGTATTGTTGGATTAATCCTTGGCTTGAAGCTGAAGCTTTTGTCCTGTAAGAAGCCAAGTCTTTCCTGCTTAGTTCTGGTGGCAGCTCGGGATTGAGGCTCCCTCCGCCAGTTGCTGGGATCTATAGGAGCTACAGAGCTCTTGAGCAAATCCTTTGCTCTCATTTGAATACGGATTTCCCTGTAGAGTTCAGCTTCTAATGGATCAAAAGGAAAGCAATGAGAAGAGTATAAGTGACATAAAAGACAGTGAAATTGCCACTGCCCAAGTCTAAACTTTCCATTATGATGGCAGCTACACATACAGAAGAGACCAAACATCCTGTGCTCTGCTTCCCCCCTTCTCAGCCCTTCTCCCCTCTGCCTCCCAGGGAAAAATAGTCCAAAGATACCAGTAAAAAAATGATACCATGGTTGAGTCTCTTCCTTAGGCATTAATTTCTAGATATCTCTTTTACTTATGGGAGCAATAACTGAACAGATCTTCTATTCTTAGGGTACCAGGTAACTTGTACCCTTTGACTTGCAGAAGTGTTAACCAAGGTTCTACTTTTCATACAGGACTTAATGTCACTCTTGACTGTGTGGTACAAATGGGTTGTTCAAGTATATTTGTAACAGATGATGGCTTTTCTATATAATATCCACCAGTAATTGTCTATATTGGAAAAGATTTTAAGTAAGGAACATTTGATGAATAGATCAAGATTTTTAACTTCTGTGACAAACTTTTCCCAGAAAGAATGCGTTTCAGAGTACAGCATCAAACTGAAGTCCTTCCCTGTGCAGCACTAAATATTTGGGGAAATGCAGACAGCTGGCTGGGAGTTGGTTTTTTTTGCTTTTAGGAAAAAAAAAATCAGTACTGCTGTTTGCAAAATAAGATAGTTTTGAGTCTATTTATAGATTTTCATTGACTGCAGTATGAAAGGTACATTTCTTCTCCTTTCCCATATACCTGACAGAAATAGAACAATGCCTTGTCCTTTGCTGTCTTTTACCTTGCTAATCTATTTAGTTTAGTACACCCCAACAGAAAATTTTCTGATGAAAACTGGTGCATACTTAAGAAGAAATCAGTGGGAAACAGTAAAAAAAAAGAGAAAAGGATGAGAAAAGCCATGAGAACCATTAAGGACTGGCTTAGTTCCCACACTCAGGCGTGAAGCTTGTACTGCTTATTTCAAACTTTCAACTGTAGCAGCTTAAGCCATCTGAAAGCAAGCAAGCATCAATAACACTTCCTAGGCTGTCCTTCTGACCAGAATGGTCTGGCACCTGCTTCCCCTGTCTTAGTGGGAACAGTCTTCAGTGCAAGTGGGAAGGCAACTGAAAACATCAGAGAAAGACAGGAGAGACTAGACTACTGCACTCACTAAGAACCAAACTAATTGTCTGATTTGGGTTTGCAAAATATTTTTCTCCTCTCCTAGGGGTTCTGTGCAGCATTGATCACCTAGGTGGGAGTAAAATTCTTATATCTAAGATACTGCATGGACCTTGGAGACTTATGGCACTACATCTGTCTTTGTGTTTGTGCCACAAATCATCTCAGTCCCTTTAGCATAACCGCAGGTATGGAATCCAGTGCAGGGAAAGATTCCCAAACTGTCCTGATCTGCAGCAAAACAGGTATGGAAATCTGTCTGAAGAGCTCAATGTGCCCATGTTTTCTAGGGAGTGGAACAGAACTGCTGCTGACACTGATACAAGACTACTAATCTTAGGGCACTCTACTGTAAGGGTTTCTGAACAAAATGTAATGGCCAGTGACACACAGGAGACCAGACAACACCAGGGAATGTAATGACACTGGCCTTATGCTCCAAGTAATGCCCCATGGGCCATGATCTTACCTCCCAGCACGGAGACAGCAAGGGGACAGGCAGGGAGGTGCTTTTACAGAAAGAGCCCTGGCATGTTACCTTTGAGTTTATCTCCAAGAAGTGAGTCATAAGTAGATTTAGGAACTTTCTTACTGGCTTGCTTCTGTTTGGAGCTCTCATTTGGGGTTGTTGCCGCCAGGAATTTTTGTCTGATAGCTTCTTTCTTTTTCTCTTCCTTCTCCAGAAAACTGAAGGGCCGCTGTGTTGAAAGTAGCAGCTCCTTTCTTTTCTGTGTTGCCGCTTGCCTGCGCATCTCATTCTGCTCCATTATTTCCTGATAAAGGGGCAAAAACACATGGGCAGGTACAGGCTGTGCCCGGAATTGCTTCTGACATTCGGCTTCATCCTGGCTTTGCCTTTTGTCTCTCTGTTTGTCTAGTTCAAGAAACATGTACGACTTCATCAACTCAGACTTTTTGCGAGCTTCCCGCAGTGTCATTTGGAAAGGCTGAGGGATGGTGATGGAAGGAATCCAGGGAGATGAAGCGCTTTTTGGCCTCAAGCGGGATTTAGGAAACAAGTGAGGCTTTTGCTGATCCCAGGTACTGTCCGAGGTGAGGTCGGTCAAAGAACTGGACTGCCTTTTGTTACCAGATGTCTGACTAAGACAAAGACATTATGAAGGGGAAATAAGTGAAATTATTAAAAAATAGAGTTAAAAGAAGGGAGACACTATTGATTAAAGAAAGACACTGTAGGCTGAGCTGGTTGTTAAAAGACAGGCCTAGGGTTTGTCATTCTCAGGCTCCATATTTTGCTTTGCTACCAAAGTTTATCGGCAGAGCTTTGCTTGTTTTATGTTTTCCATGTATAAAATGGAAGTTAGGCCTACTTAGCTGTGTCATGCAATTTATTATGCTGCCAGTGTGCTACTGCCAGAAAGGCCACAAGTAAACCAGAAAGTTCCAACTTTAGGGTTATCTCGCTAATAGCTACTCAACATAAAGACAAACTCAGGAGAGGCAATAAATTAGGCACAGGGATGCACAAATCCTAACAACCAGTACCAAACACTGGCATTCCTGGGATGCTGATGGGAATGTCATTACAAGAAACTGCTTTAGTGCGATGCTTGAGAAGTTCAGCTGGAAACTCTGTAGCTGAGAAGATGACCATAGTACTGATTATAAGAGAAAAAACAACCTGAAATTATCCTGGGTCTCATTAAAATAGCAAACTTCTCACAGGATGGCTAATTGTGAAAGTGAGTGAACTTAGGAGATTTTAGGGAAGGAATAAATGCAGGCAAAAGGAAGGATCAAGGTGAATCAGAGTGGACCAACAGGCAGACGGAAAAAAAAAAGGTGGGAAACAGAAGGTGCAGATCATGTGCGAACAGACTCCTGGTCAGTACACTTGCTGGTGATTGCTGCAGTCTCTTCTTCTTCATAAACTATTTTCTTTGTAAGAATGTGCATGTGTGACCTGCTAGTGAATGTCAAGCTAGACTGACCACAGGGAAAGACATCTGAGGCTCGACCTTGGAAAACCCACAGCTCTGAAGACTGGATGCTGGATGGAAATGTGTGTGATCTGCTGGCAGATGTTAAGCACGATTAGCTGATGAGTGGGACAGGGATTTGTGCTGTTCATGATTTATGTGAATGCTGCTTACGTGGGCACCCACTAATCCCATCCTCCCTGCTGTGAAATACACTTGTGGCCAGTGTTTTGGCACTATACACGTGCACTTTGGGACTTCATGCTCCGACTCCTCGCTGGCCAGAAAGCAGCAGGAATCCTGCACCCCGTCCTGCCATCCTTACCCAGGTATCATCCTACCTGAGAGCCTCCCTCAGCTTCTCACGCAGAACTTCCACCTCCCTTCTGAAACCCTCCAGCTCCTCATCTTCTTCGAACACCCCGAGGTCACCCCATAACTTTGCCTGGCACGGTACGCCCGGTTCTAAGGGAGACCGCCGGCCTCCCATTCCGAGAGGATGCTCCCAGCTCCTTGCCCTTGTCCGACGGTGGGAAACGCAGGAATCGGCGTGTTACAGCCGGAGGGGATGTCGCGTCACCTGGAAGAAACGAAATAAATCGGGCAGTGCGCGTTTCGGGAGTGCGACCCCAACCTCCCCGCCCGGGAGCGGGACGGCCGCGCCCGCCCCCGCGCCCTCACCTGCGGCCGCCGCCTCAGCCCCGCCCCCTCCCCGGCCTCCACCAATCAGCGCGGCCGGTTCGCCTTCTTGGCCTCAGACAGCCAATCAGGCAGGGGCGCGGCGCGCGCACAGGCGTTGTCATGGTTTCACGGCGCGACTTCCGCCCGCCGTCAGTTCCGCGGCGATGGCGGCCGTGCGCGGGCGGGCGCTGCTGGCCCCGCTCGGAGCGCGGCTGCGGGCCGGGCCCCGCGCCCCGCTCCGCTCCGCCGCCTCCGCCCCGCCGCTCTACGATGTGGTGGTGTCGGGCGGGGGTATGGTCGGGAGCGCCATGGCCGCCGTGCTGGGTAAGGCTGTGACCCACTCGCCCGCAGTGTGAGATAGCCGTGTGTAGGATCTCAGTGTCCAGGATGCTGCTGCGGGATCTCGTTGATCCTGCGGCCTCGTGTGACAGCGCTCTAAAGTTGGCTTAAAGCTGTTTGGTGAGCTGATCAGTGATGAGCGTAGCCCCATCCGTGTGTGTGGATAGCTGTTAATGGAGCTATTACTTGAAATTCTCTAGACTGTAGTGTTTTTAGTAAACATGGTCATCTTTAAACAGCTGAAGAATAATGTCAGCCATAGCTGAAAATGCTTTTCTGATCACAGAATGATTTGTGTTGGAAGAGACCTTAAATATCACCTAGTTCCAAGCCCCCTGTGGGCAAGGTCACCTTCCACAGACCAGGTTGCTCAGAGCTTCATCCAGCCTGGCTTTGAACACCTCCACGGTTGGGGCATCTACAGCTTCTCTGGGCAGCACGTTCCAGTGTCTCACCACCCTCACAGCAAAGAACTTCCTCCTGATATCTAATCTAAACTTACTCTCTTTCTCTTTGAATCCATTCCCCCTTGTCCTGTCACTACATGATCTTGTACAAAATCCCTTTTTGTCTTTCTTGTGGACTCTCTTCAGGTACTGGGAGTCATCCCTAAGCTGTCTCTTTTCCAGACTGAACAAACCCAATTCTCTCAGCCTTTCTTTGTAGGAGAGGTGCTCCATCCCTCTAATAATTATTACCTAATCCCAAATTTTATTCTCTAATGCTGTGTTTTAAACACTGGAACACCAAGTTGAAATGGATTTGTGCTTGGTTTGTATCACTAGAGATCCTGAGAGTACTGGCTGCTTCTTTATTTGTAACATGGATTCAGAAGGGTGCAATAGTGACAGAAGCCTAAAGAAAATAGTGCACAGAAGAGCCAAAGATCCTGAGCAATAAGTGTTTTGCAAGTATAAGGGTTTACCTTGCACATTCTGCTTGTATCATTAAACAAGACAATGGATTTGAGACAGCATAAGGATCCCCTCCAGATAAGCAGTGATATCTAAGGCTGACAAGAAGGTTTGGGACCTCTCAGGAGATGAGGTTATTACTATGCATAATCTAGTAAACATGCCCAGGATACTGCTGTCTTTAGGCCTGCTGTAGTAGTAAACTCTGGATGTTACAAGGACACCGTTTCTGTCCTCAGTACCTTCTGCATCTACAGTGGACAGATGCAGCCAGCATGGCCAGCTCAGCTGCAGTGTGTTCTGTGCTTTACTTGAGTCTTCTCTGCATTTTTTTTCCAGTTCTCTTTAAATGGAAGTTTAAAGTCTAAACTGCCTGTGCTATTCCACTGTCAGACTATAAGGACAGGGAAAATATTAATGTAATTGCTAAGTATCATAAAAGTTTTATTTTGATCTCTTGTTCTAAAAAGTGAATTTATGTTTAATTTCTAGAAAATGTGTTCTGTGCATGGAGTAAACATTGCAGATTTCGCTTGTTAATACTCCAGTAATGAATTTTCATTAAAAAATGGCACAAATTTGTACAAAAATGTAAACTTTATATAAAAAGAAAAGATGTAATCCTTGCTTTAACTGCAAAAGGGTTGTCCCTCTCGGTAACAGGACTGTAGTCATAAAGCTTTAAAATACAAAAGTTTACGTGCCTGGTCAAACCCCGTCTTGTAAATGTGTTTCTTTATTGCGTTGCATCTGCTCTGTCTTGTTACGAAAACTCCTGTGCTACTGAGACAGAAATAAGAAATGAGATTTTTGGCAGGAGCATTGTGACAAAGCAAGTATTTGCTTATTTTAGGGCATGATATCCACTTCCATGATAAGAAGATTGCTTTACTGGAGGCTGGTCCTAGGAAAGAATATGATCACATGCCAGAGAGTTACAGTAACAGGGTCAGTTCCATCTCCCCAGGATCGGCAACTCTCCTAAGCAGTAAGTATGATTTTGTTTGCATTTATAACATTTATATTTGAGCTGATTTTGATTATACAAAAACCCCTTTGAGCTTGTCCTGCCTTCATCTTAAACTCAACAGAATTACTTGCCTTTGTCTCTTAGTATTCCACATGCTGAGTTGTGATTATTAAATCAGACTTCTCTTGATAACAGGGGTCTGTGTTCTCGTGTCTTGATCTGATTTGTTATTATATAAATATTTGTGACATTAGGCTAATGAAAGCTCTCTACAGCACCTGGAATGTTCTATTCACAAAAAAAAGCTTAGTGCATTGTAGTCTGGCAACTCAGTCCTCAATTAACAAGGATTAATTGTCATTTTAAAGAGATACTTCAGAATATTTCTCCCTACTTCTTACATAGAAAGAAATGTTCAATACTATGGTGACTGTGGGTTTCTGTGTCTGTTTTATTATTGACTGATGGGACAATGAGAGTTGTCTGTTGGATCAGAGGTTCATGGAAAGTTCTCGTTTCTTTCCTGCTGGCTTGTGTTAACAATAAAACAATGTGGTGCTGGAGCTGTGACAGCATGAAGGCAGACCTGGCCCTGTCCTAGGGATGATGCAAGCTGAGCCCAAGCATAGTCAAGAAAAAGGGGAGTGTGGAGTGAGCTTCAGGTTTGTTTTGGTCTCAGTGTCACGTGAACCTGTGTTATAGCTTCCTGTATTTGTGTCCTTTTTCTGTTTCAGGCTGTGGTGCCTGGGATCATGTGTGCAGCCTGAGGCACAAACCGTTCCGGCGAATGCAGGTGCCTGACTTAGGGCTGCAAATGTACCACGTCTCTGTCCACTCTGAATTCTCAAAATTACATCTTACACCAATGACACAAAGGTTTTTGTTTCTTTGCTAAAGGGCAGGTCATGCTTATGTTTGTTCCTGCCCCTTCCTTGTGAGTAGCTGTCTGCTCAGAAATACATGTCCTCGGGTCTTGATGTTACAGGCTGAAAGGTGGATTCCTAACGGAAGCTGTAGATATTGAGGCATGAGTATTAGCTGGGAAATAAAGGTAAAGGTGTGCATTGGTTTTGGCTAGGATAGAGCTAGTTCTCTTCATAGTAGCTGGTACGGGGCTGTGTTTTGGATTTGTGACCAGTGTTGATAACACCGGGTTGTTTTAGTTGCTGCTGAGCAGGGCTGGCTCTGTTTCTCACACTGCCCTGCCAGTGAGTAGCCCGGGGGTGCACAAGAAGCTGGGAGGGTACAAAGCTGGACAACTGACCCTGACTGATATTCCAGACCTTACGGTGTCATGCTCAGCACTAAAAGCCAGGAAAAAGAAGGAAGGGAAGTTTGGAGTGATGGCGTTTGTCTTCCCAAGTAAGCATTATGCTTGATGGGACCCTGCTCTCCTGGAGATGGCTGAACACCTGCCTGCCCTTGGAAGCACTGAATCAATTCAATTGTTTTGCTTTGCTTGCACGTGACTTTTGCTTTTCTGTTTAACTGTGTTTACCTCAACCCATGAGTTTTGCACTTTTACCCTTCCAGTTCTCTTCCCCATCCCACTGCAGGGAAGTGAGGAAGCAGCTGTATAAAGCTGAGCTGCCTGCTGGGGTTAACCTACAGCAACATTGTAGGGTAGCTTTGTATGTCAATTATGTAACAGGAAAGTAGGGATAAAAAACTTGACTTGGAATTACTTTTTTAGCTTAAGCTAAATCATTTAATGAAATTAATTATGTGATGCACTTTAGTAGCTGGGAATGGACAGTAATCCAGGATGTTTCCTCTAGCTCTGTATTTCTAGATTACAGTGTCTTTTTGCTGTTAAGTCTCTGAAAGTGACAGCACTTCTTTATCAAGTAGCTTCATGTAATGTACTTTTGTTTTGTAGGTGTGGGATGCTTGTTCAGAAGCCATGATCGTTTTTGAGAAAGATGACTTAGATGACATGGGTTACATAGTGGAGAATGATGTCATTATGTCTGCTCTCACAAAACAGTTAGATGCAGTAGCAGGTAGTGGACAATTTCTTTAATATTTTACTTCCTGCAGGTAGCTTTCAGTTACTTGCCTTCTGTTGTATGCACTAAGTCTTGAGAGGGAGAAATTCGTCTAACAAGTAACTCTTGAGAAATGGGCAGCTTCTGGAATTGGGAAGGCAGGGAGAAATCTGTCTTCCCAAGGCTACACAGGAGGAAGCAGTTGCATATGTAGTTCTCCAGAACATAGTCTCTCCAAAATTAGACTTAATTGAAAGATCTGGAGCTCCTTGTCCAGAGCAGGCCTGGCAGTGACAAGGGGTTGTCCAGATGTGTTCTTTTAGGGTGCCTTGAGAATTGTAGGGTCAGCTCCTAAGGTGCTGCAAAGACATGTGTGGCCTTGGCTGTTGTAGTGATGTTCCCTTTTTTCCTGTCTGTGTCATGCTGTGACCATGGTACTTTGTGTTCCCATCAGACCAGGTGGAGGTTTTCTACCAGAGCAGAGCAGTGGGGTACACCTGGCCCGTTCCTTCCCACAGCTGTGACACAAGCCCTTGGGTCCAAGTTGAGTTGGCTGATGGACGCAGACTTCACACCAAGCTGCTGGTAACTAAGCTCTTTACTTGTGTTGGTCAGGCATCATCTCTAACCCAGGTCCTTTCCACTGGATTTGGTTCTGATTCCATGTGTGCCGCTCCACCCACGTGGAGTGCTAGAGTGAGGTGAATGGCTCTGGCAGAGATGGTGTGGGACACGGGGCATAGCCGTCTCTCCACCTGGTGCAGGAGACTCTGCTGAATTGGAGAAGACCAGAAAGGGCCACTCTTCTTTTTTTGGGGAATTTTTTTTCTGAATCAAGAGACAATGTATACAGGCTGAGGTTTGTAGAGTGGAATACTGACTTTCTAGGAGTTGCTGAAGAAGTTGCTTTGTGTCTCTGTTCTGCAGATTGGTGCAGATGGTCATAACTCCCTAGTCCGGAAGGAAGCTGAAATTAAGAACATTGAACATCAGTATGACCAGTCAGCTGTGGTGGCAACTCTCCATTTATCTGAGGTAAAATTCTGCTCAATTGACTCTTCCATAAAGCAGCAGAACAGCTTAAGCAGGGTGATCTGGCTCGCTGTCCACTTCCTTCTTTCCACTGTAGGCCACAGACAATAATGTAGCATGGCAGAGGTTCCTTCCCACCGGGCCAATTGCGCTTCTTCCGGTAAGGTGATTCTATTTTTGTAATGTTCTTAAAAATGTTTGTAGTCTAGTAACTTTATTTCTGTCCATGCCTTTCTGTGTTGGTTCTGTCTCTTAGGAATTTGTGCATCTGCCCTTCAGTCTTCATTTATTGCGTTTTCCCCTCCTGCCCTCTCACTTTATCCTTGGTATTTTTCACTTGTAACAAGTTGGGCTGGAAGTGTAGTTTTCAGAGGGACTGGTGTGAGGCAGGGCAGTAGTGAAATCTTTGCACTGAATATTTATTTTTGCTTCTTTTTATCTTGATATTTACCCTTGACATTCTCTTAAACTAGCTGTCTGACACTGCCAGCTCTCTGGTCTGGTCTACATCTCATGACCATGCATCGGAACTTCTCGCTATGGATGAGGAATGTTTTGTGGATAGCATCAACTCTGCCTTTGTGAGTATCATCCTTGTGGCAGGAATGAGGCTTTAAGAAATAGAATGGAACCCTGTAGCTTAAAGGACAGTAATAGGAGAGGTGGATTCTGAAGTTCCTTCCTCTGGTGAGAATAATATTAAAAAGGTACTTAGCAAAGAAAAGATGACCCCTTGGGACTGAATTAGGTTAGTTCTGAAAGTCACAGAAGTTGACCTGATTTCCAAAAGGTAGGAAGTGTAAGCTCATCCTAGTTGGAAATTTGTATATCCTGAAGTGGTGAATACAGCTTTTTCTACTGTATAGTTTTGTCCAAGTGGTTAAAATTCAGTATTTGGAACTCATTCTGATTTTTTTTCAACTGGGTTCTTTTATAGGGTTTTATAGGGTCTAGTTTGGGTCAACTTCTAAGATTGTGTGTCTTTTTCAGTGGAGCAACATAAACCACTCTGACTTCATTGACGCTGCTGGGGCCATGTTCCGTTCTGCCCTTTCCCTCCTGAAGCCCTCAGGCACTGCAGTCCGTCAGCTGCCCCCCAGCGTTGCCCAGGTCGATCCCGAGAGCCGGGCCATGTTCCCGCTCGGCATGGGGCACGCGGCAGAGTACGTGCGGCACCGCGTGGCTCTCGTGGGGTAAGGCCTCAGGGGCAGCCCCGGGCTGAGGGGGTGGCCTGTGCTGAGAAATGATGTGAGGATAGCGACTCCCAGTCAACAAATTAGATGTTAGAAATAACATATTGTTCCAGTTTGAGTTTATCCAGGTCCAGTTTGTTCTGTGTGCCCTCCTGTCCTTTTGTATGAGTAGTTCTCTGCCCATTATCTGCTTTGTGTGTAAATTGCAAGATAATTACTTCCCTTTTCTGATTTGTACACTCTGGTGAAACAATTCAGTGTCTCATGCTGGATCTGTACTTCTCCAAATATTGGAGCAGACATTCTGTGCACCAGTTTGAGTTTTAAACTCACTTTTCTTGAATACAAATGACAAAAATTATTCCATGTCGGATCTCAGAGACTTTTGTGCGGTGGCCTATTCAAATAGGAAAATACCTCATTTCTTACACTCTAAGGTTGCATGTACTTTCTTCTCTGCCGCAGCTGCAGTATGGTGGTAGCTTTTAGTAATTCTTGGATGCTGTGCTACACTTCAGTGTGCTACACGTTTCATCTTTCCAATTTGTGAGACACTCTCACATGCTCACTCATGATTGAGAGCACTCTGTACTTTATAGCTTAGTAAAGTACATGACCTTTCATTTCATACCAAAACTTCATTTAATTTCTCTAACTTTATGACTCCCATATTAATAGGTCTGTCTTTGTCCTTTGCAAGTAAGTCTGTTCATAAAAGAACCTGATTTTGTATCTATTCAATGATGTCCTACTTCTTCTTTACACTCATGATATCTGTCCACTTTGTGTTTGTGCAATGTGCCATCGACAGACCTCCTGTTGTGCCGAGGTTACAAAAACATTAAGGCCTGTTCCACACGTGATCTGAGAGGACTTTGACTAGTCACCTCTTTATAATTTTTCCTTTCAGACCTGCTTTTTTTAATTTCCCCTTTGTCTTGCTTCCTACAACTGGAGAGGCATTCAGGTAGTTCAGCATAGCGTGCAAGGAGATACTGGATAAAGTGCATAGCTGCTCTAAGGTGGTTCATTGCAAAGAGGTGAGGAGTGCTACACTGATCACTTCTGGGCTTTGTCAGCCCTTGTGGCTTTCTTCAAGAAGGGAAATAAATTTCTGTCTTCTCTTGCTCCAGGGATGCAGCACACAGAGTCCACCCACTTGCAGGACAAGGTGTAAACCTGGGCTTTGGGGATATTGCATGTTTAGCTCATCACCTCAGCGCAGCAGCCTTCAATGGGAGCGATCTGGGTAAGGATCCAAGGCAGTGGAGTGGCAGTAAGAGGATCAGTCTTGCTGGCCTTTGCTGCTGACCCCAGGACAGGCATTACCTCTGGTTAAGCAGGCTGCTGTCTGCTGTTCGAAAGCACAAGTTTCATTGAAGCGAAACTGTTCTGATGCCGACTGGCTGTGGAGCAGGTTAAGATTCTTGGATGCAGTTTCCACCCTGCGAATCTTAAAATTGCTTTTAAAAAAATAAAGCTCTGCAGGATGGTTATTAAAACGGGGGTGAGATGAAGAGCACTAGCTGGTGGAAAAAGGTCTTTATTAGGATGGACTATTTCTCTGTTCTCTTCCAGTTGCCAGAGGATACTGCTCTATAGACAAGATGCACAATTGTTTGTGGCACATCAGGTGTAATAGAAGCATTCAATTATCTTTTCCAGGCTCCTTAAAACACCTTCTTAAGTTTGAAACAGAACGTCAGAGGCACAATGTCTCCTTGATAGCTGCTACTGATGTGCTAAAGAGGCTGTACTCCACTACGATGGCTCCTCTGGTGTTGCTGAGGACATGGGGATTGCAAGCAACAAATGCCCTGCCTCCTGTCAAAGTAAGGATCTCACTTCAGTGAGAGCTGTAGGAATTGTCCAAAGCTATTTGTGAAACATGCACAAGATGTCAAGATTTTTGTTTGTTTGCTTTAAATGAAACATTTTTGGTTGGAAAATGCTACTTGTTTAAACTGGGGGGTTTGTGTCCTGCAAGGGCCTGGGGAGTTCCTAAGTAACTGATGGCTCAGTAGTGACTGGGTTTTCTTCTCTGCAGCACAAGGGCATATAAAGAATCCAAGTGTCTTATACTCTGTATCAGTAATTAGGAGTTAGAGGTCATCAGAAGTCTTTGGCTTTATTTTGCTATGGAATCAAAATGTCAAACCTTGAATTGCATTCCAGCAATGCACAGAAAAAACAGCCCTATGAAGACACATCTTCACTGAGACACCAGGTGACTTCTAGAGGCAGTGAGCAGCTCAGACTTACCTGTTTCTGTGCTGTTTTGCCTTCTGAATTGTTCATTTGTGGCAGAAGTGCAAGTCTCTCAAATGGAAATTACCTGAGGAAGGCAGTGGTGAGGAGTTTCTGTCTTAAACACAGACCCTGTTTGCAGCATATCTGCCTGAACTCCTCACCCTCTTGACCTAGTTGCTGGATTTTTGTGAGGTTCCTTAAGCCCTCTGCTCTCAAAGCTCCCAAGCACCAGCACATTAGATTACTCATTTCTGGATTTCAGTTTTTATCCCACAAATCAAGTCATCTTCCTATTAAACACAGGTCCCGTTTCCTTTGTGTTACGGTCACAGTTGAGACACTCCCTGAGTTGGAAATCAGTACATTCCTAAGGCAGAGCAACTGCCACTGGCATGGTGTCTTCATTAAGGAAGTCTATGCTGCTGCTTCAGTGCTCAGAATTTTTTTCTCTTTCTCTGTTTAAAGGAAAAAAAACAAATGAAGACCTCTTTTCTGAGCACAGAACATGTTGGTAACACCAGTTTTGTGCTACTTGGAAAGGAAAGGAATGCTACAATTTCTTTAATTTTTTAGCACACAGGGATAGGTGTTCTGCACGTGCCTGGAAAGGCTGGCCAAGAAATTGTTCATATATGTAAAAGGGAAGGTGCCAAGAGCTTCTTTCTAAAAGACATTCTTATGTTTGTGAATTACTTGTCTTTTTCTTCTCTTTCAGGAGCAAATCGTGGCTTTTGCCAGCAAATGATCTGTTGTCAATCTGGAACAGCAGCTTCCCCATGAATGCATTGCCCTTAAAAGGACTGTGACTGACTTGAATCTTTGAACTGTGTTATTTTAATTTACAATAAAACCGAGGGATTGAGCTGTGTATTGCATCATCCACTGGTTTATGCAAAAGCTCAATCTCATTTGCCCTCTTCAGGAGGATTTAGGGTTTCTTCCCATAGCACCCTGATCTCTTCAGCCACAGAACTAATTTGGGCCTCTTCACTTGAAGGCTGAGGTGGAAACAGCTGTCTGTTGTTTGGCAAACACAGTGCTGAATTTTGCCAGCTACAACTTTTGCTGCTTAATTACTTTCAGTTTCCTCTGACATGATTGCTAGAGCTGTAATGTCACTCCTGGGTTCTTGGCACCTCAACTCAGGAAGGGGGGGTAGTTTGCAGCAGAGGGAAACAACTCATGGTGGCAGATACATTTTGAAACTGTCTCTCCTTCTGTCATACTTTTCCCTGCCTTTCTCTTGGTGCTTTATTTAATAATGGTGTTTCTTGTGGAACTAGCTAGTCTTAAGGGCTCCATGGTAAAAATGCAAGGCAATAATAAGAGCTAGGAAAGAAAACTATACCACAACATCTTGAATATTGTTAAAAAGGCTTTAATTACTAAAATAAACAATTTAAGATATTCTTAGTTTCCAAACACCAGCCTCTTACATTAGACATTTGCCACTCACAAAAATTAAAATAAGCACTGCCCACAGGCAAGATTTACACAGATGGTTGACCAGTATCAGGAATTAACATCAGAAAGAATGAAACATAAATTTTGAACTGAAAGCCATTACTTGTGCTTCTGCAGTCACTCATAGTAGGCAGTTCCTGTTAGTGGCTGGCTAAAAGACATTACAAAGGAGGAGATAAAAATCAGGGCTGCAAGTAGAGCTCTTCTCTTAAAAGGCTGCTTGCTCTTTAGTTTAGCTAATAAATAATCTCATTGCACAAGGGTGAGTGTGAGGACTTAGACTGTCTTCTCCAGATGCCCCCACCCACCAGGACAGTTCAGATGTAAACAGCAGGGGCTCAATTCTGCAATTTCTTGCAAAAATAAACCTTTTAACACAGTTTTTGTTTCTCCTATAACTGGAGGATCATGGCCCTGATAGAGAGCAGCAGTTTTGCTTCAGTTAATGAACTGTGCCACTGACAAATGAAGGCCCTGAGCATTCACATTAAATGCAGCTTTGGTACTGGAAAGCAGATGCTCCCCCCTAGCATTAGTAGTACCAGAGTCTGAGGCAAAGAGTGCAGAAAAAGCAACTTTCTCTGCATGGTACCCTTCTTCTAATCCCTCCTCCTGTCAAAAACCCAGCCCTTGAGGACTCCTCAGGGTTAGTGCCTGTTCAGGGGGCAGATATGCTGCAGCTTCTTCCTTAGGTACAACATCCCACCTTCCCTCCCTGTTCAAACAGCCTCACTGCTTACAGCTCTCAGCCCCAAGATCAAGTAAGAGTTTGTCATTGCACTGGCTCAGACTGAAAGGTGACTTTTGGATTATTAAATGAGCTCATTGTCAGGATAACACAGCCTGGCCAGTAACCACTGCATCCTCCTTTGTGTTCTCTGAGAATACAAAACTGTTCACTGAAGACAAAATGAATGCATTTGCAGCCACCTTGTTCTGCAGACAAGACCATAAACTAAGTTTTGCCAAACACCAGGAAGAGGATTAAGGATGTTTATAGTTGAGAAGAGGCCACAACTACTTTCTTCATGTTCAAGCAGAAGCTCCTAGCAAGGAGGGAACAGAACTTTCGTGTGACACTGAGGAACTTCACAACATGGATCAGATACTGGGAAGGAGTACACAGGTAGGATGAGCATTTCCTGTTTCCAAAAAGCAGCCTGAATTTATGGCAAGGTGTCAGGGATGGGATAAGTATGGGTGGCTCCATCCCCAAGCCTTGGTTTCTTGTTGCTGACTAAACTTGTTCAATCAAAAGCACACCTTGTACCCTCAAGCTGTAAAACCTGAGATATGAGAAGGGTAGCTTAATAGCCACAGACAAACTTGCACTGCTAACTAGAGGAAAAGGACTAATGTTCACAGTAAGGCAAATTTCTAAGTCTCCAAACTGCTTGGCAAGACCATTGAAGACAGGAGTGCACTACTTCCTCCCCTTGCTGGGAATTACTGATTATTTTCAAATCCAGTTTGCAGAGAAGGGAGCATGAGGGAAGCCTTTGGTTTGACAGAAGTGGGAAAGGAGTTTTAGAGCAAACAGGTAACTGCAAATGCCCGACAGGAAAGCGTTCATCACAAGAGAGCAGTGAATAAAAGCTTCCCTTAGTCACATGAGTAATAACTCTTTGTTGTGATGGGGTAAACTCACCTGTACCTTACACATTCCATGGGAAAGAGAAGATAGTAGCAAGTTGCCAATTATTTCATGGGGTGGAAAAAAGTTCTCTCTACAGCTGTTTTTCTTTAGGGCAATGTAGGGTCCACGTGTTGAGCCTCAGGGTATTGGAGAAATCTTGATGGTCTCAAGAACCATTTAAACAAGAAAACCAGGCTCCTCCAGCCCCACTTTCTAGCCTGTCTGCTGAGATGCTTTATTTAAAATATTGAGCTTTCATTGCGTCTGTGTGTTTGGTGTCAAAGAGGTGGCAAGGTTCACTTTAAATTATTACTCAGATAGCTTCATGCTGTCTTGCCATGAGTCTTGCAGGGAGCAGTGCACCCAAAGTTTCAGCTGGGAAACCACACCTTAGAGCTCACTGCAGCAAACGGGGCTGTGGTGCTCGGACAGCTTTTGCTGGGCTGTGCCATGCCTGCTTCCCTTGGGCTGGCACTGCTCTTGGGTGAGCACCAACTCAAGTTTGGTGGCATGAATTGGCTCACCAAAGAACCTGAGGAGCACCAGCAGCAGAGGAAAGAAGGCTGTGGGAGTGCCTTGCTGAGAGCAGAGAAATAGAACTGGCTCTCACAGCCAAGTGAGCTGTCAGATCAGCCATTTCATCTGACTACAGTCTCCTTGTGGGTGGAATGTGACAAGCACTTTTCTGGCAGTTGAGTTTAAATAGCTGGCACTGCTGCCTCGTTGTGCCAGCACAGCTCTGTGTTATGACTACATGCTAAATGAATAAATTTATCAAGTCTGGTAGTCAGATGTACGGTGTAGCTGCACAGACTTGTAGCAAAACTGAAACACAGTCAGGCAAACATTCTGCTTAGGAAATGACTACTGCCTAAAAAAATGCTTGGTAAGTTACTATGTTGTAGCCAACACCTTTCCCAAAACCATGCCCAAAGTGTACTTACAGCAGGCCCTTCTTGAAAGACTAGACTCTTCTTGCCATGTATTAGCTAAGCTAGCAGCTGGGTTCTTGAACACTGAGATTGGCAGCATCCAGAGTTGTTCACTTTTCTCTGAATGACTGATGCTATTTTTACTTTCTGTATTTAACATCTCACAAGCAAACTTAAGTTATGCATGTTTAAAATAGAAGGGGGTAGGGGAAGTCGTGTCCATAGTCTGCCACCACATCCAGGTACTCTGTGCTTCTAACAAACATGCTGGTGAAAGCTGGTTTTGAGCCCCTTGCATATTTTTTGCTGGAGTTTAGGCCTTTTGACTTTCGTAAGGCAGATTCTGGATCATTTCTGACAATCACAATTATAAATCATATACCATATACTGTGGCAACTCTCATTAGGCACAATGCCAATCCAGGGTAAAGATCTGTCGTGTATCTTTGGTCCATGTTCTGCTCTGTGACCAGTCCCAGCTGAACAACATACCTGGAGATTTCAATTTGCTTTCTCAGCCTTTCAGAAATGCTGAAGTCCACAGGAGTATCACAGGTCAATAAGTCATCCCCAGAGACTGCAGCAGATGAAAGGTAGCACCCAAAGTCCAGCTTGTCTCTATGTTGTTCACTTTCTTTGTTAACTATAAAGGAAGAAACAGAAGCTGTTCCTGACAGTTCTCTAGAGTCATATGTTGCAAAAATGACAGCAACTACATGTTAGAAATCTGGAAAGATTCAGTAGATAATTACTGAACGTGTCAGGTGACTGACATGTTGATTGACAGAGAAACTGGGAAGCTGGCTTAGGGATTTAACTGTTTTTCTCACCAGTAAGAGTGTATTGTCCCTAAATCCAAAACCTTCCTTCAATAAAGCAGTGATGTAAGTGAGATCCATGCAGAGGAAAGGACTGGCTGAGTTGTACCTCTCCATGTTATCACACACTAGAGAAGGAAAAAAGAAAATAAAAGGGGGATATGAAAAAAAGAGCTTTTATCCACATTGTACATTTGAACTGACCTCAAGCCAAAGCTTACTAGAACAAGCCATCCTCCTTTATTAGTGGGTATATATGACACATGGTACATGCTACACAGCTGTTCTACAATGTTGGAGAATAAACCATATAGTACATCCAGTTTCTCTTAACTCTACTGTAAGTACATCTTTTATTACAGCAACATAATCCAAACAGCTCTTTTGAAGAACCTCTGCTCAACTGATAACTAGCAGGGCATTGGTAGATTACTTATTTTTTTCAAGAACACAGCATCACTGTGTTCTCACCTGGCTCTCCAAGGATGGCTCCAGTGATGGATTCCACCTTCTAGGACATCAGATTCTTTTATTTTTTCCAACCACCCATGTCCAAGGACAAAGAAGAGGCTAATGCCCAACCAACCACTCCCTCACTGCAGCTAACTCAAGATTCCACGGTCAGGGTGACAGTGACTGGGAAATGTATTTACACTAAGCATCATTTTCTACACCTACTGTTCCTGCCCTGTTCTACAGGCAGCAAGAGCAGAATTCACTTCCTTTTAAGAAAAGATAAGCAGCATCTTTCTACTGTTGAAATGAGATAGAGGACAATTAATTCAGGATCACGGAATTGATCTCCTGATGCTCCAAAGCTAAGTAAGTGGTTTGATTATGTTAGGTAACATCTTAGCCACATCTTTGGAAATAAGCTCTCTCACTATCCAGGGAAAAAATAACTACCAGCCCACACTGAAACTTTAGACTCTAATCCCCCTATTCAAAATCATCCAAGTTTCCAGGGAGATTAAGTTCAACAGAAAAGTCATTAGGATTTAGGTCCTATTTTAGAAAAAATTCAGTCCTGAACTACACAATTAAGCAGCTTCTGCTGAAAAATATCATCTACTGATTCTCATGAGAAGGACCACAGTACAGAGGTAACTTGCTCTTAGCCATCAGTAGCCAGGCAAGGTGGGAGCTTTTTATTCACACAAGGTACAAAAGTAGAACAAGCATTCAGGAAAAAAGACAGGGGAAGGTAAAGGAACGCAGAAGAGGCTGTCAGACTTAAACAACCTTTACTCTCTCCCTCCATTTCGTTAGAGATTAAATAGGATTTAAGGTGACAGACTGACAGCAGTCAGTGCTCTCTTAAACTGAGCTGCAGTTTGACAGAAGGAGCTCTTGACATAGCAAATTCACTTTCTTTTGTACTGACATTTTTGAACTAGCTCCTTCCTCTCCTGAACGGAGCTGTAAAGCCACCAGCATTTATTTCCCCTCACTGTTCTATCCGTATTCTCTTCTGCATCAGTTAGAGGTGTTGACTAATAAAAGTAACATGACAGGTGTAAGTGAAATAAAGGTTAAATAAATTTGCTCTTATTTTTAAGTCAAACTGACATTAGGTGCTGCCTACACATTCATGGTTTTGTTATTTCTTGTCCAAACCAATTTCCCAACTCTCATGACAATTACCTTCTTTGGCTTTTCTTTCAAAATCTCTCACTTCCAAAACACCTCCCTGTTCATAATCTGAAAAAGAAGATGTGAGAAAACATCATCATACACATGAAAGCATTTGAGTTTTTACCTAAGTTGAGTGCAACTGAGCAATGCTGCACTAGGAGTGAGACCCGTTCAGAAAGAAGACAGAGCCGCGGGTGTAACTGGAGCCCTGAGCACATTTCGTCTGCTGAACTCTGAACATCCAACTGTGCTGATGGACACATGTCATTCCCTGAAGGCATTTTGTGTGCCTCCTCTTTCTCAATACCACTCCTTTTCTCTGCTGCCCATGGCTGCAGCCTCCAGGGTTCCTCTGTCTGCCTTCTGGCTGACATGCTCACATGCAGTAATCATCCCAAACTTACCGATTAGGTTGGTGTCAGCTGCTCGATCATAGTAATAGGAGAAAGCATAGAAGGAACTTCCACGGATCTCATCTGGTTGGTGAAGTTTCCCTTTGACAACCCTGAGTACCTCCAAGTAGCAAGGCTTGAATCCTGTTTCTCCTGTCAGGAAAAACACAGATGGGGTGAGCCAAAGAACATATGCAGAAGATGGAAGAAATAGTGGCAACAGAATAAAAAATGGAAGAAGCAGAGATTAAAGCTTCAGAACAAGTAAGAAGAGCTTAGATATCCCTTTCATAATCCAGCATGGCACCTGCACGCAGCCAAGGACACTAAAACACCATCATCAAGTAGAGCAGATCACAGCTATGTCTGAAAGATGCGCCATGTAAACTACCTGCACGTCAGGCAAAACTCCCTGTTCTGTGTTCTGCTGACATGTTCTGTGGTCAGCAGAATCTTCTAAATTTGCTGCCATCTGTTAGATAAAAACCTTGCTTTCCCTCCCCATTACATTGTAATTTTATCAACACACTCCACACACCCCAAATCTGCAACTCATCTCTCATGTTCCCCACTCTGGTCAAGTCACTGATGGTAGCAGCTTCACCCTCTGTATGCAGCATTAGGGATTTTTTCATTATTAGAGACTCTTAAGAAATAGTTCCACAAGTGAGAGTAACTGGTAGGTCAAAATGTTTGTACCCTAACACAGACAGAATTTTTGCACTTTGCTCAAAGCCTCAGAAAAACCTCTCTTATTTGCACAATAATTCTCAACATTTGCTATAAAGGCATAATTTGTAATAAGAGATCACAGTAAAAGACAGAGGGTACAGGTCAGCTACTCTTACAGCTTCAGATTTTAATTTGGATTTCTCAGAAGTCAACTGCCATAACTGGACAGGTATCCTTCACATCCCAATCATCATCAGTTAACTGATGAAATATTTGACATGGAAAAGCTCAGATTCTGGAGATAAGACTTTTTGCAAAAGAAACAATTCTCCTGAGCTCACCTTCTTTGTTGCCACCATACCGGTATTTCACTCCCCCGAAGTGCCACTCTGCCTCCAACTGCTTTGGCAAACAAGAGCTGCGGAACATTTGCCCATCCACAACTGGAATGAGAGCAGAGAGGAGAGTCAGAAAACAGAACATTTAACACAGCTATCAATCAATATGCAGAACCAGAAAAGGCTGAAAGATCTTCATTAAAGTCTTGAAGCAGAACTATAAAAATCTAAATTGATGGACGTGGCACTAACTGGTTATAAATTAAGGACCAGTCTCAAGTCTGGAAAAGTTGTGTCCATTTTGTCCTGCAAACTGCAGAGCAGCTGGGCTTGTCATTTGTTAATGAGATAAATGGTACAAGGATATATCAATAATGGCTATACACCACAAAAGAAGAAATGAGAGGTAATAAACACAGATGCACAGAACCTAATGACAACAGATAACCAAGACAAACAAAGCAAATGAGCAATGAAGACAAAAACTCCTAAGACAGAGATCAATGGCCAGTACAGGATCCACTGAATGTACCTTTGAAGGGTTCAACCAGAAATACTGTAATTGATAAGAAGAAAACATGATTATTGCAGCCCACACAGCTCTCACAGAAAACTTCTAACAGAATGGTTGAGGTTGACTGTGGGACAGCAAAATTTGCTATGGGATGCTTGGGGAAAGGCTCAAAGGCTGGGAAAGGGGGGAAATCAAGGAATCAAGGACATGCAAGTATGGCAAAGCAGAGGGGACTATAAAAGAGGACAATCACAAGTAAGCAGGCAGTTGGTCTGCGTGCTTTTCTGTGCGAGCCTTGTGACTAATCACTGCAGTCTGTCCTATCTTCTTCTTAACCCCTATTCCCAACTATCTTTCATTTCAGTACATTTCAATAATTATCACAAGTCCACCTAGCTGTCAAGTAAGAATCCAGAAGGTGGAGACACCAGGTCCTGGCCAGAGCCTGGACAAAAGGCCCAAACTCTGGGTCAGAGACTGGAAAGACTCAGGAATGTGAGTATGCACTGAGGTTAGTGACCAAGAGTGTGTGAAGTGCTTGTGGGCTTCCATCCGGACTAGGCAGTGCACACAACAGGTCTGGGCAACACCTCTGCCAGAGACAGAGAGGCCTACAAAGTAGGTTTGGCCTAAGCAGCAATCCTTAGGAGAAGGATCTATTCATGCTGTTAGTGCTTCTGTGGATGCTTGTAAAGCTGTGTGTTTGTGGCTGGCCACGTCAATATGGTGTTTGTAAGTTCCCATGTGTACATTTCTGGAATTTGCACTTGAGTGTCACTGCTGGCTGAACTCAACAATAGGGAAAAGCAGCTGTCTCACAAGACAACTCCTTAAAAAGTGGTTGCCTGTTTTCAGACAAATACATACCATCAGATACATAGAAAAGCAGAAGATACAGAAGTGAAGACAGACAGGAAATGGGCTGCTGACACAAGGCTAAGCCTAAGCACCTCTTCGAAAATCTTGGATGTTTTATCATATGAACATACCTTCCATATTCAAAGCTCCAAGCGTTGCCAGTCTTGCAGCTTTTAGCCCAAACCCCAAATAGCTGTGAACAACAAAGACAGACACCATAGTCTTAATTCTCACACATCTGGTATGCTATAACCCTACCCCCCTCCCTAAATCCTGGAACACCCAAACCAATTTTCCTTCCTCTGCTTCCCACAACACCTCCCTCCGTAAAGCAGAGAGTTCCCTTTGTCAGAACAATCCCAAGGGCTAAAAGAGCGACACAGACCCAAGAAATACAAGGAGCTGTAAAATGAGTAAATCTAAAACTGCAGGAAGTTGTTAGAGCTGATGTGACATTCATCCAAGATGATTATTAAAAGCAAAAATGCACCATCTTAAAAATGAGAAAGAAGAGTATGTGCTGAGTGCATGGGGAATAGGGCAGCCATCCTTATGTAACACACACAAGGCTATGTGTTCTTAGAGTAGATGGCAGAACCTCCCACTAAACGGAAACCTTGGTTTTATGTGAAATTCAGCTGTTTGACTCCACAGATAACTGCTACACTCATTACAAGCTAGAATGTGAACAATGTTTATGAGGATGTCATTACACATTGCAGCAACACAACTAGATTAAAATCCTCTTGACCCTTTCATTCCCACCTCTGTGTTTGGCTACTTATCCCTTTTGTCATGTCATTTTAAATGTTTACAGAATAATCAAAGTTAAACTAACCTCCAACACTCTCTCAATTTTTAGAAGATGATTTTTCAATCCCCGTCATTTTAAGTGATCTAATGGACTCTATTAACGAATACAGCAATCAGTTACATCAGCAAATATAAGGAGTAGGAGAGGAGAACTATTAGGCCAGCTCTGCTGTCATGTAAGTAGATTCTGTAACTGACTGAGATGATAATGTTCACTCCTCTAGCAATGGCCTGAGACCAACTGTTATACATGGTCTAGTTCTCACTGGGCTACAAATCATGCAGGTAAACATCCTGGATTTCACTGCAGAAATCTCTGAAACCTGTCATCTTAATGTAGTAGACACAATTACATTATTCCAGGCCAAGTACCTCCTCCATTTGGTTCAAGAACCTGTTTAGCTCCATGGCTGATAGCAGCTCCCTGTGAGTGCCTTTGACTGACAGCAGCCTAGGTTTTACCCTTTGTCCAGCTGCTGATGGGAAGTGCCATTTCAAACTAAGGAAGAAGTCTCAGGAAGGTCTTCTTTCCAAATCTCTCATCATATTGAGTTTTGACTACTGGCACATTATCTGCCTTTCTGCTTGTTTCAGAATATTTGGCTTGAATCCAGTAATAAGAATTCTTCTCCTTAAATATAGTGACTCATAATGCTTCCTCTTCATTTGACAGACTGCCTAGTATTCCCTTGCAGTGACATTAACCATGATCCTGGAACACTTCCAGACAACCAATGTCATGTTCCACTGCAACTACTGCTTCATGCAGATAAGTAGTAAAAGTTGTGGTCTCAACTGCTGGCACCAGGATGATATGGCTGTTTGTGGTTACCTCAGGGTCTGCAGAAAGACTGATTTCCCCAGTGAAAACAGCAGTCTTTTTGTTCCTCACCTGTGGGTATAGAGCTTGTAAGTGCTATTAAACATTTCAAATGAGGTAAGAAAATCCCCAGGGGTTTCCTTCAGAGTTTCCTGAAAGTTAAGTAAAAGAAAAAAAAGTTTTAGTTTATATTATGCAATAAAGAATAACCAACTCTGATGCAATATCACAGATATACCCCCACAGGGTTTACTGCACACTCATCTGATCTGCTTTGAAAACAAAAAAGTTTTCCAGTGGTGCCACTACTGTACTATCTGCAGCTTTTAACACTGATTTCATTTATATGCATATTTGTGTTACTTCAATACATAACATGGAAGCACAACAGATCAGGATGAAAACACTTTCTCATTCACGATACCCGAATTTTTCCAGAGTACTTACATGCTACTCTACATGTACAGAGTCCCCATCAAAATCAGCTGCACTGCAAGTGCTATGAACTTCGAACTTTTGCAAGTCACACTAGGCACCTAAACTGAGGAACTCACAAAAATTAAAAATGCCAAGTAAAGGCCCCATTTTCACCATGTCAAATGTCTTGCTGATAGTCAAGGAAACACTGTGACCACTCACTCTCAGACTTAGGGCTGCTTTACCTCCTGGTTTAAGGGCTTTCCCCTAAATTACTCTCTCGTCTCACCATCCCCAGTTTTGCTCCTCTCACAGTCTTCCCTCTGTGCACACCTCCATCCCACTGGTACCCTGCCCTATCCTCTGGACAGATTAACTCACATTCTTGTAAAGGCTGAACCAGCTTAGTGCTCATTTACTGGGTTTTTTGTGTCCAGTCCCTAAGATCTCAGTTCCAGTTTCTGTCTTTCGTCTCTTCACAGCCTCATTCTCTCATCCCTTCTTGGCCCTGGGCACTCACATCAGACCCTGTCACTCTGGGCCAAGAAGCAGAATCTCTGAGAGAAATGAAGCTGCATAGTCCTGCAGTTGCCATTCAAGTAAGGAGATTCAGATCTGGGTTATTTTTTCTGTAGTTGTAGAGTCCTAGACAGAAGACTGCTCAAAATTGAAAGGAATTTGGCAGTATTCAGCTTGAGCTTCTCCTAAACAAACACAGATCGAAATTTGTTTTGGGTCTCAAGTTGATTATCACTGAAATGGCAGTCACATCCTTGGCCTCATACACACAGACTCTGCCATACTTTGAGTTCTGTTTCTAAACCTTACATCACAAAAACTTTTCAAAAGGAGAGATCCTGAAAAAAAATTAGTTTGGAGAAAACAATTGTCTTTTTCATGCCCTACTTTCACAAAAATGAGGCAGATACCAGACAGACAATTTCAGAAATGTTATGATTGGTTTTCAGTTGCCTTTAACTTCGGCAATAATGCCATGAAATTAAAATCAGCTCCGTGCAGTTATCATTATATGTTCTCTACTTGCTTGTAATTTATACTTCATTAATTAATCTCTTGCTGTTACAGTATTTTGTTCAAAACTAATACAAGAGCAAACATGTGACTGCCTCTGATTGCAGGAAGGACAAACCCCCTCTGCAAATCAAAGGGAGGTATCCCTGCTCATTGTGTCAGGTGCGAAAAACTCCCCCACACTGAGCTATGTACATGTTTATTTCTATGAACATGACCACACAGGTGAGAAGCAGACCTAGTGTACAACCAGGTAACACAAACCTTGACTCCACATGCCCCAACAAATTCACACCATTAGTCCTGGTCAGCAGCAAACACTTGAGGCCTTTTCCTGCAAGGCTCTAAGGGGATGTTTTAATCCTGAGCTGCAGTTCAGTCTATTTCACAGTTCTATTTATTCTCCAAAACCCTGACATGCAACACCCTTTCCTGTTGGTCCAGTGCCCACTTTAGCAGGTGTTATCAACATAAAACAGGACAAGCCCAGAGTACTTGAGGCTTTGCTGAACAGGATAAGGTTGCATGCTATGTTTCAATGTAAGATATGATTGCAGAATTAAAATATCCTGATGTAAAAAACGTGTGTTTTGTGGTCACCAAACATTCTTTGAGAATCTCAAGCTCTATAAACAAAACATATTAAAAGAATGACTCCTTCAGAAAGAGTGATATCACAATATGAAGGTACAGAATACTATAGTGCCTTTCTATTACCCATGTAATTTTCTCATGCAAACTGCAGACTTGGGTCCCACTTCAAACTGTTTCTAAAGAGCTACAGAACTACTGAGAAATCCAGCAGAGATGTCTGAGGGACAGAGAGGGGAATTCTCAAAAGGAATGTGAAGAAATTGATAAGAAAACAGAGAATGAACTGTGCTACTATTAAAGACATTTACCGCCTATGACACTCCCCTCCTCAAAAAATTACTGAGGATCTGTTATCAGTCAGGAATGGGAAAAAAAAAGATAGACCAGATCCTATATTTCTTCTAATATTCAAGAATACTCCCTAGGAATGTTCTATGTTTGTTGAATACAGAGCAATATCAACATTAATGAGGTTTTCCCAGCCTGAGTCTACAAAACAAAAGCTGTTCCTTTTTGGTTTTATTCATTTACTTTCTTTGTTTTTATTTCCTTGTTATTCAGGCTCCTTTGTTTGCAAGCTCCTATCAGCCAACTGCTGATCTCAAGGGAACAGAAATACAGACGTTCTGTAAACCACAGATGTTCTGCTTGTGCCACTGCTGACAAAGTGGTTTCAGAGAGTGCAGCAGTGCTCAGGTCTCTCCACTGGCCTTGCAGTCCCAACCCACACATTTTAACCACTCCTCACCTCAAACCGTGGCAGGAATGTGATTTGGGTTGAGGCTCCTCCCAAGTCCAGAGTCCCAACAGTTTGCTGGTTCTGGCCAGACAGCTGCCCTGCAAACAACACCATGCTCAGAACAGCCCCAAGGGCACAAATGCTAAAATGCAGATACTGCGTGGACGTTCAGGCAGCCACCAGGTGATCACAGTATCGCAGCAATACAGGAGGGCTGAGCCGGCCTTCAAAGAAAAATCCTCACAGAGACCAGGTTGGCAAACAGAAGGTATTATGAAAGAAAGATTCAGAGACTTTCTTCCTTGATTTCAGTCTCACTTCCAAAGAGACAAAAGCAGATAAATTTCTATTCATCAAACAAAAGCAGAAAGTAAGAGACAAAGTACCTCCTGCAGAAGACTGTCAGGGAGAGCACACAAATTCTGTAACCACCATACAGCTGGTCAAAAGCAATAGGGGAGGATGGGTAGTAAGAGCCAAACCAGCTACTATAATTTCTCTTCACCCCGAGCAACTTTTTTGCTTGCTCATCTATCTACTAAGGTACTGATTTTCTTTTCAGGAGACTGCATTCTCAGAAACTCTTGGAGCCAGCAGTGCTAAAGCACCATCCCCTGCAACACCACTGGAGTTGCACAGCTCACACTGGGATGAAGAGCATTGCAAGACCTTGTTTCCCACACATTAGCAGTACCACTCCCAATGCACAACAGAGAAATGTACAGTGCCTCCCAGACCTGAGTAAATTCTGGCACCTTTGGGATTAAGATGTCTCCTTCTTACTACAGACTCTGCAACACATTCTGCCTGAGGCAATCCACTGCTTTGGTGCTGGTGACAGAGTGTGGAGGAAAAGCATGGCCAAAGCAGAGGAACTTAGGGTGATCACTTCCACAGAAGAGACTCAAATTCAAGTTTAGAGAGTAGTTATACAGAATTAACTACCTGTCAAAAAGTTCACAGTGATCCAGGCTAAAATTCCTGCAAAGAGTGAAAAAAAAGAAAAAAAAAAGTCACCACTACATACTCCCACAATTTCCTGCCCACTGTTAGCAGCCCTACCTACACATGTTATTCATTTACTGGAAATCATTACTAACTTAACCTAACCACCCCAGACTTCAGAGATTAATGCAAACCATAATTTAGTGATATGATGCATTATTGATTTACACAAGTCTCATGAGTTGGAATAGGTGGAACATTTGTGCATGCACAAATCATACCTATTATCCAAACAACATACAAAGAAGTACAAGTACAATTGCACAAGTTTCCTTGGGCCCTTTATGGCACTCCAGCATTTCAATTCCTAATCTGAAAATTGCATTCACACTACTCTGTGTTTTAATCTTGTGGTTACTATAATTATACTACAGACAGAGCAGCAACCAGTAAAACACAAACAGCTCCTTTGACTCCAGTGGCTTGCTTGACATTGGCATGATTCTCACCCAAACATAGGCAAACATGTGACAGTAGAAGAGGTAGGGATTTTAAACAAACTTGGCAGGCTACCCTGTGCTCTGTTATGCCTCATTGGTTCTCCCCCTGTCAACACAACTCCCTACTGTACAATTCACCCGTTAATCCTAGTGACAAACTATGCACTGCACCATATTTATTAAATATTTGAAGACTTTATGATACTTCTCCTTTCCTCTTGGCTCATGTGGACAGATTTTGCTCTTTTATCTTCCTCTGTTTATTAGTTGTTTAAGCACTGTGATAATTCTTCTTGCTTCTCTTCAACACCTTCCAAACTGGCAATTTATCTGCCATCAGGAAGTGTTTTGAACTGAATGTAACATGATAGACAGCTCTTTTCGTAAGGCATCCATACAGATGAGTATTACCTGCCTATCCTCCAAGGTATAATGTCTGGATATGTAGTCAAAATGTTACAGTGGTTTTTTTTTGCACTGCAAAATTATTGTTTACTCCAAACCTACAATATATTTATTTTATTTTACAGTACTTACTTGCTACTTTACTAGCTGCATTTTCCCCAACAGAATATTTTTTAACTTATTATTTTATTATTTAGTTATCTATTTTTAATACTTGCCAATTATCCTTTATTCTCCTCTAATATTCACAATCCTTCCAATTTTAGATTGAAAATTGATGAGCTAACCATAATAGGTTATTTTTAATGCTGATATTGCAGAATTTACATGGCACTTTCCATAAGCTTCCTAGCTTACTATATATTGTCATGTAGCCTTTCAGAGGTGGATAGTACCTTTCTTGCACCAGTTCCAAAGAGCAGGCTTCAGCTGGTCAGCCTACATTAGCCTGCATACTTATTGTTGAGACAAGGTTTTGTTCTGACACCGGTGAAATCTCTTTGTGTATCTGCATTTGCAGCTTAACAGGTGACCAAGTAATCAAAACCTCCTAGGAAAAGCAGGATTGCACTGTTTCAAACAGGGCTAGAAACCTTGTATTCTTCCCCCTTAGTTTAGGGACCATTTCTCTTTCCCTCTCACATTCATAAGACATCTCTCTTTCTCCCATTTCTCTTTGCTTTTACTTTTTACCCCTTCTAAAACATACCTTCATGAGATCCATCCATGATGCCAACACTGTCCTCTGGAACAAGAAATGGTGATTCCTCAAAGACTTCTTTCACCTGAGGAAAGAAACAGTGATTAGATTTCTTGGTCTTAAGAGTCTTGTTCTGCTCTGAGGGCGACAAAGTTTTGTTTTACACAGCAGTAGAAAATAAGATAAGTGTGTGGAGTAGACAATATTCTTCCTCTTTCAATGGCTAGGAAAAAGAAAAAAAGTATCATAAGTATCTCTCCATGCCTTCTATCCACAGCAAGACAGAGGATTTCAGGACCATACAAGACATTCCACAAGTTTCGTGCTATCATGGGATTACAGTCTCTTGTCACAGATGAAATTCTCTCATGCTAAACAGAATAGAGAACTGAGTGGACACAGAAAATAAAACAGGGAGAACAATACTAGTGCATCCAAAAGAACTTTGTACTACCTCTGAAAGGAGAGCCTGAGCTTTCTCCTCTGCCAGCAAGCGAAGTCCAGCTGTGGCTTTTAACACTACTGGGGTCTTCTTCCAGAGATGGGGTGGCACAGCATCTATGGCCATGTCCAGCAGTTTTTTGACACTTTCAGCACCCTAAAAGAAAAATGATGTTTTTCTTACAGTTTCTTGCTCCAGGCCATCAGAGAATAAGCCTCTCAGTTTCCCCATCAACACTAGTGAAAACAGTATTCAATAGCAGAAGATACCTCACCCACACCCAAGATAAGTACAAAAACCATGCTAGACATTTCATTAGAACCTTAATGAGAATGTCCGCATTGGAAGGAAGGGTGTATTCAGAAATATATTTTAGGGAAGATAAATATCATTGTTTGTGGAAGGGGTGGAGGGAGATGAGGGAACTGATTACCTGACAAACCCAAACATCTTGCAGTATGATGAAACTAAATGGTGCAATTACTGACTGAGGTTACAAGGCCGGGGGAATATCTGTAGATTTCACTAAATGCAAGGTAAGAATTCCAAGTGTGTCAATAGCAAGTATCATAACTAACATGCCAGCTGTGCAAGGTACAGACATCACTTCTGGCTCTCAATTATTTACACTGCTCTAACAATTACAGTTTGGCATTAGCAATAAATATTCTCCCATGAAATGCGTAGAAATTTCTTTTGGGGTGAATTCTCCTCTCCTACCCAACTAACAAGACATAGTGAAATCATGGGCAATCTCATAAAAAATTTAAAAAAAATTCCAAAATCCATTCACCCTTCCATAACGTTTCACACTCAGATTTCTGTAGCATGGAATCCAACTGAGCAAAACAAGAAACATGAAACCCCCACTATGCTAGCCCCCAACTCCAAGGCTGCTAAAGCACACAAGGCACTGTATCAAATGTATCATTTCTCTGGCACCTCCTTTAGCTTGTGAAAGAGCTTACTGATAGCGCAGGGGGTCTGGAAAAGGGCAGCTTACTTCAGACCTGTCCCTTGTTTATTTTAGTTCTCTCTGTTCTGTTGCTCATTTCTGACTCCCGACCCAATAGAGTGGCATGGAATGAGTGTACTGCTCATTAATTCACAACCACCCACATCTGAAAATGAAAAGGATGCACTTAACTTCAAATTTTTATTAAAATTATAAATTTTTATGTTAATGAATACATCTGATTGTGAAAGCTGTAACTATCCAGTTGTGCTTCAGAAAATCCTATTCATAAACCAAAATAGCAAAGGTCCTGAGGCAGTAGAAGAGTAACCGCTTGTACATAAGTCATTATTCAGCTAAAACTGTAATCAAATATTTGAATTGAGCAAGACTGAAGTGAGTCCTACATATCCCTGAACACTGACTTACAAGCCATGGTTCCAGAGATAACAGCAAAGAATCAAAACAGATTGATGGAAGTCTGATTATAAAACTTGACTTAATCTGCTAAGTGCATCTTTATTCCTCTCCCTAACTTACTCACAAAATCTAACTTTTGCCGATCTGACTATAGACACAAAAATAAAATTAGGAGTCAGAGAAATGAACACCCTTTGCTCATCAGTATAATATGACTAAAAAGAACTCCTCCCTAATCTTAACCTCTTACTTTTAAACTAATCAAGGCCAAGCAAAATATGCCTGTTTCAACCAAAGCCCGAGAAAATTATTCATAAATGAGACAGAGTATGTACTTATTCATATTTGGGGTAGCTATAGGGGAAATAAACACTGAATATGGATGTTGCTAGAGACAAAAATCACTTCTCAAAGGCATACAGTCTAGTTCCATAAACATTTAAACAATTAATTAAGCCACTGTTCCATTACTGAAATATGTAAAACACCAGCTTCCAATTTCACTGTGTAGCAATTAACTCACAAAAGTAGAGGAACAGGTTTAGAGAGAGAGCAGTAGAACTTTTACATTTCTTACTGACTCTTTGCAATTACAGTCAGTAACACTTGAACTGCTTGGTAGAATCCAAGTGATATTAACAGAAGCAAGAGCAACTCCCAGGGAATGAAGGATAGTCTTACCTTTTCAGGCTGATCAGCGTATGCAGACAGACCTGGCTTCACAGACTCAAAGATTTCCCCTTCCAACTCTGGAAGGTTTTCTGCACAAACAAAACATTATATGATACAGTCAATAACACAAATCTTTTTCTTTAGTTTCCAAAAGGCTGCCCTCAACTCCTGTAAAGTGACTATCCTTGATTTCTCCTTGCAAACAGTATTATTCCCCTCCTAAAGCAGGCCTTGCTCCTTCACTTCAGGAACGCATTTAGCAGAACACTGCCCTTGTATCCTCTAAGTTCACAAACAATTTATTAATAACATGTTATAAATAAAAGTATGTTCATTTCACATTTGTGAACTACATTACAACAATGTAGCATACCTGTTGCCTACTAGAAATAAAATTTCTTTCCCTTTCTGTCCCCAAGCTAATTGTGAAATTCTAATGCATATTAAGACACACACAATCAACTCCTGATTATCCTCAGGTGATTCATCCAACTCACAAAGATAGAATAGAGCTGACTACGCTCAAGTACTTGGCTGAGAAGTCAAACAAATGTGACCACTGCTCCCAAAGCAGCTTGGGTGTAGAAGCTATCCCTGAGTACTGCATATTACAAGCCAGGCTGAGTTCAGAACTGCACATTGTACCAATGCTTCCAAACTATGCATGAAAGACACATAAGTACTGTGCATGCCCCTGAAGGGCTTATTAGCTGACTTCCAGCAAGCAGACTTCAACCTTTACAAATCTGCTGCCTCGCTGTACCCAAGCTAATTCATGCTCCTGAATCCTGTTGCATGTGCAGCCAAAATTGCTGAGCAGCAGATACACTGGAGTGCGGTGCACCTGAGCAGAGTTCTCCTGGAAATGGCTCAGACCTTCAGTATTTATATAATAACTGATATAATTTAAGGTAACATGCAATTCGACAAAACCAGCATAAGCATCTTTTCATTCCTTTGAATGAAAGAGACATTCCTTTTAAACAAACGCATAGATAAAAATGTTTGACAATTTAGAACTCTCCAGTATACCCAGAATTCAATCTCCGAGTTTCAAAAGACTTACAAGAAAGATATTTATACAGCAAAACACCAAAACACATGGGCACTAAACATCTGCAGGAGGACCATCTGAAGGACAAACTGTAGAAATCTTCAGTTGTCCCCAGATGCTGCATTGGCAAAAAACAAAACTGCTGGGAAGTTGGAACCTGAGTCAACATAAATGGGGGTCTTACCTGGGCTCCTCTGCACAAAGGTGTAAATATGAATACGGGTTCCAGTGCTTCCTGCGTCAAACATGATGCCATAAAACGTGTTTGCTTTGGCATTTACAGGGCACACATTAGGTGGAAAGAAATCCTGAAACCACATTACCCTGTTTGAATGTGAAAGAACAAAGGACAAAGAGGAAAACGCCAGTGCTAGAAGGATGGGAAGTCTGGGAGACGCCATCTTGCCAGGACCCCTTGAGGCTGCCAAGCCTGTATCAGCAATCACTGAGCTGCAGGAGGTCCTGCAGAGGAAAAAAGCAGGAATGGAAATTAACAAGAGCGCTCTCCTTTAAAACTCTGTTAAAAAAGGAAATAAACAAATCATTCCATACAGGTATGTTCTGCCCTTTAGGTGCTTTTCAACACCTCATCCAAAAAGAGGCATTTTATTGCACATAGTGCTATGACTACATCTCAGTGACTTCTTTCAGAGTACAGGTTTCTCCATTTCCCAAATCCAGATGAGATGAAGTAGTTTGCTTTCCAGTATTTCTACTTTTGACTTTTAGACAATTTTCTTCTCTCATTTGTCTTGCTGACTCTCAACATTTAGAGTCCTCAAAACCACCAAAAAGCCCAAATATTATCTGAAAAGAAGCATCACCAAAGGGGAACTCTGGGCAGAACCACTTTACTCTAACATTTACACACTTGAGATGCTGTGGCAGAACACAAGTGTTATTCAGAGTCACAAACAAAGAGAATTTCATCTCAGGCTAAGAACAGCTGCTGGGAGAGATTAGCACACAGAGAGAATGAAGGGATATTCTTCCAGCAGCATCCCCATCTCCAAGAAAGGCCTGTGCTCCACAAGAGGGGCTGAACTGTAAAGTGCACCTGGGCCCTGCCTCTGAGTATTTTTTCCTATTTTTCCTTTCTGTCTTTTTGGTTTGTTTTTTCAGAACTATAGACAACAGCAAAAGAAGTATCTAGCAAAACCCACACACACTTGCACACCTAAAGCAGTTGCCCTGAACACTCAGGTTGCTTACACAGCTTCTAACAACAGTTTCTCTAAGCCAAAGCCCCAAAGCTGTGTAACACAGTATTGGCTATCAAGATAGGTGTTAAGGGGAGATGTAGTTGTATCTCTTTGCACGTATTTTTCCTAAGAAATGCTAATAAAAGACATGGGCATAGAAATTATGGGGTGCCTAGGTAAAAAGAAGGCAAATATATAGGCATCTTTGTTATTTTAACAGTAGAAAAGAGCATGTGGCCAGATGTCCCACCATATGCAGTATCGCCTGCACCAACCTACACAGAGAGCACTCAGCATACAGAAGGTGCAAACAGCTCCTTATCACTTTCCAGACACTTGGTAACACATCCATCCACCCACAGCACTGAACATTCTACTTTATATGGCTGTTCATCTGCTCTGCCCGAGACGCTCACCCACCTCCTGCTCTTACATCTGACTGTCCTTTAGCAATCTGCCCAGCCCCACCATGTTCATTCTCTTGAATATCTGCTGTCTCTATCCTGCATTTATTAATTCCTAAACCCTCTCCTTTCCTTTCTATGTGAGCCTGACACAGCCTCTATTTTCACACACCTTTCTCCCACGCCCAAATAGCTCACTTATACTCCAATACCTTTTATCCCAGATTCAGCCCCTGTAGGACTTTTATTATTTCCTTCCTTCACCTTTGTCCCCAATTACAGCAAAATGAGGTTAAATTTTACCCATTCTCAGCAAAAAAGTCAGATTCCTGGGGCGTCTCTCTAACTCACTCCAGCATTCAGCTGTGTCTAGGGCCAACCAAGGGCACAGCTCACCACAGACAGGTAACGTCACCTGTCTGCTGTGACCTTTGTGTTTATCCTCCTGTTCCAGACAAATGCAGAGAGATGCAGGCACAAGCACAGACTCCTGATCCTCTCTGCCTTAGAAGCACACTCTGAGAACAACTGACCACAATTTCACAAGCAGAGAACAGCCCTGGCCAGTCTCTGTGACAGATCAACCGCAGTAATTTCTGAAGCATCCACATTTTATGTGGAAAGGAGTAAATACTCAGATCTGTTACAAAGTCCTCTCCTGAAAAGAGTTGATGAGCAGTGCTCAGCGGTTTGGCAGTTTCATAGCTATAGATGTGTACTAAGATACAGCTGGAATTACCCATGTTTGCTTCATCACAGCAAGGAAGGCAACTGAAAATCCACAAAGTTGAGCTGTTTTAACAGAACACAAGCTGCATGAGTGAGTGCCACCTTCCAGCAGGCCCAAAGAGGTGTTCTTATTCTCAGGCAATGAAGGGATTTTGTTTACTAACTATCACAAATACAACCCAAACACCTGCCTTAAGAACAAACTCCAGAGTCCTATTACAAATGGCACGTGACACTTATGTAAGCCTCAGAATCTCTGATGATCCAAAAATATCTGAGCAACTGCCACCACTAACTCATACTTTTCTTGCCAGGTCTACGAGAACCTTAGTCTCCCATGAAATTCCCTCATGAAGCTTCTCTTCTCTATCCCTGCTCAGATACCCACCACCGTTTCACATTTTCTGTTTTCTACTTTTCCCCTGATTTTTTTCCTTTCCACTTCTATACTTCTAAGGACAAATAAAACCCCAACAAAACAACAAACTCACAACTAACCACCTTGGGATCTTATTCTTCTCCCTCATTAAGAATGAAGAAAGCACACTGAGCGTCCTCAATTATTGGTGAAGACCATTTCATCAAGCACACTAGCAAAACAACGTCCAGAAGAAGCATGAAAATAGATGAGGAGACTACGACATCAGAGACAAGAGAGAGAAATCAGCAGAGCATAACAGAAATGGCAATGGAAAAGGAATTTGGACATCCACAATTAGAAGAAAGTATGGAAGAAAAAGTTTAGGGTAGAGATAGACAAGAGATAAGTTACTGAGAAGGAAAAAATTTCAAAACCATTCCTCTGAACTTAAAAGTCTTAACTGGTATCAGAATACAACAGGGTGGAGACAATGAACAACAAACAGAAGGAAGAAAACAGGGTAATGGTAATGTGAGCACAAGTTCATTAATGCAATGAAGCAGTTCAGCAAGGTACAGATCCTCATCATCAACAGGCTCAGTTACTGTCTTTCCAAAGGAGCAGTAATAATCAGCAGCGATGGAGAACACGTTAGGCACGCACCTGGAGCAGGATGGAAGCCACAGCTACTGCACTGCAGAGATTCCCACGGAGAACCAGCTCGGGAGCACCACGGCAAGGGACTCTGCGCTTGCACTTCTTCACCTTCGCTGTCAGCTAAAAGGAGTGGACTATGTATCAGCAAATTATGAGGTCATGAAGGCACATAAAATATCAATCGAGTTGTTTCATTCAGATTTGAGTTTATCATTACTCAATACAAGCAGTGAAACATGCTTACATAATTACACAGGATGAATTTCAAGAAGTTGAAGGTTAACTGAGTTCAACAAGTTAGTAAAACATTTACACAAACTCTACAGCTGACCTCAACATCCCTGGCCTGAGCCCAGCAAAACAGGACAGAACACTCATTTCCCAACACCGAGAAACACACGCAAATGTCATCTGCATCCAGCAGATTTTAGATGCTAAATGAGAAAGTTGAAGTACATCCAACATAAAAATTTGGGAGCTATGCAAACTGTACAATCCAAAAATACTAGGATGTTGCATAGAGACTCCCAAGACTGAAAGCATGAATAGGAAGAAAAAGATCCCAACACATCACCACCAAACAAAAACCCCAAGCAAACTCTCCTTGAACAGCAAAAGTAAAAACAATGCCATAATAATAATTAACCTTAAGACAGCAAAACACAACCTTAATTAGAGTCCACCATACACAGAAACACTGGTAATTTTCAAAACAAGAAAGTCTCACCTACGTTCTTGAACATTTCTGACAAAGTAACACGCAAAACACAAACCACACAATAGAATAATCTCCCTGTAAAAAGGAATGTGATCTGAGGGGAGCGAATCTGAGATACGCAAGAATTTCCCTTCTGTTTCCTAGTGCATCACTGGGAAATATTTGGAGATACACAAAAGTAATTATAAATATTAATGACGTATAAATAGATAACAAAATACTTTAGGAAACAAACCAGTCAAATGACATAGTTCAATTAATACTGTTCTTCCTTGCTGAAGGACACCAGAAATCAATCAGAATGGAAAGCTGTCTGTGCTCAAACAGTAACAAAATCTATTTTCCAGATGAGCGGCTCTTACAGTCACAAGATCTATTTCCCAGATGAGAGCTTTTACACTTAATGCTCATGACTTCACAAATACTTTTTAACCTTTCTTTTTCTTTCTAGAAAAAAAAAAGTAATATGTTTTTTATGGACTTATTTTTATCTATTAAAAAAATTGCTTTCTTGGATTGTTTTGACAAAATTTAAACTTCTTAAAAGTACACAGTTTAGAAGACAAAATAGAAAGAACAAATTAATTCAATGGCAGAACTTCCCAGTATTTCCATTAAAATAATGGCACAATATTCTTTTCACACATACGTTTTGGGTAAAATTCTGGCTCTGGAACTTTAAGCTCCAGAGAAAAAACCCAGAACCAACTCACAAACACGCGTTATCAGTAGTTTTAATCTTTCTTCCCCCGTACTGAGGCTCCAAATACACATTATTTATTTATTCCCATTTCTGGCCAAGTGGGTTTTCTATTTTCCTATTCAATTAGACCAAGGCAGCTTTTCCGGGAGACCGCTACTTATCGCCCTGCGGTGCGGGCACCGCTTCAGAGCCGCGAACCCGCACGCCTCCTGGGGCTGTAACGGCACCTTTTCCTGGGACAACCGGTATTCCTGGAAAACAGAGCCCGGGTGCACAGCGCTCTTGGGCGCTGAGGGCTTTTGCCTCCCTGCCAGGCTGGGAGCCCGGCGCTGGCTCCAGCGCCGCTGCCCAAGAATGCCCTGGAGCCGGCGCCTCAGGGCCCCGTTCGACCCCGCCACCGCTGGGGCTGTGGGCTCTGTGGCCGCCGTGCATCCCAGCGCGTCCTGCCTCGCTCCGCTTCCCACAGCCGCCACCTAAACCCTCGCCCCGAACGCGCCTGAAAACCTTCCCTACCTTCCTCTCCTCTGCCCGGGCAACAGCCCCCGCGGTCCTCCCTGTGCCCCGCCGGCGGCGGGGAGCGCGGCCCGGGACTCCGCGGCTCTTCCCGGCGCCGGCGGCGCTGGGCAGGAACACCGCAGAAACGCCCGCTCCTTGCTCACCGGCCGCCCCGCGCTGTCACTCGCCCGGGACGGGGCGTCCTCCCGCCCGGCCCCGGGAGTAACGGAGACGCCGCCGCGCCTCTCGCGCGTCTCCGGCCGCTCCCCGCCGCCTTCCCGTCCTCGTACCCGG
>VZRZ01008639.1:467377-483870 GCA_013398175.1 Climacteris rufus
TGTGGTGCGCGCGGAGAGTCTGCAGCGCCTGTTCGGCCTGAAAGAAGAGACAGCTGGGAACGGATGTGCTGGGTTTGGCCGCTTGGAGGAGGTTTTAGGGAAAACCGAGCCAAACTCTACTCAGAACACAATGAAAAAGAATCTCTATGCTGTCGCTCCCGTTTCCTCTATCACAGATTATTTCACTTCACCCCTATTCCTACTTTTCTAAATCCAGGTACCAAGCAAACCCCTTTTACACTTAGAAAAAGAAACGGAAAATGGATATGAAAATTCAGTTATTTTAACTTCTATTTATGGAATAAGAAGATACAAAGCTCTGATCCTCAGGACATTGATGAGGTCAATTGGTAGGAGACTATTTTCTTGCTTATGTCCAGTGCTTGCTTTCAGCCTACCTAGTATGAAAGATCTTACTTCAAACTTTGGCCAGCAGGCTGTTTTTCTCTCCGTATCGATCCTTTTTTTTCTCCTTTCTAAACTTCCTCAGCACTGCACCATCGTCTGTAGCACAGACCACATGTCTGCAGTATAAAGTGGAAAAGCTGGGAAGGCGTTATGGTACATGGCCAGAAAATCGTGAGAGGGACTGAGAAAACACTAAGAAAACAGCACCAACCAAGCATGGTGGAGATCAAAACACTCTAGCAACTAGTAGAAGTGAAGGATTGAGAGATGAACTAACTGTGTGAAGAAAGCCCAGAATATGAGGACACTGATGTGAAAAGGTTCTTCGTAGATGCTCTGTAACAAGAGAATCAGGAGATCATATCCAGTAGAAAGCACTGAAAGAAAAAGGCCCAAACTGCCTATAACACAAAAATGTGGACACGTGCAGGGAGGGAACTATTTCCCCAAATTAAAACATTCTAAAGCAACATGAATAGCACAAATAATGTGCAGAGACCCGGAGGAAGCACATTAATGCTTCTGGTATGGAAACATCAGGAACAACTGTTTATCTTACTAGGACACCTGAAGAAAACCTTGCATGATAATATTGCTTGGATTTGGAATGCTTGTGGAGACTTTTGTGGTGAGAATAACTGTATGAATTGCAGTATTCTATTAACTAGTAATGACTTTGTGGGCACCTAATTTCGACTAGGTTATCACTTTTTGGTCATTATTTCTATGGATTAAACTAAAGGTAAACTCAAAATAGTTCTTTGCGTATTCTGCCATGTCCTGTGGAATTTGGTAGAGAACTTCCAGTACTGATGTGCTTCTGTAGTTTCATTTTAATATTTTTTTTAATCGGCTTTGCTTTTTGTGGCATTGCTCTTTTGCTTTTTACTCACTCCAGTGAGCTAACACTGAAGCCTAAAAAATGTCAATTAAGGTGCTAACAGCTCTTTACTGTATTGCTGATCATTTTAACAGAAACATCCAGTAGGTGGCAAATCCAATCTGTTTTCAACTGGTTTTTCATATCTCAGAAGCCTCTGCTTTGCATTGTGCTTGCAAAAGCTGTTTTCTTCAGCTTTATAATAATCTAAAAATTAACTCATTACATGAAATAGACACTGACGTGTCAAAAACAAGATCACATGCAGTGCATACTGATTGACAGGATTACATTTTATAGTGACTAAAACAAAATCTCAGATTTACAAGTGTATCTCAGAATTTCTGCTAGGATGCAGTTTAAATTAAATTAGAGCTACACATGCTGCAGTAGCCAAGATTACAGGTCTCCAACCTCCTGCTAGAATTCTGTGCCTACCAACGGCAGCAGTGTCTGGGCACTTGGATTTTAAGCCATAGAGTTAAGGTCCCCCATACATGAAGCTTGCATACATCCTTGGTAAGAGATCAAACTGATCCTAATCCCTAGAAAAATGTTTGTTCAGTGTGGATTAGCTACTGAATAACTTGGAGACATGCAATCAGTCAGAATGCTTTGTGCAGTTCAGGTTATCTCAAAAATGGTACAGCAGAAACACTCCATGAAAAATCAGAGGTGAAAGTTGTAATTGAGGTCTAAGGGAGCTTCTCCTTGGAGAAGGAGAAGGGGAAGACTGGAACTGAGAGACCAAATTGGTTCTATGTATTGACCCTTTCATGTATGAACAGGAGAGACAAGGAAAGGACAATGTACTTGAAATTGATACACATTAGTACTAGTCCTCCCCCTCCCAGTATTTATAATCATTAACAGAATAGAAGTCATTGGGTTTGTTCTACTTAGAGAGCCATAGATTTAGAAGTTGAATAGATAACACTGTGTGCTCAGATTTATTTTTTAAATTTAAGTGCTATGAAAAGGTGAATAAGAGCAATGCAGAGCTGGAATTTTAAACCTATTTTACACATACAGAATCCATGAATTATACGTCTGAAATTTTCTTCTAATACATGGATCTTTTCTGTGTTTTTCAGGGAAAAAAATCCATTTTGAAAAACTGAATAACCATGAGATGACATGGGAACAAAAAAAAAGTGTTCTTCAATTGCTTTTTGCCAAAATGAATGTCACAAACCCATGGTAATCTTCTGTTTCTTCTATAGGTGGATGCTGAACTAGGCTGGTAACTCCAGGTCAGGGGATTCCAATAAGCTCTGAATCTAACATTAGAATCCAACTGTGTGGTTTCATGTAAGGTACTTTAGCATTTTGAAAAAGTTGATACATATATACTGATTTTGGAAATGCACCAGACTGTACTGTTAAATCTTTTGTGCATTGTATCAAAAGAAAAGCCAGTGGAAGTAAATTTTGGTACTGCTAAAGACGAGAGTAGAAGTAAAGAGAATTAACTTTGCATGGTGCAGTGGGATTTATTTTGTTCAGTCATTGATGAATCCCTATCCTTCTTTACCAAACAAGTAAATAATGTATATTGTGACAGTAACACTCCCATAATAAGAGTACTGTAAAGCAACCTGCCCAGTGTTAAAAAGTACAAATATCCACAGCAGATTAGGGAAAGTTTACTTACTCTATGGTTTACTTACTCTTATGCAGACTCACTGCTGTCTGCGTAAGAATATTGGGAGCATGACTTTAGAGATATCTAAAATATGGCTTACACTGGAAATTCAAAGTTCAAGCAGCATTAAATAGATTATAACCTGTGAACTAGGACATAGGATCTATAATAGTGTGTCTATATGCACATAAATGTTTGTGTGATGAGAGTGAAGAGTTTTTTATTAATTTTTAAAATTGTTGTTGTGCTGATCTTTCAGCAGCAGGCATTTAGACTCAGTTCTCATGGGGAAAAAAAAAGATCTCATGACCCCCTAAAGCCTCCCATTATTGAAAAGCAGCCTCGTAATTTTTGGAGGATTCTCTTGTGAAAGTCTGTGATCATACAAGGAGATACATTTTCAGTTAGCAGGGTGAGTTTTTATTAGAGGCAAAATATATGCAGCTGATGTTGCATTCAGTATACAGTCACAGAGTGGGTCAGGATGAAGACTCATACACCTGATTTTCAGATACAACTTTATTGTTAATTATAACACTCCAAGGCAAGCAATGTCAGCTTCCCTGGACGAACATGTAGGGAGAGGTTCTGGCACGCCATCTTGTCAGATGTGAGGCAGTCAAGCACACAAGCCAAAATGTAATACTCAGACATCAAACTACCAGATAAAGTTCATAAGCAGCAGCCCTGGAGGCACTTATATAGAAAGATTTGGGACACCTCCTTTGGAGGGGGAGGTTGCCACCTCCCAATCTGGAAGTGGATTGGAGCCTTTTTTTTGGCACAGACAGGAAGAAAAAACCCCTGAAGTGGAAGTCACAGGGCCCAATTCTCAGAGGTGGTTAAACTATTTTAACACCATTTTTGGACTTAAGAGTATTAAATAGCTTTGAGAATCTAGACTGCAGTGCTTTCTAGACAAGAAGCTATTTTTAATAGGATTCAATAGGGTTGACTACGAAATTGTATTTTAATAGTCTAAAGGAATTTATTAGGAGATACTTTAGACTATACTTTTGCATAATATACAAGATACATTATTTAGCTTATTTTTATGTCAAAATTAAATAAAAAGGAGAATAAGCAGATGGGTGGAAAGCAGTAACAGCAGTGAGATAAGGCAGGTACATCATGATCAAACAGCATCTGCAGCTTGATCTAAAAAGGCAATGCATTACTTAAAAAGGAACATACAAGATTTGTATTTCTAGTACAAATTATTTAAATTATTTAAAACTATCTGTGTAAAAATGCTGTTGGAAATGCAGATGATTAGAAAAGATGTTTGCACACAAATGAAAAAATCATAGGTGTCTAGAAATCTGGAGAAAGTGCAGGGATAGTCCTGCAGTTCTTCAGGTAGCAGGTAACCTTGATAATAGACTGCTTTTGTTACAGGAGAAGATGGATCTTAGAATTTCTAGAGGAAAGATATAATGGGTTTTAATAGGACAACAAAAAAGTCAGAATGGAAGTACTGATTAGGAAGAAAATTGAGATGTTTTAAAACTAAATGACTGTAGACAGTATTAGAGGCTGTTAATTAGTATTTCTTTCTCAGGTGCATGAGTGAATGCCAGTGTCTTAATGGTGATTTACCTAGAATATTTTACCTTTGCAACACAGAAAATACTTCTCCCAACCTAATATTTAATACACAGCAGGCTGCATTATCAGATTCATCATCACCTGCAGTGATCTTTCCCCATATTCAGATGTAAATACCATAGACCAAGAAAGGCAGCTATACTTTGCATGAACAGCAGCCAGCAATTAGCATCTGCACTTGTCATTTTGAAAGTTAGCTTCTGAGTAAGACTGTGAATTCTAGATCCCCTGTTTGCTGCACTGCTGCTTTGACTGTGTTTGAAATCCATCTGAAATATACTTATTTTTCTCTTTCTTAAAGACCTTATTTTTTCTCAAGCCAGGAGTCTGCGAGACCCTGTACAAAACACTAGGATTTGGACTAGGGTTTAGAACCCTGTATATAATGAGTTGCTATAACTTGGAGAAGATGTATTTTCAGTTTGTAATAAAGCCATTTAGGCAAAGCTTAAGAGGTTCTGCGATCAAATTATGTGTACCTGGAAACAGAAACAAGGCATTCCTTGAAATGCTGTGCAAGGAAATTGGTACAGAGGTCCTTGAAATACTGTAAAAGGAAGATGTATATATGGGTTACAGGAGTTGCAGACCATCCTGTGTGACGAGGGGAATAAAATCAACATCACACCTATATAAGATCTTACCAAGGAACAGTCATAGTCTGCAGAAATATTAGCACGTTTTTAATTCATAATCAAATAGCCAGGTGAGAATTTCCCTCTAGTGTACAGCAGAGGAAAAAACCAAGATACAAACATTAGTGAATGCACAGCAATTGCACTAATATAGAGCTGTCAGTTACAAGGCATCTTTGCCAGAAGTCAAGATACAAAGTGTTCACATTCAGATTGTTTAATTAGAACAAGTAATGGTTACAATCATTAGAATAATATTATTTTCCATGGCGACTTGAGTGAGTTCCCTGCAGATCCTTCATGGCTGCATCATCTTCCAGGAACCAGAAATAAAAATGTAAGTTCTCTAGCTCCAAATGCACTGAGTCTTAAAACCAGGGTATATATACCAAGCCTTACTCTTCTCTAGCAATGGGAACCTGCAGTCCCAAGAGTAAATGGCTGTGTTTCAGCAAACGTGACAAGGAGTCAATCAATCAACTCAAGAAATACAGCTACAATCAGGGAAGGAAACCAACAGAACAGGCCTGGCTGCTTAGTGATTAAAGAATGTATTCTTTCTTCCTACTGACCTCTCTACTTACTCTCCATTTTATTCACACCCACATGATGCTGTGACACAATACATAGACATGGTTATGTTTCTGCTTCCACAGATTCATTATGTTACAGGACGTGTAGGCTTGTATCTGTTAGCACAGTGAAAAGGCACCGAACAACTTTCAGGTATAATGGAATTGCTGGTAAGCTTGAGCACACAAGCCACAGACAGAACAGGAACAGAAGTTTTTCAAGCTGTCAGAGGCACAGTGAAGGTCACTGTACCATACAGAAATTTCTTCCATCCTCAAGACAAGCAATCAAATATGCTTTCCTGAAAAATCCTCACAAAGCTATTTCCCAAGTGTTTTGGAAACTGCTCGACAGGTGAAAGACTGACAACTTGCTGTCTTCATCCTATGTAAAGTCACTTCTATGAGACACCCAAGGTGTCCCAGTTATGTCACTCAAAATGAGTACTCATCTTTGAGTAAGGTGAACTCAGAATCTTAACATGTAAGATAAAGAGGTACATAAAACTGCTACAAGATGTAGCCAAGAGTGAGTCACTAAGGCTAAATATATTGAAGTGAAAACCAGAGTAATGTTCAAGTTCACAGTGTCTGTAAAGAAACACAAATTAAGACCAATCTCACTGGCTGCCCTTTCAGTTAGATAAGGTTGTTTAGTCTGTGATAGGTTATAGGGAAAAAAATAGTTCAGCTACCCAAAAAACCACTGACAGCAACAGAAGACCCAGACTGTGAGTCACAGGAGCCTGCCCGATCTGCACAGAAACAGATCCTTGAGACAAAGGAGCTTTCTATTCATTCCCAAGTAAATGATGATAGTCAGGACAAAGCTGGAAAACGCAGCATAGAAGGGCACCAGGAACAGCATCTGCAAAGGCTGATTTAGTTTCCCATAGTCGGCATAACCACAGCAGGCTTGGCAATAGTGGCATCTTCCTCTTTCCATTGAGAAATGATAGTTTTCAGCTGTGTATAGAACTGCACTCCCTGGAAGAAAGAAGAGACCCACAGATCAGATGTTTGGCCTTATGAGTTCTTCAGATCTACGCTAGTGGTATATCAAACAGTTTTTGCTTTAACTACACAGAATTGAGTTTTCTTCTGTGGAAATAATTCTTGTCAGCCCGTTCTTTTTACCAGTTCCATAAAGATTCTGGTTCTGTGAGAAAGCTTGCTAGTTACTGCTCCCTTCTCGAATGTCCTAAACAGAAGACTTGCATTTTTATGCTTAAGGGAAAAGGAGGAATTGGCTGTCTGTGATTGTAACATGCATTATGGTGGCTGTGATCACTGGCTGGTTTTCACATTCCTGGTTGAAATGGCTTCAAAGTCTCCTCACTAATGAGGTCTGATGACCATCTCCCCATTTCCATTTCTGACATGATTTAGCACAATTCAACCCAATACAGTACTCTGAATCAGTCAGTTACCTGTTTGCCATAGAAATTGGTGTCCCCTCTGAAAGAAGCACGAGAGCCAGTGAACGAGAACATGGGCAGAGGTACTGGGATTGGAACGTTGACCCCCACCTACACAAAGGAAAGCTGCCATATTAGTCACAAGAAGTAGCAGATTGCAGAGCACCCTCCAAAAGCTTCTGCATTTTGTTTCCTTAAATCTGAGGCTGGGTACTGCTGGCTGAGAGGGCAGTGATTACTCACTACAGCTGAATGGTTGCCCACTGCAAATGGTGAGTGCTAAAAGCAACATTTCTAGCTGGAACATACCTGCCCCACATCTACTAAGTGAGAATACTTCCGAGCTGTGGCTCCATTAGTGGTGAAGATTGCAGTTCCATTTCCATAGGGGTTATTGTTCACCATCTCAATGGCATCATCCAAAGTGTCTGCTTCCAGAACCACTAGGACAGGCCCAAAGATTTCCTCCTTATAGCAAGTCATGTTTGGCTGCCAAGACAAACAGCAGAAAAAGCAGCTTGTATAAAGGATATAATAAAAATATCCTAGTAAACAGGATATAAGAATCACACATGCTGTTAATACTCATTATATTCCTAGGATTACTGATCATACTGCATTGCCACAGGTCATTCTTCAGTCCTTCTTAGCTTTTCACCATTTCCTATGCCCTGTCCTCTATCTAGTTCACTAAACAGGGTGCAACTTTTCATCTCCAGAGTACTTACTGCTTTTACTGCCTGCCTAACCTCACCGACAGGTCTACTCTGATCAAGGCTGATTAAGACTGGGATTAATTCAGTTCTTGTTGATAAAATGACAAGACCCTGCTGTCCTTTCTGACTCAGCGTCCAGGATTTATATCTGGCAATTAGCAACATCTGACAAAAAACCCTCCACAACACATATGGAGAGTACTTTGATCTCCAATAGCTAATACAGCAAACTAGAAAACATTAATTGGGCAAGCTGTAAATTTCACATAGTTTATCAAATTAGTAAACACTCTATAAGAAAACTACCACACAAAAATTGTTACTTTGCATACCTAACATATTTATGACGCATGACAGGAAAGTGAAGTACTTTAAGACATATAATGAAAATAAGGCAAGAAAATTCTGCAACAGATTAAAAGCCTAACTTATACAATAACATAAAATCAACAAAATCCCAAGAATACAAAGTACAATAGCAGAATTATCAATATTGGTTTGCTATAATGGAATCACTCACCAAAAGGCCCACAAGGAACTGAATACTTAAATATTAAAGAAACCATTCCAGTGAATTGCATAAGCAGAAATGAATGCATATGGGTATGGAAGCTCCTGTGGATGTGTACTGATGTTCTACCAATATCCCCCTGTAGCACTGTCTGTCTGTTGCACACCACATATTACACTGAGAGGCTGAGTCGAAGTTGTGAATGTGTTCAACAACAAAGAGATTTCATAATGGAAAGTCTTGCCTTCTCATGAAGATTTCCACAAATATTTAACTTTGTTCCTGCAAGTCCTTAGGTTGCAAATTGCAGGAATGTGTACTACAGATAGTACACTATGCTCAATGGACATTTAGTTTAACACAGTATGAGCTGCCCATATCTTCTTTTAATTGGCTGCAGCTCATTCAAGTTAAGATCATTAACCTCATTCAGAGCATGCTGCACTACTGCACATTCTTTTATCATCACCTCAACACCATTACAATGAGTACTTCATTGGCACTGTGTGAGGGAAGGCTGAACCATTTATGGGCTCTCTAACTGGTGATCACTGATTACTGACCGATTCGGGTAATCCATTTCTCAGCTAACCCTGCAATATACAATATCAAGCACTGGTTTTGGTCATCTTACCTTGACTTTGCCAAGGATCGTTGGCCCAACAAAATTGCCATTCTCATAACCCTTCACTTTGACATTACGTCCATCCAGAAGAAGGCTGGCACCTTCTTTTACTCCTTGCTCAATCAGATGGCAAACACGTTCCTTAGCTTGGGGACTGATTAGAGGCCCAAGATCTGCTCCAGGCTGGTCTCCTGTGAAGAGGCAGAGACGTCAATTTTTTAACTCTGTCAGCTTCCTCTTCATAGGCATCACGGAGATACCTGCATTGGAAGGAAAAATCTGAAAATCCTGATGTTTCTGAGACACAGAACAAAGATTTGAGACATTGATGACCAGGAGTAATAGTCTGCAGCTCTCATAATCAATATATAAGAGAAGTCGTAAGCATAATTTTAGATCACCAGGAAGCCAAAATTCACCAACATATTCTTCTCAGAAAGAAAACTTTTCCTCTTTAGGAAAAGACTTTATTGAATATAAACAAAAGATAATTATTCTAGAATTAATAAGTCTAGCTTTTCCAAAGTACTTGTTTCCATTTTTCTTTTGCGATTGTATGCTTACTACAAATTGGAAGGATCTTGAAATTAGGTTGCTATATAAATGGCAGATTTCAGTTAAACATAGGATTTAACCTCAAACCTCCAGTTAAAACAAGACTGGTCCTGTAAACATTGCATCACAGTCCCACTGGCAAGCTGACAACGTATTCCTAACTCCAAGTCTAGCACGGGGTTTCCCAATCCAATCTGCTAAATCCTACCCCTCCACATCAAACCTACGGTGCCAATAGCTCCAAGGGTCACAACACGGTATGGCAGGTAAGCTGACCTAAAGAGCTATGGTTGTGCAGAGGTGAAGTACCTTGTAAAAAATTCTCACAGTCTGTACCTGCATTTACACGTAGATTTTTGGCTCGGTCCACAAGCTCTGGCAGCCATTTCTGAGCTTCTCCCACTAGAATTGCTGTAGACAGGGCCATGCAGCGTTGGCCAGCTGCTCCAAAGGCAGCTCCAACCAGCTGGTTCAAAGTGTTCTCTTTATTGGCATCAGGCATCACCACACCATGGTTCTTGGCTCCCTGAAATACAACACACACAGTCTCCCATTATTAACCAGCCAGCCTGCTTCTTCTTTAGCCCTCTGGCAATGGCTTCTTATAACAGCTATGTCTCTGCTACCAACAGGCTGGGAAGAGGACAGCCTCACCACTTAACTATCAGCAGCAAAGTCACTTTCTGCTGCCGAGTGGCACTGTCTCTCAACATTGACAGGAGAGAGAGGTAGTCTATGTGCTAAAGTGTGCTCCATTCAGAGACATTACCATGTTGGCCTGGACTCTCTTGCCATTCCGGGATCCTCTCTCATAGATGTACTCTCCAGCCTGATTAGATCCCACAAAGCTGATTGCTCTGATATCCGGATGGTCACAAATGAAATTCACAGCTTCAAACAGGAAATAATACATTGTAACTATGGTGCACAAATGCTTCCCTCTGCTCCCATTCCCACAGAGCTAAATCTGTCTGTCTTTCTTATGGAAAGTCTTGCCTCTGTGTCTCCTACATCTGAGTTCCCTCAAAGCCTGTCTATGCATCTCTTTACTCACTTCTTAGTGCATGTACTTCTGCCCTGTCTTCATACTCTTGGCTCTTTGACATCTCTCGGTGCTTTGGGCATTTCCCAGGGTGTCTGAGCGATGCCAAAGTGAAGTTACTGTTCTCTATTTATACCATCATGTCCTGAAGCTACTCAGGTGCTGTAAAAAATAGCATGTTAGGAGCCAGAATACTGGCACCCACTGTATATTCAGTGAGGCATTTCATTCTTGTTTAGGCTTCCTTGGGAAATCAAGATGATTTATCTACTATTTCAGTTGCAGCTTAGGTTGCTAAATAGAATTTGAGCATTTACATGCCTTGGGAACTCTGACCCCAACCCCCAAAATTTAATCCACCATATCTCCTGAAAGATCTGCTGCAAGGTGACAGAGAATCTGCCACCCAGCTTTCACCTCCATCAACAGAGCTGAAGCATCTGTCCAAACCTATCTAACAGCAGCAGTCTCAAGACTCTCCCACTGAGCACACACCACAACACATACACTTGTCGTCTCCCAGGGAGGGTTGTTACTACCTTCGTGTTGTCCATGGATAATATTCAGGGTCCCATCGGGGGCACCAGCATCCTGAAACAGCTTGGCAAGGAACATGAGTGCTCCTGGTACACGCTCAGATGGTTTCATCAAGAAGGTGTTTCCACAAACCATAGCCATGGGGAACATCCAAAGAGGAATCATGGCTGGGAAGTTGAACGGTGCGATTCCAGCACACACGCCCAGAGGCAGACGGTAGGTGCAAGTGTCCATGTCTTTAGTGATGGAGGGCATGGTCTCTCCAAGGATGAGGGATGTCACACTGCAAGCATGTTCAACCACCTCTGCAGCAGAAAGGGCAATACACTGCTGGATGATCTGTCAGCAATTAGTCCCAAACTCCCTTTTCACCACTGCCTTGACCCACCTTTCTTCCAGCCTCTTCTCCCACAACTTTAAACTCACTGTGCTCCAGAAAATCCCTTTGCTCTGCCAAGCACTGTGAGCAAATTATGAAAGGATTCTCTCTCTTCAGTGTTACATGTCATTCTGATAGCACAGACACAAGAGCCCCAGTACAAAATGCACAGGTGTAGTATTATTGTACCACCCAGGACTCAACCTCAGATATCTGAGCACAAGCAAGAAGTTCTTACCCCTTTTTAATTTGTAGTCATTCCTACAAAAAGTTTTAAAAACTTGGAAGTCATTCAATGACACACTAAGAAAACTCTTCAGCTTACAGTCACAGTTGCTGCTTTTCTTTGAGTAGGGGGCCATAAAGGGAGCTATATGTACAGAGCAATCAGTTGCTCAGGAGACCTCATCCCTTCCTATGGGATCCCTTCCTATGGGTTCTCAAATCCCCTTTTCTAACAGGAGTAGCCAGCAGCTTACGGAGGCCTCGGAACACATCTCCCTCAGCATCAGCCAGGGTCTTCCCCTGCTCAAAGGTGATGAGTTTGGAAATTTCTTTCTGAAAATGGAAAACACAAAGTTTATGAATGTTAGAAAAGTGCCCAGCCATGAAATAGAGTGCAGGGATAAGACAGAATTAACAGAGAATTGAATGTCACAGTGAACAGACTGAACAGAATCCAGAAAGGCCTATACTGACTGATTTGCTCCTTGTACACAAGAAGCCAATAACCCACACAGGTGACTTTTTAGAAAAAGTCATCCTAGGATTGGCTTGTGACACCACATACACACGAAAAAAGCCATCAGGGAAACCCAAAGACATTGTAACATACTTGTCAACCGGCACATTCTCCATCAAGGCTTAAAGTTCCTTTTGCGGTCTCTTGGTAACAGGACAAATTCAGAATAATATTCCCTGAGAAGCATTGCCTCTCTGTTCCCATTTGAGGGAAAGTGTTTTGCTGCACGTCTCAACACTGTCTCAGCTGGCTCCTCAATCATGGCAATGCCTCATGAAGAACTCTGTAAACCCCAAGTCTCTCAATTTAATTCCTAAAGTCAGCTGCAATGTATTCAGCCACAGCCATCACACACAGCCATGGTGTCTCACCAGATTGTCTTTGATGAGTTGTTGATAACGCAGAAAGATTTGCTGGCGACTCAAAACAGATGTTTCTGACCAGTTCCAAAAAGCCTTTTTACAAGAAGCCACAGCTGCCTCCATCTCACTGGCTGTGGCTTTTGGTACACGGCCAACCACTTCATTTGTGGCCTGAAAGAAAAACCAAACTGCATCAAAACTCAACTTTTCCCATCTGTGCCTGCCCACCAATCATTCAACAGTCCTGTCACAGCACACACCTAATATCCTTGTTCTACAAGGAATTGTACTTCTGATGGGAGAGCACAAAGGAGACTCCTTCCTTGATGCACACAAAAGGCCTGGGTGACAACTGGAGTAGTTCTGAAAACCTGCACTCTAAATATCTCAAATTAGGCACCCAGAAAACTGCAAATGCAGTGCTGATTTCCAAGTTGGAGTTGAAGTGACTTGTCTATCTTGAAACTTCTAGAGAGTATAAGGCAAAAGTTTCTGTGAACTGTGGTCTTTTACCTCTGCATCATCTTGGCTCATCTGCTGTCCTTCTTGCACATTAAATGAGGCAATGTTCCTTTGGGAAAAGCAGTACATGACTGTGCAATTGTCATTGATGTTAGCTTACCTATACCCCTAGGCCAAAGTAATATTTTTACAAGCAAACTTAATTCTACAGTATTTGAACTTCAAACTTGACTTTGCCAGTTTAACCTCCTTCCAATGTTCTCTTAAAAATTAAACCTGCTTTGACATGACAAAAATTTCAGATATATCACTAAGAGAGAAACTACTCAAGAGGAAGAAAATGAAACAAGAACACTGGTTGCTACACAAAGACCAAATGAGCTTCATGAATATGGCTTGCTGCTTTGATCATTTCCACAAAGCAAATGAAAATAGAGCTTTACAGAGAAAAGACTTAAAAACTGCTGTCTAAATGCTTACTAGGGAGGTCAGGAGGGTCAGAATTCTGAGTGTAACCTCATTTCTATTTGGTTTAGGTAGAGTACTTAGACAAGTACAACTGCTACTAATCTAAGATATTTTGCACCTCATAGCATCCAACTTCTAACTTCTCTGTGATTATTGTGGCTCACAGAAGCTCTCTGAAAGGAGAGGAGCTTCAGCTGTCAGCATTTTTCACCTTTTTACTCTGAGTGTAATCTCGGTCTCTATCAGGACTTCATATTCAGCTGGCATCAAATCACACACAGTTGATTTCACATACAGGGGGAAAGACACCCTTCAGAAATTTGACATACTGATCACAGAACCTTTCTATGAGAAAAAAAATGTAAGCAGTGTTTAAGCTTCCTTTCTGGAGATCAGGGTCTTACTACATGGGAGAGGTAAAGGAGATAGTAACTTTTCTGAGACTAACATTTCATGTGAAAAGGAAACTGAGAAGCAGTAACCTATCTTAAGCTCCAAGTCTAAACCCTTCTCAAGAAACATATGTACTTTTCCCTTCTGCCACTTCCCTGAAGAGAGGCACAGACTTTTATTGCACAGTGATCACCATTATATAAGCTGAGACCATTTCACTTACCGGGTTGTGGATATCAATCCATTCAGTAGTTTTGGATTCAATAAACTTCCCATCAATGAAGAGTTTGGTTGTTGGCTGTGGAGGTCAAAACACTGAACAGTGAGTTATTTTTGTCTCAAGGTGCCTAAATACCAACCAGTGTGCCATATTACATGCAAGCCTTCATGGCTTACTGCTATGTGAACCACTAGAAAGTCTAGCTCCTGTCTTCAGAGCAAGACCCAGCTAACTGCTCTCTGCCCCATTTTTCTCTCACTTTACACCAAAAATGGCCAAAATTCTTTCTAAAAGCAGTTATAGAAAAAACACATTGCTATGCTTATGTTCAGAATTATTTCAATCTATTTAATCAAAACCTGAAAAACTGCAACTCATAAATGTTCAGAAGAAACAGTTAATAATTCACTTTGTGAGAATTCCATGAACTCAGTGCACACTGTACTACTGTCCTATGGGCTTCCTTCCCACAACCCACTAAGCAGGTTCATCTTTCTAGTTCATAGCTGCAAGCAGAAAATTGGACTTTCCCGACTCCCCACTTGGTCTTGTAACTAAGAGCAAGGAACCTGCATCTGTGGAGTTCACAGTGACTGTCCTGGCTGGCAGCACAGAAAACAGAACCTTTCCACTCAGATGCAGAGAAGGGAAAAGGAAAATTTGGAATAAGAAGTTCAGGTAAACACTGAAGAGAACAAAAAGCAGAGGTAGAAGCTGTAATTAGCACTAGACAGGCAAAAAAACTGTACCATGCAGGAAATCAGATCATGACTGTATAAATTAAGAAACTAGAAAAGAGGAATTGATATTGGGAGGGAAGGAAAGAACTAGGAGAAAGCAAGAACCAGTTAATCATGACACAAAACAATGACTTGGGGAGAACAGGTAAGAGAAAGGGGAAATTGATCTGTATGAGGAACACAAATAGGACACATCAACAGAAATGGGATATAACCCCAAATATATCAGAAAACTGAAGAAATTAGGATGTGGAATTATGAAAGGGAGATGAGGACTTAGATGCTATCCAAGGTGTAATGAAGGGAAAGGAATATAAATGGTATTGGGTGGACAAGTAGTGATAGTGAAAAGTTGATGAAAATGAAAAAAGGTGAACAGCAATGTTAGTTGGAACAAACAGAGAAAGCTGGGAGATGAGAAAACTAGGACAAGAAGTGTGAAATAAGTCTGTTAATGGTCAAGCAAGACTTAATGATTTGGAAAGCAACACCAGGAGAGAATGAAAAATAAAAAGTTGTGGATGATTATGTAGCTAGAACTACACTTGGGGAAGAGAGGCAGAAATCTGTGCCTGCGAAAACAACATCCCCTCTAAAACCTGGAAGGAAGCATGGGAAATCTGAGTTCCTTGACTGAGTTTCCTGACTGTCAGAAATAGGGCTGGTCTAAAGAATGACAAACTCCTATGGCTACCAACCACTCCATTAGCCCAAGTACCATGTATCTGTAATGGAGCTACAAGCTCCAGTGCTTTATGACCAACACAGACTTCAGTGCAATGGAGTTCATGATTTTTTCAAATTGCTTAAAAGGGGTATCTCAAAAACTGCACATACAACAAAAAATATTTTAAGGAAGCCAGGAAATGCTGACTTAAGATTGATTGCACTTTTTCCGCAAGACTGCCATCTTTTTTTTTCTGTAGAGAATGCACCTGCTGTGGAAATATGGACGGTAGTAAAGCAGAGTATTAGTGGAATCACGGTTCGGAGTTTGGAGAGCACGCAGCCATGGACAGCGGAGGAAAAAAACCAGTACAACAACTAAAGCTGTTCGATACTGCCCGAAGGAAACCAGATCCTCTCTCTGCCGCAAACAGATGCCATGAGGCCAGTACAGAGCCACCGGGAGTAACGCGAGGTGACTCCCGGAGCGGCCACACCGCAACGCGCGGCGGGGGCTGCCCGGGCGGCCACGGCTCAGCTCCGGCGTCTGACAGGTCGGACATGGAACTTTTTTCCGTCCCTCCCGTCGACAGCGGGGGCAGTGCCGATGTTTGTTCCAGAAATACCCACCCGGACCCAGCGGGGTTTCAGCCGAGCCGGCAGGAACGGCCTTACCAGAGCAGACCCGAGGGAAGCGTGCGGCGGGCAGCGGCGGCGGCGCCCGGCGCTCTCCCGCGCTTCCCTCCCCCGCCCACCGGCTCCGCTCCGCGGGACGGGCACTCACCACCGAGGAGGAGAAGGAGGCGACGACTGAGGGGATCCAGGGGGCACCGGCTGTCCGCGGCAGCTGGACGGGGGGGAAACACAGACCACCTCAGGGCTCCCGCGAGTCCGGCAGCACCTCCCCCC
>VZRZ01008639.1:484253-541880 GCA_013398175.1 Climacteris rufus
CGCGAGGGCGCGGGGAGTCACGTGAGGCGCGCGCGATGGCGGCTCCCGCGGACGGTGAGGCGGGGGGGCCGCGCGGCACCGCCGCTCCCCCGCGCCGCTCCCCCCCCGGCCTCCCCTCACCCGCTCCCCTCGCCCCCTCTCTGTTGCAGGCGCCGATCTGGAGGCCTCGCTGCTGAGCTTCGAGAAGTTGGACCGCGCCTCCCCGGACCTGTGGCCCGAGCAGCGTAAGTCCGGCGGGCCCGCGGCCCCCGTTTGACAGCGCGGGGTGGCGTGCGGAGAGCTCGGCCCGGGCCGGGCCTCCCTGGGGCAGGTGCACGGGCCGGGCAGGGCCCGCCGGGACCGGGCGGGCTTGCGGTGCTGCCCGCAGAGGCGCTCACCCCATCTCCGCTTTCTCTTCCCAGTGCCCGGGGTTGCCGAGTTCGCCGCCTCCTTCAAGAGCGTGAGTGAGCGCTGCTTTGCCTTTCGCGTTTCCCCCTTCCGTGCGATGGTAGATCTGCAGGTTCTTTTGCGGGCTTTACATCTTCATTCTATGAACCGCATTTCAGTTACAACTGCAGTATATGATGCAGTAAACCTTTTGTTTTTAATGTAGCTTTTATATATGTGTTTCCTTTTTATACCTTATGCAGCTTACTGTGAATGACAGTTATACTTTAGAATTAATAAAATGTTTTAAACTTCAGAAAATCTCGTTTTTCGTACTGATTTTTGGCTTGTGGATGGTGGTATGCCGTTTTTAACTCAGAAATGTCCAAGAAAAAACAAAATTAGTCATAAAAGCATCTCTGTCGAGCACACAGAACTGTCATATTTTTGCTGTCAGTGTAATTAGTTTTCAATACAGATCGTGCTTCATTGTGTAATTCTAAAAATGGACTTTTCTGAAGATGAACTTTTATTTTTTTTCCAAACAGCCCATTACAAGTTCTCCTCCCAAGTGGATGGCTGAATTAGAAAACGATGATATCGATATGTTGAAGGGTGAGTATGGATATTGTGGGCAGGAAGTGAGGTTGCCAAAGCAGATGGGAATTCAGTACTTACTCAAGAGGCTTAACGTTCTTGTTCTTTCAGTATTCTGGAAGTGGCCCTGTAGCCTCAGATCTCTAGCCATCATGTTTGCAGAATCTCCAGCTCAGGAGTCTCTTTGTCTTGTTAATGATATACATTTCTTATTAAACCAGTTATTTCCAAGAGATTATCCAGATATCAGTGGCAGTCACCTCACTTAGCCATTTTTGTCACTTCACAAGCATAGTGAGTGTCTCCTGTGTTTTGAGAAATAGGGTGAATTTTTTGGACGGGCTGAGCTGATCACTTGGAGTACCTTAGACATGTCGATTGTCTTGCTCTGAGATGCTCTGCATGTGTATCGTCACTCTCAGATCCCAGAGCTCTAATGGAGTGGTGAGGCCCTACAGGCAAGTTACAGAAGGGTTAGCTAGCGTGTAGAGTTGCTGCATATTGCAGCTGTTAGCTTGCAGTAAATGTCCTTGAGTGTGCTCTGCCTCTTGTGAATTCCAGATGGTGATGTGTGGTCACGTCACAGTGACACGTCACGGTTACAAAGTGAAAGTGAGATGAATTAACTTTGACTTGCTGCAAGAATTGTGCTTAAACTCATTGTGAATTTAAAATAAGTCCATTCCTTTGCATACTTTTTTGTAGCTTGTTCATGTAGCACTATGAACTTACAGGAACTGCCAAAGTACAGGTCAAATTACTCTTTGCCATGGTGGCAGGTTAAAGCATGAACTAGAGCCGTGGCAGTCTTTCTCAGTATGTTAAAATTAGGAATGGAGTCAGCTTGAATTTTGAGCATATGCTGTTCACTGCAATAGATCTGTCAGAAGTATGGCTTGAAAGTGCTCTGTGAAGTACTAAGCAGGTGAACTGTTACTGGAGGACTATGGACAGTGTTATAATTCACCCTTTTCTCTCTTCTTAAGAGTTGGGGAGCCTCACTACAGCCAACCTGATGGAAAAAGTTCGTGGCCTGCAGAACCTGGCTTATCAGCTGGGACTGGATGAGTGTAAGTGCTGCACACACACGTGACTGACTGCATTGCAAATCTTTCCACTAAATCATGTGCTTGTACACTTGCAGCTGGAAAAGTGTGTTGGCAGATTTGGCATGTATTTGACATTTAGTGACTTTCCACAACAGGATGAGAGAATGAGCTTACATCTCCAGCTCACAGCCTACCTGCATGGGGAAAACAGAAACAAGTGGTTGTATGTCAGTCTGGTGTTACCTAGTGGCACATAGACTTCTGTTCCCGACTTTCCATTGTCTTACATAAATCAAGTCACTTTGTTCAATTTCCCACGCAGATACTAAAGCTATTTCACAGAATACTTGTGGCAGTACTTCTCTCAGATTTCGCTGCCTCCACAGTGAAACTTGCACTTGTGTTTAGGATTCTCCTGACACTTTGTGTTACTGTTTTCTACTTCTGTAGCTGTTACTGTTTTCAACATTCAGTTGCAGCAGGAAGTGATATTGAGTAATAAAGTTGACTTTCATCCCTATTACAAACCGCCAACTCTTACCGTGGTTTTTTGAAGAAAGAGCTGCTTTCATTGTCTTGTTTAGGACTCTCTTGTTAACAGGTTGATCCAACTTTGAGGGTAGCAGGAGTATTGTGGAACTTTTTTTTAATGCTACCTGTACATACCAACACATTTTCTTTCTTGCTGTTTCATTTTGCTCTAACATGGCCTAAGCTCTAACATAACCTTAGTTGTAGTTACTCTTAGGCTACACAAAGCACCACAGATTTTAAAGGTCTTTCACCTCCCTTTCAGTGGGTAACACAACTTAGGAACAAACCTTTAGAGTCTTTCAGACTGCAAACCTAGGATATCCTTATGCATTCTTAATAACAAATCATTAGGCTTGTTTTAATGTACTTCCTTCAAGTTCATTTTACTTTGTGTTAACATCTGTTAAGACTGTGTAAAGTATTTGGTGGAGAAGTAGTTAAAGTATAACAAGGTAAAACTGAGTCAAATGCAAAGACTGGCTGATGATTGGCTGTCTCAGTGAAGTTGTAGGCTCTGATGTCAGACAGCATTGTTCTGCTAAACGGACTTTGGGCAGAGGCTGAGTTACAGTAAAGCCAGTGAGGTGGTGGTTTCCTTATTGCACATGCCATATATGTTGCATGTGTTTCCATTTATTTTTACTGATGACAAATGCATACGTAAAGAAGACAAAGTGAGTGAAAACTGAAATATGTGAGGCTCAACAGTTACAACCTTTAGTCTATAGTAACTGAAATCTTGAATTTTCAAGCTTTATGAAAGGTTGCCATGCTTGTAACTTCTTGTCACTGAAGTCAGTTTTCCTTTATGCTGTAATTCATTGAATGCTTTGTGTGTCATAATACACATTTATCTTAGGAAAATTTTTATGAAAAATTAGTTGCAGAGTTTTAACAGAGCTGCTCAGGACTGTTTTTCCTAATGCTGTCTTTAGGGTATTTTCTCTTACAGACTTAGATAAGTGAGAGAACAAGAAAAAAAAATCCAAAAGATCTGTTCATTATAGTTAAGGGACTTGTGGTTTTGTTTTGGAGGTATTGGATTTGGTTATATCTTTGTGATTTGAAGTTTAGTGGTCCCCTCTTGACTTGTCTGGTTAATTGAAACTGGCTGTCAAAAGCAGGAGGAAACCCGCTGCTGCCCAGTCTCCTCTAGATGGCACCGTGAGGCCTCCCACGGAAGTCTTGGTTCTTTTCGTTTTATAAAACTCTGCTATTTCAGTCATGGTTTGAAGTTCTTCTTTCCAAGGCTGTTTTTTGTGACATACTGTCTCTTCAGAATGGGCACTGTCTTCTTTTACGGTATTTTCAAGTGTTTCATCAGCATTGAGTGTGAAATACAATGCTGCTTCATTGTATTAGCAACTCACTTTTCCTTCCAACTCTTCTCTTCTACATCCCACCTCAAATCCTTTATATTTTCAAAGACTTTTATTTTAATCCAAATCATTAATGAAATTCTGTGCAGGACCAGGGTGATTCCTGCAGCATTCCATGAAAAATATATCTATTGAGTGACATTGCAATCATGTTATGAGATCTCTTGTTGTTACACCCAGTTCATAGCATACTTTATGTCAATTTTGCATCAGAATTCATTAGGCAAAGTGACATGGGCCTGGGTACCTTTTGAAAAGTTTATTTGTCGAGGTGCTTTGCATTGACATGGAAATCTGAATAATTGATTTGATGTGATGCAGTTTAATAAATTAATAATTACTGAATTACATGCCTTGTTTTTTGAATTCATATGAACTCTCTTACTATTTTGTCTGTTATAAATGGGCTTTCTTAACGAGTTTGGAAGAAATGTATTGAATGTTTTGTCCATCTTCATGGGACATCTGGATGGCTTTCATCTAGGAATGGTTGAATACTGTTATCTGAGTTCCACATTCTTATTATTTATAATTCCAGCTGTCCCTAAGCTTTTGGCCATGGATTTCTCAGTTCCTCTTTTGGTTGTGTTTTTCACAGATTTCCCTTCTCTACAACTAACTTCCTCATCTTTTTCCCATAGGGTTATCGTTACATTCTGTAAGCCTGGCTAGTTTGTTGTCTGCCCCATGGCTTCTGTGAATCAAATTAATTTGTGTTAATATATAATTTAGCTTTTCTTTCCAGCTTATTCTTCCACTTTCTTCCTGGCATGCTAGTAGGTGGATCGTTGCTCAGAATATTCTTCCCTTCCTTAGCACAGAATTCACATCAAAGGATAGCTTTCCTGGAGTGAAGCAGGATTTTTATAGCATGAACCAATTATTTTAATTTTTTTTTTTTTTTTGCCTTTCTCCTAAAGGTCAGGCTATCCTTAGGTGTCTTTTGTATATTTTTTCTTTGTTAAAAAGTGATTCTGGAGTTCTCCAGCAGCTTTCAGGCTCAGGACCTTGTATCAATAATAATAAAGTCTTTCAAAAATATTTTCAGCACCTTTTATGAGATCTCAGCTTGTGTTTCCTTGCCTGCTTTTTAAGCTCTGTAAAGTTCTACCTCATCCTTTTGATTGTAGCTGCTTTTCTCTTTTTGCTTTGGTTCTTAGAATCACAGAATCATTTGGGCTGGAGAAGAACTCCAAAATCATGAAGTTCAACATTCTCACACTAGAGCTTATATTTTCCTTTTGTTAATGAATTATTTTATTGATTAGAATACATTGAAACTATCTTAATGCTAGAAGTCCTGCTTTGTGTCAATTTTGCTGTCCCTGTTACTGTGGGTGTTATAAGGGTGGGAGAAGGAATTTAGCTCAGAAAGCACACTGACTTTAAGTTGTTTGTTCAGTTAGGGTGACTTTGGGAGGCATAGTAGCTCTTCTGAATGTGAGCTGCAGCCAGTCAGTGAGACTCATTTCTGAGTTTGGAAAAAAAAAGTATGGGCACATTGCCTTGTTATGAGCTTTTTTCCCTCCTCTCTGTGTCCCTTCATTTTTCCATTGGCAAACTTTGCTTGGAGTGCAGTAGTGAGCACTGCGGAATGAGGAGACTCCAGCTAATGTGGCAAGCTAGAGGGAGATAGTTCTTATTTGGGAACCCAGTCACAGGCCCTGACTCAATGTTTGTGGCCCACAAAGCAGCCAGTTTCAAAACACTTAATGTAAATAACTGCAGATTTAGATTGCTAAATCTGTTTTTCCATGGTTTGACCCATTGCACCTTTCACAGCATCTGAGTTGAAGTTGACTTTAGAAGAGTTTTGAAGTCTTGGTCTCATGAACTAGCAACTCTAGAAGTCCATGCATTTACAGATATGCCCTGTCATCCTTTGGAATATATGTATGCAGAGAGATGTATCTGAGAACTACATACACAGAGAAAAATGTTTTTCTTATAAAAAAATTTAAAACTTTGAGTTTTTTCCAAACTTTGGGGAAAAACTTACGTATGAAAGTCAGAGAGATGTAGGATGGGAAAAGCACTATGCCACTGAAGGATTGTGGTTGTCCAGGGACTTTCTGAAGGCCCTGCTATGGTTTCCCTGTGAATCTCTGATATTTTTCAGATAACACCTTCTATACTGGTTTAGAAATCCTGAAATGTAAATATAGATACCTGGTATCACAGCCGTGTTTATAAAATCTCACTGATGCCAGAGAGGTTATCTGGCTGCTATGCCATCACAGTACAGCTTCAGTGATACTGTCAGTGCAAGACTTCCTGCAAAACCTATTCTTTTTAAGCCCCAATATCTTTCTCAAGGTAATGGTGCCTTGGTGCTGTCTGTACCTTAAATATTAGAAAATGTAGGATGACTGAGCAAACAGATGTGAAAACCATTTATAATTTCCCTGTCAGGGATTTTTGCTAGTCTAATCTCCTGTGTTAGATTATGTTTTTATTCGGAGTTGAAGCTAGTTTGTGATGTTCTTGCTGTAAAATTAGGAATAACTGTATTATCCAATGTCAAATACTCATACTCTTTCATGAACAATGAGACAGTTCCCAAACATGCTCAACCAAGCCTCCCTATTCATAGTTTCCCATGGTTTTGTGCACCCTGGCTTTCATTAGATTTTACCAACTTGGCTCCGATTTTCTTTGTAACGCTGATTTATTTTCCATATATGTTTAAGCAAATTAAATACCAAGGGTGCAGTGGAACAGCTATTTGATCAAGGCCCCACAAATTAGATCTGGATGACCTGGGAGATTGCAGGTGAACAGCAAAAAGTTGGTCATCTTGTAGCACCAGACTGATAGAGGAAAAGCCAGCCCGGGTTTACTTAGTGAGTGATGGTTTTCTTTAATACGAAGAATAAGTAAATGAATAGGGGTTTTTGGCCTGGAGAGAAACAGCTGATGTAGTATGTGAAAAAGATTTGTGAAACTTTAATGCATTTGTGAATAGGGAATGACTCTTCACTGTTTCTCACAGTATGGGAGCCAGAGAGAATAAAAGGGTGTGTCAGAACAGATGTGAGGAGATGCTCGTGTTGTGCAGTGAAGTCAGCACCCATTGCCACTGGAGCTTCTGGACATGGAGTTTCTCACTCAATAGTGAGTTAAATTATTGGAAGATAAATCCATAAAGGGTGTCTGACTGCTGAGAAGTCACCAGTGGCTTGGACATCTTGGAGATGCAGAAAGCAGGGAGAGATTACTAGGCAGGTACAGTTACATGCCTCCCTGCCCTTACACCCTTCTATAAGTGTTTGCCATTGGCATGTCAGTCAGGGTGATGGGTTGGAAGCACCTTTTGTTTGACAATGGATATTTTTGCTTATTTATTTTAATAATAGACTAAACTGCCTGTTAGTTAAGCAACCACTACCAGAAATCAGTGAGTGGTCCCTGTAATGGAGGGACTCTCCCAGAGACAGCAAGAGATGGATGGGCACAATAATAAGGAACAACTACCTTGCTCCCAAGTTAAGCTGTTCTTGGCTGTGAATTGTAGTCCTCTGCAGCTTCAGCAGCCCCTGAAATTTCTGGAAAATCATAAAGGAGTTCTGAACTCCAGGCTATGTACAGATCACCGCTTTTCCTTAGATTGGCAGTCTTTGGTTTTTAATTTTTCTTTTCAGATGAACTCTGTCTGTCATGGTCTCTTGCCTGCAAGTTCCGCTTTTTTGTAGGTTTGGAGGGGCAGAGCAGTTCTGTCTTTTTCCTTCATCAGGATTTACCTGTAGTATATTTGGAGCATACACCATTAGTTCTGCCGGTGATCCTTGCAGGTTACTCTTGTTATTGAATTTTGGGTGGCAGTTATTTTTTTTACCTCATTTTGATGCTGATCATAGGATATGTTTAAATTGGGCTCCATCTTTGGTGGACTGAAGTTCTGTTATCTATTAAAATACAAAACAGGGTTTGACAGTTACTACACTTGAACTTTGTATATACAAAGTTGTTGAATTAGCATCAAAATAAGGAAAGGAGGGAAGATAGTGTATCTTCTTACTGAAACATCTTTTTCCTTTTGTGTAATGGATTGTCTTTTCTAGGAGTGTCTACTTGTAGCACAGATATGTAGCCTTTTAGGCTCCAGGCAAAACACTTGGCCTTTGTACCTAAATAGGCTGCTATCAATGATGCATTTGATCAGATAAAAATACCTTCTGATCATAATCACTTTTTCTTTAGTCCTGGCAACACGGAGACTTTTTAAGCTCAGAAGCCTTACTTTACATTTGTGATCCTGCCCTCATTTCTGCATTACAGTTGTCTGGTGCTCTTTCTGGTCTGTATGTACAGTTGTTTGTAACAAAATGTTTCAGGTTCTTATATTTGTAGGAAACCAACATATGAACAGATATCTATAAGTAAAGAATGTTTGAATATGTCTTATGACATCTTCTGAAATCTCTTGTTGGTCCATTTTAGTGAAAGGTATATGTCCACTCCCTGCAGTCTGGGAAGTTGCATGGAAAACTGAATTGGACTCTCAGGGTTTCTTACTAGCTAAAATGAGGTTTTGGAATCTGTGTAGAAGATTGGACTGTTTCTTTAACATGAACTCTTTCCCTATTTCCTTGGAGAAATAAGACTACCTTAAGTGTTGTGGTGGAGCTGGAGAACAGAATGGTCTTTGGAGAGGGAAGAAAGAAATAAAGTGAAAGAGGATCATGTGATTTGGATCTACATCCCACAGCAGTCTCAGTGCCAGTTATTAGAAGGATAAAGCAGTGTTCTTACCATCTTGACTGCTGACAAAAGAGTGAGGAGGATGCTCGCTTTTTCTTTGTTAAAAGCTGGCACCTCCAGAGGTATTGCACCTCTAGCACTAGTTTGTATTAGTCTGAAACATGGTGGAAGAAAATATGTTTTGGATCACCTACATTTTTCTGCATATATTGCTTGGAAGGAAACGTTGTCTGCCAAGTCTAGTGCTTCTTATGTTCTTAAACTGCACAGTTTGTTTACTTGCAAGGTGAACTGTCCTGCATAAGAGGAAACAGTTTGAGATGTGTGTTCTTCAGTTACTTCTGCTCTGCTTAGAATATTCCTTGTAACAACTATTTTTTTTTCTTAGTTAGTTTTCTACATTCCCTGCCTTGCTGAATGAATCTTCATCATGTTTCACTTTTGCTTGAAAGCATATTTATCACTTATTTTGTTATTTAGTACCGTGTTTGGCAAGAACTTTATGTGAAATACTATACCTCATGTGCTTCAAAGCTCGAAGGCAGAGTTTTATAGCTGGACAACAAAATTATGCTCTTTGGACACTGGATTTCTGCAATATGCAGTTAGCTGGAGGAGTTACTTAGCAGAGTTAGTAGACTTCCCCCAGACAATGTGTCACATTTTGGATAGTTCCTTTGTGGGTTAGGAGACAATCACAGAGATTTTCAGGAGCTCACAATCAGCTGAAATGGTTGGTTTAGTTTTTCATAGTAAGAAAAATATGGAGGCTGTTTTCAGTTTACATTCATAGTAATTCTTGGTCCTTATTTGATTGTTTCAGCAAGGTGAAAAGAATGCTTAAATTGTCTCTTAAGATGTTTATATGGCCCTGTCACCGTAATATCCAAGGTGCTATGATTTCCATGTGCAACCTTGGCCTTTCTCCCAATTCTTTTTATACTCTCCTCCCATGCTGTAGATCTACTGCTTCATTTTAATGCATAACGCTGTGGTAAGAGATACTCTGCATCTGCAGAGGGACAAGGAAATCAGCTTTCCTTGTACTGTTCACTGGGTGGCTTATTTACAGGCAGGATTTTTCCAGGGCACCTCCCGTTGGAGGAGCGAGACATCAGAATGCCAGCTTGAAATTGCCATTCATACGTGATCTGTGAATTGGCTAATTCTGACATGTAGGTAGTTAAGAAATGATTACAGTCAGAGCAGTCATGACCTCAACTTTTCATCATCTCCATTGGCTTGTGCCCCAGTTTGGAAGTGAAGAAGGTATAGGAAGTTTTAATTGTACCTGTGTGATTTATCCTCAGTCAGCTCTTTAATTTCTTCTGGCTGTCTGAGGTTTCCGACACGCTGTAAATTTCTCCAACTTTTTCATTATCTGCAATTTCTTTATGACTCATGAATCGGAGTGGAGAGAGAGTGTGGATTTACAGCAGAGATAAACATGTCCATAAAGTCTGTATCTGTGTCAGTAATTGTACTGCTGTCAGTGACTGTCCTGTTTTACAGGTCTCTCTTGGGAGAGGAACACGCTTTGCTACCAGTGTCAGAGAAGTGTTCGCTTTGATTTGCATTAACTTGCCAGGAGATTAGGTTGCAACGGTGAGGATGGAAATTGAGTTTGGACCATGGCTGCTATTGTTTTTTGTAAATAAATGGGTGTGTGGTTGACTTGCCCTCTGTGTGCAGATAAAAAAAAAAAAAAGGAGGCAGTTTCAGATTGTTCTTAAATATAAAATCAGGGAGACACAGTCTACTGATGATATCAGATGTGATTCTACCCATATGCATAAATTGTGCTTTCTCACCATAAAACAAATGCTGTGTCTGGGTAACTGTCGTATATGGAAAAAATACTGCACGGATCCTTAGGGTGTTCTCTGTCTGCTGGTAAAGTAGAATGAATATTTCTGTAAGTTTCAAGAAATTTCTGTGTCTTTGCCTTCTTGCCCTTCCCTTACTCTTGGGAGAAGAAGCTATTGTGGACATTAATGGTGAGTACTGATGCAGCATCACAGTCTCCAGGCATTGGTGATTCTGCTTGCTGCAGAAGGAGATGTATACTGTTGAAGTTTGAGAAAAGGGAAAAAATCTCTAAAACTCTCCTAAATGTGTCAATAGTTCAAACTTCTGTGGTTTGTCTGTGCTTTTATTTTCTATTTGGTGCCTGTTGTAGATACTTGTCTACGTGAAATCTTCTTTTGTTAGGTTCTACAGTTTGGGTTGGATTATTTTTGTCTGTGACTTAATTTTTTTTTACAGTAAGTAATTATTTTACCACAGAATTATTTTCAAATATCCAAAGTGACTGTAAAAACCCAAATTTCCATTATGTCAGGTATGCATTGAGACTCCCAAATGCAGCTGATTGAATTTTTCTAATTCTGCTTGAATTTTTCTAATTCTGATGGATCCCTTGTTCCAAAGGGATATTATCATAAACAGTGTAAACTCTGTGATTGCATAGAGAGCTTTAAAATATGGTCAGGTGTAGAAGTGTTAGAAATGCTAAAATGACACCTGCTAGTTCATTCCAGAACCTGAAGTTGGAAGCAGAAAGGGGAGTTTTTCCAATGGTAGACAGTGTCCCATCTAGCTCTGATAACTGAGTTTCCAAAGCTGTATATATAAGGATCACATACTAAGTGGCCCAAAAGCTGGCAGATAAGTGCTGTTGAAGTGAGTGATGCTCACTGCAACAGCAAAATTCTAAATAAAAGCTGAGCCGATGAGATTCTTTTTACCTGATCTTTATTGAAATGTCTTTTTTCCTTTTCTCTCATCCTCCTCACTTTATCCACACCCCCATGTAGATCTGATTTTGTTAAAACAAAGGTCACCTCTGAAAGGTACTTCAACCAGGATATATTACTTTCTTTATTAAAACAAGACAAAAACAACACCCCTGCTCCCCCCCCAAAAAAGAAACCCAGACAACAAATACCAGTAAACAAGAACAACAAAATAAAAATGCCAAACAATGAAAAAAAAACCACAAAGCATTTGTTATACCCTAGAATTCATTTCTAAAAATGTCTCTTCTGGAAATCCCCTTTGACTCCTACAGTTGTTTGATAGTAGGAAGAAATTCTGTGATAGTTTGATCCTTTCTGGAAAAGACTTTTTGAATTTGTGTTGATAGAGTGAAGGTTGATCTAGATACTTCCTGTGGTTAAGAGAAGGGAGCCTTTTCAGTGTTAGTGGGGAAGAAGAGGAAGAAATCTGATTAATCTGAAGACTAACTGACCAAACTGCTCTGAATCGTCTGGTCCATCACTTTTGCAGGATTTTTGGTGCTGTTCAAAGCACCAATATGTGCTTTGTGAAGACATCTGAAATGATAGTGTTGGTCAGTCAAGCAGTGAAACACAGTGTGCAGTCACCAGTAGTGCATTCTGTGTTCTTGGAAGTTTTCCAGACCTGAGTCAATAAAGCCTTAAGGAACATGATCTGACCTCATAATTGACCCTACTTTGACTGAGAGACATCTGGAGCCCTTGTAACCCTGGTCATCCAGTGACTCCACGTTTCTGTGATCTAACACCCTTTCTAGAACTAAGTTCATTGGAAGCACATGCACCACAGCACCAAATGGTTCAGCTTATGAGCTTTAGGCAGGTGCAACTCAATGATCTGCCTCTATGGGAGCAGCTGATTAGGAACAAAAACCTAAGAATTCCTGTATCACAGTGCTGGCTTTTAGGCTTTTGGGGGATGGTGAATGGACTTCAAATACTTCCATCCACAGAGCTGGTTATGAGTCTGTGCAATGTGGGCTGCAGAGCCCATTTTTCTGCATAGGGAGATACAGTCCATTCAGTATAATTCTTTAGTCTTGTAAGGAGAATGGTCCTCAGCACACACAGAGGTTCTTGTGTTTCTAGCCTGAAATGAACAGTGAAACCACCTTCATCTGTTTAGACAGGTAGAGGGTCAATGGGACTTGACTGTAGAGCTTTTAGCCACAAAAGTAAAGGAATGGGCTGTCACATTAAAGCATTTCTACCTGCCACATGCTTGGCACAGAAAGAAACATGACTACAAACAAAATGTTCTTACATTATACTGTCAGAAGCCTATTTTTTGCTACTCTTATTCTGACAGGATAACTTGTAGACTACTGTCAGTGGAGGAATTGAGGCTGGGGGAAAGTTTGATCAAGCATAAGGTTATGTGCATTTTTCCATTATCGTTTAAAAACGCAAAAATGCCAAACAAATCTCAGGAGTCACTCTAGCAGGGGCTCTCAAACCTTTACAACCGGTCTGTATTTATTATTTTAAAATCTTTTGCGGTCTCTGCCTTTATCCGATTAAAACTTTCCTTCTTCTGTGTTAATAGAATGTTTACTCTGTATTTACAAATACTGGAAAGATTATCCTTGTAAATTTTGGCTTCTGGCAGGAGTGAAGAGAGAATTTTCTTCCACAGTATGGGTTGCTGGACCTATTTGCAGAGCAGCAACTGATCCTAGTGAAAAATCTCACTAGAGTGTGACTTTGGAGACTTGGTTCAGCTTCTGGCACTATCCCTGTTCTGCTTGGTGATTTCTTTGCCTTCTTACATGCCCCTTTCTATCTCTCCAACGCTCCATGAACTCCACAGTTCATGTTAACTTTCTTTTGCAAGGCATTGAAAAAGTCCCAGATTTTAAAAAACAGCATATAAAGCCTTTATTGTTAAGGATCTTTGCCTGGGTGCTGTTTGTTGTTTCCTCCTGCTTGCTATTATATATGCCACAGGAAGGCATCATTAGAATATTGTCAGTCATCAGTAGAACGAGAATATGATGATGCAAGAGATCCCAATACCAAGTGCTCTGCAGCCTGGGAGCCAAGCAGGGTAATTAAGAAAAGTGAGGTTATTCTCAGCCATTTACAGATGTTATGTATATAGAGGGATTTCTGTTTGCAAGCAGCATAAAGGTTAAACGTTATTAGTATGTGTCCATTCTAATGCCAGAGATTATTTACCTGTTTTGTTTGCTGTATTCCTTTTCGGTTTTTTCCATTTTGGATCCAGTGATAATGCAAACAAAACTATGTGAAAATTCGCCAGGCATTTTGTCACTTTTTTGAATGGTTTCAGTTGTTCTGAGCATGAAGTCTTCTGTAAATCAATAATGAACTTGCCACCTTACCTCTTGAATCTGCAGTAAATGCAGCTTTGAACATCCCGTCTGTATAATGTTGCTAGACCAAGTCTGATAGTATCTGTCTCTTATTGCCTCATTAACTTCTGAGCATTAGAACAAGATAAAAATGCCCTAAAGCCTCTTATCTGATGATTGTTGTAACCTTCTGAGTGCCATTAGTTTAAGTTTGCAATCAAATGCTTCCCCTGAGTATAAGGAGCTCTGATTAAACCTGAAGTGTCCCCAGAGGCTTTTACAGCTGTCATGGGGGCGGTGGCCGCCCTGTCCAAAAGGAAGAGGGGGGCTGGAGGTCCCGGTGGGGGGGGCACTGTGCAGACATCCACGTGGCTGCCCCAGCTGTTCTGCTTTGCCTAATGAATTGTTTTACAAGGAGAGGCTGGATATTGTCATCACAAGCTGCCTTCCCCAGGGACTGAAGCCAGCCTGATAATGACTAATGTTAGTGATAGTAATTGAAGTGTGATGGCTCTCCAGGGACTTGCACACGTGCAGAGCTGTCAGGCACTTGTGGCTGCTACAGTCCCATGAATACCTCAGAAATGCTTTTTAATTGCTTGACTTTCATAACTAGTTCCCATACATCTCCTGCAGAAATGCACATTTGCAGGGATAGGGAAAAGGAGCTGAGGACTCTGCTATGACTCTTGGTGTGCACATGTAGTTTGCTGTCCTGACATGGTTCCAGTGAGGGTGGCTGTGAGTTCTTGCTCCCCTCAGTCTTGGTGTGGACCTGCTCAGTGTCTGGACAGGCACATACAACAGATTTTATCTGAATGTACCTTTACTTCTATGTCTAAGCCTTGTCTTCTTGATGCATGAAGATTGACCTTGATTCTAAAAGAAGACAATAACTTTATTTAAGAATATCAAAGTATTGCTTCTTATATAGCATGGAAGCAATGGCAGTTAGTTGCATTTTGTTAGGCATGGAAAACTGTAAGATAGAATAAGTCTTGTAAAAACATAGCATATCCAAGTGTCCCAGTATGACTGGAGGTCATGGCCATGAATTTTGGGGAGTTTAGGGCAGAGAAGTAACCAATTTATGTAAAATGGAATGATTTTTGTTCTGAAATTTTTCTCATTTAGAAGTGCATTGTTGAATATAGTAGTGGGCCTGAGATAAAAATAGTCCCAATGCGGGGGCTCTGTACTCCTGACTTCCAGGATCCTCACGTGAATTTGTCAGGGTGCTGAGATATTTGGATTTGCCTCTGTCTGTACAGGAAGGTTTTGCTGTGGCTTTTTGAGTTCTAGCTGGAGATCAAAAAAGGATGCTTAATGCTGTTGCCAGCAGAGTAGACATACTACCTCTTCTCATCATATTCATTGCAAGTTTGTTCTTCACCTCCCCCTTCCAGTGAAGTGTTGGCTCTTAGAAATTTATTTTGGTAATAAAACATTACTTTATACTTGCCCATGAAAGCATGTTTGAAGGCTGTTTGTGGATTCTTTAAAGTGTCCAAGAGATTGTTGTTCCCTAAGCACACTGCAAACTCATATCATAATGAAGTCTGATGAATTAATGTGCAGAAAGTTAAGCTCATAACTTTAGTGGTTAACTTAGGCTCTTAAAATGTGGAACCAAATCTGTGGTTGGTGTGCTGTAATTCAGTTGTCAGCCCCAAAATTAGGTGTTTCGATGGGTTTTGGTTCTGAGAAAATGGGTGTGTTTATTCTTGCTATTTTTGTTCTCAATGAGGAGATAATAAAGTTGTGCTTACTGCTTTTCACGGTTGTAAGTCTTGACAGTAAAGCTAAAGGATATAGTTTAGTTATTTTCTTGTAATTTATCTTACAACCTTTGCTGTAATTGAGGAGGTGGGAATAGGAAACTCCATGCTGTGTAAGTAGAGATTTTCAGTTTGTAATTTAATTTTACTGATTGGTTGCTACAGCACCAGCACAGGAGTGGAGGTAATTGAAAGACATCTAATAACTGATTAAGTAGATTTCACTTATGTGTTTTGATAACTGTTTTAGTGAAAGCTTTCAAACCTTTTTATAATAAGTTCAGCAAAATATATTTTCTGTGTAGAAATTATTTTACGTTGATAGGGCATTTTCATATGGGGAGCTTTTTGTGCTGTGAGGCATATATCCACGTATTGTTTAAACTTCACAAAGTGACAGTTATTTTGGTGTCACTATGCACTGTCATGTAAAACTTGACTTTTCAGGTATTTGGTGATGTTTTACAAACATATGTATTACAAATCAGTATCTCTAAGCCCTTGCACGACATCCCCCAAACCTATTACTACGTTTTAAGACTTTCCAAGTGTACTGGCAATTCAATAAATATTAGCTCCCATACTCCTCAAATTAAAGTGTGACTTCTGTTTTCTCACTGTGAGGTTTGATCTCTGTTCTACTGAACCTGATAAAATCAGGTTTGATCAGTAGCTGGAGGGGAATCTGTGTAGAGCCCAGGTGTTGCAATAAGCAGGATTGGTGCCCTTCTCCTAGAAGGCTGCTGAACTGTTATCCCATGGTAGCTCTAGAGGGCTCTCTGCTGTTTGAAATGTCACATTTCTAATGAGTTATATGACAGAGGTCTTAATAACCTGTTGGTTGTTAAGGAACTCGTAACACTTTTTTTGCAAATGCTGGCCTCATTGTCATCAGCAAAATATAGCATATGCAATTAGAATCTAATTTTCTCCAGTGTCAATTAAAGAGTCTCATTTTTATTCTGAACTGTGTTATACTCTGCATGTAAATGTCTGTCACTTCAGTTGCAGCATTTAAGTGGCGTAGGAAGTAATTTTTGTGTGTGCAGTTTGTGATGTTCCTTGTGTAAGTCAGTAGAAGTATGATGTCATGGCAAGAAACTGACTGTGCAAGAAAGACAGAATATAATCATCCCAGGCTTTATTGTAATCATGAAGTTTGTTACTGTAGTAGCCTTAAAAGTATATGGGCATTGTTTCAGGAGAATTGGAAATAAATGTGTAAGATGGAGGACAAGATGGGACAGGATGGAAGTATGAAGACTGATTTTCAGCAGAATAATAGGTGTTTGTCATCAAGTTCTATCAAATGGCATTTAGAAAGGAAGGAGCACCTATATAATACTTCTAGTTTTTATTTTAAAACTCTTTGGGTGTTACACAATTACTTGAATTCCAGTTCTGCCTTGATAGGTGGGCAGTAGTGTACTGGGTTTGACTGGGTGTCTATATCAGCCTTGGTTGCATTAAAATGGACGTTAAAATGGTTAGTTTGAAAATGAGTCAAACAAGTGAAGACTGTAATGTTGTGTTCTCTGGGGTAACAGTAAATTCTGTTCTATTTGTAGTTTCTTTCCATTCTTTCCATCTATTCGTAGGTTCTTTTCCATGCCAGTGCTACATTGGTTTCACTCAGTTGTGTTTCAAAAGCAGTGAAAACTGGAAATAACTAGAAGTAACATCTGTGAAAACTACAAGGATAGAAATAATAACATCTGTATAGACTGTAAATAACTGCAACATAATTACAGTTTACATTCTCCAGCACCTTTGGGCATCATGGGTTGGATGTCTGTTATAGACAGTGCTGTATGATAAGGAGCTTACATATTGAGGGAGTGAAAATAATGTTGAGTTTGATGCTCAGTGAGATTCCCGGTGAAAACATGCACAGGTGTCCTATTTTACCTGCTCTGGTGAGTTCTGTCTTGTGTATTCTGCAAAGCCCTCGTTTGAAACCGCTGTGAATTTACTGCTGAAGGGGGAAAAGGTGAAGTATGGCTAGACTCAGGAAAGGAAGAGGTTGTTTTATTTTCATTGGTAGCATTTGCAGTTCCCCAAGCAATGAGGGCTGGAGAAACTGGCTGTTGAGAGCCACATCTTGATTACATGTTTGAGTCTGTTGTAAAATCCTGTGATGTCTGCCTCTTGTGCCAGTGTGGAAATCCTCCTTTATATGGTGGAGGAAAGGTATTGAGAAATCTTTTGGGTAAATTGTGGGTCTTCTTCTTCTAGGAAGTACATTTCATAGTGGGAAAAATACATTGGATCACCCTTATCTGCATAAAACACAATCTAATAACAGTTAAGCTACTGATTACTTTTTCAGGCAGTGAAAAGATGCTTCCAGGATTTGTTTCCCTATGCTATCCTTGACTTCAAACACCTGCAACATACAAGTTCTAGTCATAGATGAATTCAAATGCTCAGTCCTCCTAGCATTTTGGAGTATTTATTGCATGTACTAGATCTTTTCATGTCTGACCACTGTAATTTGAGAGGAAATAATATATTTTATATTTGAGGTTATGGGTTGTAGTAGTTCAGTTGAAGTGGGGATTTTTTATCTGTTTTAATACACTAGTGCAACTTTTGTGTAATGAAATCTTAAACAAATTAAATTCTTTTATGTAACTATTGAGCTTGTACTTGTAAATTCAGAGGATATGGGTGTAGCCAGTTTTAAACTACATAGGATTTTGGATTGTTTTTTGAAATATATTTGCAAATAATTGTGTTTCAATGGCAAAAGATTTTGTGAGATACAGTATTGTGGAGTGGCATCTGCATCCTCTTTATTTATGCTTTGATTTCTTAGTTTTGAATACTTTTGTAGTCAGTTAATAATCAGATACTGAAGTCACTAAGGAAGATGTCTCATAAGTTTCTCAGAATTAGTGTTAACAGAAATGCTCTCAATATGTTTAAACGTGCCTCTGTCTATATTTCATATAACACTGTACTTTTTTAAGTATTACCAGTTTTGAGATCTAAATATTTTTAGGAAAAAATGAATCAAAAATACCCTTTTGGCTACTGCATCTGTCTGAGGGACAGATCCACCTTGTCTGGAGGATTTGAAAATACAATCCCTATATTTACTATGTTTGCCTGTGTTTACTTCCCTGTAGAGCTGTTCAGGAAAGTCACTAAAGGCACAGGGGGACACATGGAAACTTACTTGGCACAAATTTCTATTGAGAAGAAAAAGGAAATAAACTTTTTTTATAGTCTTCCATTCCTAGTTGTTTTCTGATTAAATAACTGGTGGGTAAAATTCAGGTGCATATGAGTTTTGGAGATCACTACACAGCTGACAGGGATAAAAAGAGTTTTTCACCAGTGGTAGCCTTGAACCTTCAGAGGCCTGTGTATATAAGCTTTATGTTATATGAAGCTGTGTTCTAATTGCCTTGAGGTGTAAGGCTTTTCACTTCAAGGTCTGCTTTTTACTGACTATTCTGTATCTCTGTTTAAAACAATAGAGAAGTGACTTTTTAATTGTTTTTAGCCATTTTCACCTTTTGGTAATCAGCAACATCACTGATCTTCTGTGTCTGAGTTTGAATGTACAGTAGTGGTATTACATTTTAAAACCATTTTAGTTGAAGTGATTACAGCAGAAATAATGTAAAGGTTGTAACAGTTTGCAGTTTTCAAAAAGCTGTGAATGAGTGTATTAATATTACCTGGCAGTTGTTTTCAGCACTGTTCTGAATGTTTTATTGAAACTTAAAAATGCTTCTGGTTCTTTTCTTTATTATTTTGACCTAGTTTTGTTGCATTGATGGCTCAGTTTAGTGCAGTTCTCCCAGCCTTTGCACACACTGAGGCATCAGGATAGTAATTCTCTAGTTGCAATGGGTGGCAGTGCCCACTCTCTGAAGAGCTGGCTCGTGAATCCTTGTCTGAGGTTTTGGTCTAAATCTCTGGTCACGCTGGGATCACCATAGTGTGTTTACTGGGCTGAAGTTGCAAAGTCCTCAGTGTCCAGGTTGCCTGGTTCTTCCCTGTTAGAATTCAGTGTGCCAGACCCATGGCACCCCGTCTTTCATGAATGGAATTCAAAAAGACACTTACATTTCCATAAATAAATTAGGAATTCAGTGGCTTCTTCCGGCTAATCAGGGCAGGCTGATAAACCTTGCTAGCTGTTTAATAAATGAATTGTGACTGATTACCTATTAATATGGACGCCTCAGGAATTCACCCTGGGGGAAGCAGAGCAGTGAAATAGAGAGGGGCATGGCCCCCTGGGAAATCAGGGCTTCATGTTTGCAGCTTAAATATCTCTGTGAAGTATCAATAAGGAGGTAATTGAATTTTGAACACAAACATGAGCGCCGGATGGATGAAGGAGAGGGGGGCTCTGATCATCTCTTCGTGCCCCTTCATACTCCCCTCCCCTTCCCCTTAGAGACCACTCTAGTGAAGATAGATGCTAAATCCATTAAATAAAGATTAGACTGTGTCATGGTAGAAAATGGCAGCTTAGCTAGATCCCTGGGCAAATTGGGACCTTTAGCAATACAGAAAATTAAAATATACATTTTTAACAAGTGTGCTGTCGACACAGTAATAATGACTGTGTGGCTTGTGGGGTTTGCTCACCTTTCAGATGTGCTTTTGTTTGGTTATATCACTTGCTCTTGTTTTGAAACCAGCCTGCTTGGTCTCTCTGAAGCAAAGAAGACTTAGGGGAAGGAAGGTTATTTTCCCACCTTGCTGTCTGTCTTTGGCACTTTTTATTGGCTCTTATGCTTGTAATAGTATAGAAGATCAGTACTCTTGTATTTGAATATGGAAATAATTAACTTTGGCTCCAGCACGCTCAGTCGCCTGCTGAAAAGTCATTGGAAGTAGTCTAGAGGAAGCATGGAGATGTAAATGTGATTGAGCTTTTCGTAAAATGGGTTTTATTTTCTAGGCACATGACTTTGTTTTTTATTTACTCCAGATCAATTTTTCTGAATTCTAATCTTATGGGAAAGATTAGTATAGGGGTGTGCACTGTAAAAGGTCGATATTCTTTTTTGTCATGGGGTGAATTGTAGAAACAAAAGCTGAAGTGGCATTTCAGGGGTGACAGTGTTTCTTTATAATACTGTGCTAGATGTAGAACAGAACCAGGCCTTCTTCACAACCTGGCATGCCCTGTCATCTGTTGCAGAAAGTCAACAGATTCTCTTGGGTTTTGCAGGCAGAACCTCATCTGCCTGTATAAGCAGAGGACCAATTGCCATACTGAAGAGACTACTCCTGTTTTTCCAAGTAAGATGGTCATTCTACAGAACAAAATCCAAAATTGTTTCTGTTTAATAGTTTGGAACAAGAAATGGTCCTAAACCAGTGTGTTCCTAGAGATAACTGCTGTTCCTTCCATCTAGAATTTATTTTCTTTACTCTAGATAGTTTTGAGAATGGAAAGAGAAAAAGAACAGGATTTATGCTTTGCTGAATTACAGTGGACTGAGACAATAGTAACATGGGGACTTCTGTCTGTTGTTCCACAACATCTCCCTGATAACACCTCTTTCCCTTTTCAGACTCCTCTCAAATATTAGCAGTTGTGCCCAGAAAACCCTTGATACTGCATCCTTAGCTTTAACTGCTAGGAAGTGAACCCAGCATTTTAATTTTTTGTATAAGAAGAAGAAAAGTAGATATTGTTAAGTATAAAAAAAGTATTGACATATATGTTTCACTCCAGAGATGGTAATGAGCCTACTGGGAATGTTTTGGCTTCCATTAACTCAGAGCTGCATTCAGACATGGTTTTCTCTTTGTTTTCCAAACTGTCATCTGCTTCCACATCCCAGTAGTTTACTCACTTGTCTTTTGTGACAGGATTTTTGCATTGGGAATGTCTGTATTCTTTCTGAATAGAAGCCATGCTTCTAGGAAGACAAAAATTTTCTAAGCTGGCTTGGCCTCATGGATTCTCTTTCATGGTGTTGACACCAAATTGAAAATCAACAGGTACCACCCCTTAGCTAAAGTGGAGTCATTGATTGTGTATGTGCTGTAGTGTGTGTCAGTTGAAGAAGACAGATCTCAAGCCTCCCTTGGTAGATTACCACCATTGGGTTTACCTTTGGCCAAGCATGTTGATCATGGGCTTATTCTTTCTTGGGACTTCCTGGCATTTGTTCTCCTTGCAAGGGGACAGTTCCTTTCCTGAACCCCACCACGCTCTCTCCATATCTCAGTCTGCTATTTATAACACATCTAGTTTCCTTTAACATTAGCTGGCCCCTTTCAAAGAAGTCACCAGTACCTTGACAGCCTATGTCCTTATTTTTTTTATGCTATGGGCATCCTTAGCCTTACTGTATCACCTGTCCCTCTGCCTATTTTGGAGATTTTTCTGCTCTCTTCTCCCTCCATGTACACTTAGATTGACTTTCTAGCTCAGGTGTCTTCCTTTGTGTATCCCAAATTTAGAAGGAGACTTTTGCTAATTTGTCCTGTAGCTTCTTCTGAAGGCAAGCATGTGCCAGGAACCTCACAAGCTTATGGCTTTCCACATATTAAGGCACTTAGTGATGCAGCATTTTAATTAAATTAACCAGAATTCGTAAATTGTAGATAGACAGATTTTCCAGATCATCTCAATATGAGCTTTTAGAGTGATCAACACTCTGGTGGTGTTTAATCCATCAGACTGCCATATGGAGTGTTGAAGAGTAGAATATCTGTTTATTAACAATTGTTGTTTTTTCACGTCAGCAAGTACAGTTTTTGCATTTGAGGACCTAGGAGAGCAATCTGTTCCTGCATCTCTTACAGGAGTTATATCAACCTCATGCCAGACCTCATTTCATGCCAATCCCTCTTTTTTTTTTTTTTCTGAATTTAGGTGATCCAATAGGCTGTCTAAATGGCATGGTGGAGCAAGAGGGTCATTTTACCAGAGTCTTCAGAAGTTCTTTGGTAACACTTCACAAGGGGAATGTGCTCAGATGTCCTTTATGAGAAATTGCAGCTAATCCATAGTGTCAGTGATTTCTGTGAACAGTTGAGACACATTTAATGAAGCTTTGCAATTTGATCATTCATAATAGAAGTTATAATTCACAAAAGTCAGAAAGTTGTTCAAGATCAAGCCAACATTTTATTCACTCTGAATTAATATATAGCTGTTCTCAAATCCTAGGATATCTGTGTTGGACTTATTTAGGAATAGAATTTACCTGTCTCTTTAGAGTAGTTGTCTTCCATTTTATTGTGAAATACAAGTCTGTTTTTACTCATTTAGGTGAGTGAATGCTTTCCATTGTTGGTCTTTCCAATGGGAAAAATACTCTTCAGGCAAGAGGAAAAAACTTTCTTGTCTTGTGACTTTTTCATTGCTCTCTTCAGAAAGTAGTGTTAGCCCTTCTAGAACGGGAGATTAGATTAGTGCAGTGCAGGAATATGTTTTGCAGCAGTCATCAGGTTCTTCTCATCAAATCTATTTTAAGATATTTTTCACTGTCAGAACCCCCTGAATTCTCAGCTGGAGTAACATGCAGTGATTTTTGCACATCTAAACATTTTCATAAATATTGGCTTATTTGCTTTCTTGGGAGCATTAACAGAGTGTGGGGAATAAGATGTGCTTGTTAAGACAACTTCAGATTTGATCTTAGTTTAGGTAAGGTACAAAGAGGAGGGAGCTGTTGGTATGAGTTGATGATGATAGATGGAAAACAGCGGGGGTTTGCCTTTATTAGAGTTGTCCGTCTTATCCAGCAGATGGCATTGAAAATGTACCTGCTGCTCTCTCTTCTTGCTAAGCACTGCCTTAAATGAAATCCAAAATACTACAGGCTGGACTCTTCCCTTTGGTACATAGCTGCAGATCACTTCCTAATGAGGATTTTGAGTGCCCCCTGCCTACTGGATAAAACAAAAGACCTGCTGCTGGATTCTCAGAGAGGGCACAAGTTCTTCAAGCCAGTGGCAACATCGGTCCCAGTGAAGGGCACGTTTTAGGCTGGTGACAGTAGGAGTGTCTTTCTAGGCCCTTTGCATGTGGGTCAATTAAAGGAGTAGAAATGGTGAAGGTTGATGATTTTTAGAGTGGGTATCACTTAGCTTTCAATTAAATGATGAGGAAACTGGGATGTAGATGTGTTGTAACGATTCAAATTGTAAGTGGTTAGGGCAATGAAACTGAGAAGGGAATAATCTGTACTATGAATGAAAGGAACACCAGTTCTGTAACGCTTTAGCTTTGTTTCCTGTATTTTCAGTATTCTTTAATCTTTATTCTCTTTTCAGTAAATAATTCTGATAATGTAATTTCTGTGCAAGCATTACAGTGCTCATGCAAGATAGTGTTTTATTATTCCTAAGAAGTCAGATAATTTGAAAAAATTAATGTACCCGAAGCACCACTATCTTGTAGAATTAGTGTGAATACATGTGTCAGAACTATGTAGTATGGCCTTGTTTCCCTCATACTGTTTGTATATTGTTCTATATTGTGAATGTAAGTTAGCAACATACATATTTCAGAGTATTTAGAGCACAGCGGGAGCTAATGAACATCGCTACCTTTCTAGAACCTGTAGGATTAAAAATGCTTCCTAGCAGCCCTTCATTTCCCAGATATCTGAGGGACCTGAGTACTTGTTGAAACTGGAGCTTTTTACTCTGCTCCTCCTGTGCCAAACAAGTTGTCAGTGATCCCTCTTTTGATGACTGTGGACACTGCTGCTGTTCTGTTGCTCATTTAACCTTGTGACCAAGTATAATGGTTGACTCTCCAGTAAGTCCAGGCATCCAACCTATAATCTAAATCTTCTTCCAATTTTCAATATAACACACGTGGAATAAAACCTTTCCTATTCATCCACACAGCGCTTATCTAAGTTCTTATAATACACCTTTTCCAGAGTCTGATCTTAGCAAATCTTGTTCCACTTGCAAAGATGAGGTCATTATTTTGACCGTGATCAAGATCTCCCTACATTTCTACACACATTTCAGTATTGTATCAGACCACTTCTCCATTTCTCTTTTTTTGGTCGTGTTTTTTCTTTGTTATTCTGATGTTCTGTATATTGTGGATTTTTACATGACTTTTGTGTTTCTGAATGAAAAACTTGCTGTTTGGCAGAATTTTCATGACAAATCTGTCTAAACTTGCTGAAGAATTTAAGTAATTGGAGTTTGTGCACAGTTGATGAACGTGGCAGCATTTAACCATGTTCTGCGTGTGCCCCTCAAACTTCCTGAGCTCCTGGGATGGCCCAGAACAACCAGGTCCAGAACAGCCAGGTTCCTAGCATGGTGAAGCTGAGCAGTTTGTTCTACCCCTCTATGTCTTCAGCCTTGAGTGAATCTCCAAGTCACAGCAAATTATTATGCTGTTTCCCACCTCTTCTGCTTGAATTTAATAATTGTTTATGCTTTACAACCTATGTTTCTACATAAGGTCTAATAATCTTTTTCCCAGGAAGGAAGGAAGTCTCATTCTCTATTTTGTAACTTCAGATATTCTGTCACTTCAGGCAGTCTTTTGGTAGGAATAATTTCAAGATAGTGTGAAATACACCATTCACTTCTAGAGAGCTGCTTATAAATCATGAGTTTACTTCCTGAGAAGGGGGGGGAAGAGGATCTCTGATTTTGAAAGGTAGCACAGTTGATATTTTACGTCTCTGCAACTGAGAAGATAAATTGAAAATTCCTATTGACTCCCAACCCTGAAAAGAATGAGCAGGGGGAAATTCAGGAAACAAGTAAAGGAAGCTAGTCAGATTAAAATTAGCAAAAATAAATGCTTTTTACATAATGAATAACTTAATGTGGAACTTTCTGCCACACTGGGATTACTATTTTTTTTAGACTGAGTACTTAGCAGTAATTGAAAAGGAATCAGGCAATTAAATGGATGATAAGAACATTTCTAGTTAGAGCAGAATAAAATCTAAAATGAAGTAGGAATTATCAGCTGCTTCAGGATATAAAACAAGTACTTAAGAAGAGGAGGAATCTTTCAGGAATAATTTTTCAGTATGTCTTCATAATGTGGCTTCCTAATTTATCTTCTCCTGTGATGCTTCTGATCTTGGGTGCAGTCAGACAGGATACCTGACTGGGTAGATTACTGATCTGCCCTGCTCTATCAATTCCTGTGCTCATTTACAGTTTTTATGACTACAGAGCAGACAGATTCTTGTTTAATAGGAAATAACATTTCTACAATCTTTTTTAGCAACTAGTCTTAGATCCTATTTATATATAGGATTTTATATACTAGATTTTAGTCATTGATGTAGAATGTAAATTCTGAGCATGCTCTGAGTTACATCTCCAGAGAGAACATCATTATTAAACCTTTTTGAGGATGTCCCTGGTGGCAGCTCCGTAGAGCAGGTGGCCTGCATGGCGCAAGCACACAGAGAGTCAGGAGCCTGTGTCCTATCAGAGCATATAATCTAAACATCACTCGGCCTGTTTCTGTCTCCTGGGGAGATGATGACCATGACACAGGACTCTTATGCTAAAAACTAATTGTTAACCTGTAGAGGACGTCATTCAGCACAAATCCCAACAGGAAAGGGCTGGGTGATGGATGTTTCTGGGTAGCAGGCCAAGCTCTCATTTGGTTTTCAATAAATAGTTCTCTGGGTTGCCTGAAGATTTTCATGTCTACTACCTGGCTTACTTGAAAATAGAGAGCACATTAATTAAAAAAAAAAAAAAGTTTACAATTTATGTTTACTAATGTATGCATATAAAACGGAAAGGAGCAAGGAGTTCCTTCCCTGTCTTAGGGCATAAAATGCCCTTATTCTTGACTATGGTGCTTGGGTTTCCTGGAACATTAGGCAAAGCAGTGGGTAGGTGGGAGGTGAAAGGCTAGGAAACAGTGTTGAAAAGGAATACAGCAAGTAAGTAGTACATGGGAAAGGAGTGTAGCATTGCATATACATCTGTTGTTTGAAACATGGCCAGTAGGTCCAGGGAGGTAATGCATCTGCATCTGCAATGCCACATCCAGGGGTGTCCTCCATGCCCCAGCATGAAGACGACATTGTAAACTGGAGAGAGTTCAGTGGAGGGCCGCTGAGATGATCAGGGGCTGGAGCACTTGTCCTGTGAACAGAGGCCAAGGGAATGGGTCTTGTTCAGCATGGAGAAGAGGTGACCTCACAGGGACCTGATAGCTGCCTGCTGGGACCTGCAGTGAGGTTATCTGAGAAGATGGTGTCAGGCTGTGCACGGTGCTGCATGACAGGAGGATAAGAGACAGCAACTGTAAATTGAAGCAAAAAGGTTTCTGATTGGAATCAAGAGAGAACTTTTCCATCATGGAGCAGTCAAGTATTGGAAGGATTGCCAAGAGAGGTTGTGCAGTCTTCATCCATGGATGTTTTTACAACTTGACTGGATAAAGCCCTGAGCAGCCTGTCTGTTCTGAACAGAACATTAACTGGAGACCTGCCAAGGTTCTATCAAATCAGAATGAATCTCTGATTCTGTGCAGTTTTCCTCGTATGGTATTGTACTATATACCTTATTTGATCTGTTCACTTCTGGTAGATTAAATATTCTTCACTAACCACTTTTTCCTTGTATCCTCCTTATACCTCTTCTACTCTGCTCTGCTGTGCCTTTCTAACTTTAAGTATGTCTGATAGTCCTGTTGTCACTGGATCATGGAGTCTTCAGAGTTCTGACTTCCAGAGTTTCTTCAGTGCCCCTCAACCCTCAGAGCAGTCTTCCCAGTCTGCTAAATCTGTGAAGACTCTTAATGGTCATCACCACTTTCTGCTTTACTTCCTGAGCTGTCTTGTAGATGGTTTGCCATCTGCTTTGCTGCAGTGCCTCAGTGCCTCTCCTCTGTTCTTTTTTCCTAGTAAGGGATAAAGAACACTTCTGTGCTCATTAAAAGATAGTAGTGTTGCTGTATTCAGCTTTCATAAGAGAAGTAAGTAATGGTAGACATGGCCTCAGACCAGTGTTACGCCTGACTGTGAATAAACATGAAGGGATTTTTGGAAGCAAAAGAGTACAAAGCTTGCTGGGCTACTCTCAGCAGACCTTCTGGAGTGAAAAATAATGTTGTCTGGTTTGTTTTGGCTTTATTTCTGGGTTTCAAAAAGCTGGAGTTTCTTCTGGCCTCTACTCTCAGGAGATATCTTCAGACTCCCAATACCTCCATATTTCTTGTATTCTTGATATTTTCTTCAAAACTCATCCATACTAGAAGTGTGAGGGTATTTCTGAAAAATGTTCTCGTGTTTCCTTTTGGGTCTGGGAGGGTGTATTTTTGGCTGCGTCTTTTACATCTGCTTTTACAGCCGAGCCGTGCCTAGTTGCCTTCAAGCTCATTAACAGCTAAATTGTAATAATTGTAGCAGAACCTACATTGTTTATGTTTTAATACCCATTCCAAATAGCCTTAAGTGGTATTACAATTTTGTTATCAAGTAAGTCAGATTAGCACTAGTCATAGTTTCTCTGAGTAACAACAGTTTTTCCCTATTCATTCAAACTTGACTCTAGTAGCATTTGGATGCTGTAAAAACTGCAACATTTCTAAATCAGTGCATTTCCTCAGGTGTCTTGTGAACAACTTGGAGCTGGCAAAGATGGCTTTGTGTTCCCTGAATCCTCTTCTGTCTCTCATACTCCTCAGCTCAGGGTATTGTTGCCAGAAGAGGATTGTGGTGGGCAGAACACACGAAGCTAGTCAAGTAATAACTTAAAATGCTAGAATAAAGCAAGCAGTGGGAAGGATGAGGATAAGGGATAAGGGTAGTCAAAGTACCTTTGATTCATGAGAGGAAAGAATAAAATTATGGAGGCAGTTGTGAAGGTTTTTTTCTGCCCACAGACTGCATATTGCTGCTCTTCCATAATCTGGAAGCCTGAGACTTTGACCTTGGAACTGAGATTTCAGTCATTTGCATGTATTTGGCCATACAGACTTTTTACTTTGGAAATTGTGGAAGTCTTTTATGTAATTTAATGTGTTGTATCATACTAATTGCAAAAGGAATCTTGGTTTAATTAATGTGTAAATCAAATAATATTTTTCAGCCAAAACCCTTGAATCTTCTTTTCATAGAGACCTTCAATATTGATAATTCATTCTTCTGTCAAGGGCTGCAGTCATCTAAACAGAAAAATGTTTCAATAAGGAATCTTGGGATTAGAAAACATTATAAAGATTTAGTCTGCTTTTCAAAGTAAAGACACACTTCTGGATGAATAAATACAGACTACCATATTATGAGCTTCCTTCATCTAGATATCTCTTCCCATTAAGTTTGTTGACAGAAGTTAAATTGAAAAATTCAGTTCTTCTTCACAGCTCAGGCCATTAGCTAACCTATTGACAGGGTCTGGTTTCTGCCTTCTGGAGGTCAGGGAAGCTGTACTGTTCTTGATCCAGTGCTGCAAGCCTCCCTGTAAACAAGCCTTGATGTCTTCTGATTGGATTTGTGTGCCCTGCCTTGCATAACCATACAGCTTGTATCCCAGTGTTATTAGCCAAAAGGAATATAGGGACTTACATAATCATTACACGATTATTTTTCAGTAACTGTACTGTAAATATGTAATTCTCTCGACTCCTAATATCTCTTAATCCCTTTGTTTCTATTGGCTCCTGGGCTCAGATTTGGCCATGGCCTTCATGCCCTGGCCACTGATAAAACTTGAAAAAATTGTTACTTTCAGGGTTCACCTGCTTTGCTCCCAGCAGTAAATACGTGCTCCCCAGTGCAGGCAGGGGCACTGCATCCTGGTGCACTGTGTTGTGGGAGCATGGGCAGCACTTGTGCCCACCTGCCTTCTGAGAAGGGCCCATTCACCTCCAGAAACCTTTCATACCTGGCTGTGTGTGTATGCTCAGTGCAGACCTCTTTGCTGAGCTTCTTCGTGTGTTTTATGCCCAAGAGTTTGTGAGAAAACAGTTTTGATTTCATTTCTCTATGTTGTTTGATACAGAAGATTCTTGACATACTGTGGTGAGAGAACCTAAATTACCAAGAACTCCTAATCGACTGCAGGCGTTGGAAGTCAGGAAGATATTTTCCTTTTGGTACAAGCAAGCAGAAGAAGGCCTTTTAGAGTGCTTCTTGTAAAAACATGCCCCTGTTCTGCTGTTTGGCTGCGACATCTGTGGGGTTTGGTGGTCAGAGCTCTCCCAAGTTGTAGCTTTTCCAGTGATAACTTATACTAGTAAAGTACCTTTCAGGTATTTTTGAAAATAGCCTCAAGTTTGGTGTAAAATTGCCTTTCTTACTGCTTTTAATATTAGAAGTATAACTTTTTTTTTTTTTTAAATTTCAGCATTACAAAACACTTGGACATCATTTTTCTGTGTTTAATTAGCTTCATGAGTCAGTGCCTGGTCTTAGGTCTTGACATTTTTGGCATGTGAAATTTTCTTGTATTTGACCTTGGCTTTATTCCAGAATAAATATTTTAAGCTGCTGGTTGTGTGTAGCTTTTTTTGTCTTTGGTCTGAGACTAGGGGGCAGACATAAGGAGCACTGAGAGAAGTGAACTGTATAAACCACAATTAGAATTGCAGTGCACAGGTGTCTGTAGATCTTACACAATTGCCAAGCTATTTGTTTCTCAAATGAGAGGGGCTTTGGGAGTGTATTTTGGAGAATAAAGGGAGCAGAAGGCCTTCCATTTGCATGTTAGGGTTGTGGGTTTGGTTGTTTGGGGTTTTTTGTTGGTTGTTTGTTTTTTTTTTTAATCCTGCTTTAAATTCTTCCAGACTTGATACATTTGATATCTTTACAGAACCAGCATATTGAATGGTTGAAAGTGATCTACTGTGGCTGGGGATGCAGTTTATAACTGCCTTCAGATAGGAATCAGCATTGAAGAATAAAAATTTGTTGCATAATAGCTTTTCTTTGAGCATCAAATTAGGTCTTGTGGTTTAAAAATCTGAATGCCAGCATTGAAAATAAGATGACTTGTAGTGATATTAAAAGAGAATGACTTTAGCATCAAGGTTATGGGTGAGTTCTGCTGCAGGCCCTTGAGGGTCTTTTTGGGAAGAGAGGCATCTTAAATCTTCTATGCTAGTCATACACAAAATATTATTGCAATGAAAAAACAGTGAAGTGAATAAACAGCAGCTCACAGTACTGGACGCTTGATGTATCAGGAGTCCTAGAACTCACTGTATTTTGCAATGTAATGCACATGATTTTTTAGTTCTGTATTTCTGTATGCTCCACTCACTGGGTTGGATCTGTATTCTTGGGATGTGAGGTTCCATTAAAAAATAAATAATAATCGCAGCCCCCTCTCCCCCCACGTACACTCATTTTCTATAATATGGTAATGATATCACCGTAGCAGTAATTACGGGTCATCTTCATTTCTTTCATCTCTGCTGCTTCTGATGGCTTCATTCCTTTGACGGAGAAGATTTGGCTCTGGGTGCTGTGATTATTTTGTTAAGCATTATTCGAATAGACAGGAGTGAGAGAAATTAATCAATCCAAATGCAATTAGCATCATGTTTAACCCAGTGATGGACGTCTCAAGGTGAAACAGCCAGGGGAGTTTCAGACATTATTATTCAATCCAGTGGCTCTTATCTAAATTATAATCAAGAGGTTTTTATTGGCTTTGCAGAGAGAAGATGTAACTCTTTCCCTCCTTTGGGGGTCAAAGGGATCAGGTCTTTGGCCCTACAGGATACTGGCTGCAGACAGCTCCTAGAATTGGGAGTTACTGTAAGAGTTTATTGTAATATGGGGGTCAGGACAAAATACCTGCACATCCTAATGTCTGTGGCCTGAAACATAGGTGTAGTAGCTCCCTGGGCATTGACAGGGTTGTCTTTGCCTCTTGCTTCGAGCATTTTCATTGACTGGCTTTGCCCATCTCTGTGTGAATGAATACTATTCGTAGTTTCTGCATCCAAAGCTCTCTGAATATCATTGTTTGCAACTGAATGCAAACAGAATGGTAACCTCCTTGGAAGGTAGAGAAATCTGGTTAGGGGAACAAGGTAAATTGTTCTGCAGAGAAGGAATCTAATTTTTCTTAGAGCAGATACAATTTTAGTATTTATTGATAGCAACAATAACATTTTTGAGGATATCCTAATCTGCAGCAGATCTGTTATCATTGTGCTGGATAATCCTGAACGATCCCTGAGATCTCTGATCAGGTATAAGATAAAACATGACTACTGTGTGTGGAGAAAAACAAGTTGGAAAGAGGTCACGTGAGGATTTCATAATTCAGGAAAGCATTAGGTATTTGATGCCAATTCTTAAGGCTCTAGCTAACGCTCACTAAACTGTTTGAGTGGTTTAAAACTTTATCAGTCTCAGCTATTTACTACTTCTCTGTCAGAGAGGACCATTCTCATAGCACACTCGGAGGAGCAGTCCATGTGCCTCACCTGCTCCGATTCACAGCCTGGCTTTGTGCAAGCTTTCACCTTCTTTGGCATTTCAAAACAACTCATGCCAGACCGTGACCTACAGCTGACATAAGGGCACGTTCTGCTGTCTCATTCACCATGGGAAGGATGGTGATGCTTGGTACCAAGGGGAAGTTAATATTTAAAAATGCTGCAGCAAGACTTGACAGAGCTCATCTTTCAGAGCCTGAATTCTAGCACAGTTGTTGTCTCCTTTAGTATACATCTTTTGCTGCTTTTGGCTGGGGTAGCGTTAATTTTCTTCACAGTGGCTGGTATGGGGCTGTGTTTCAGATTTGTGCTGAACACAGGGTTGATAATACAGAGATGTTTTTGTTATTACTGGGCAATCTTACACAGAGCCAAGGCCTTTTCTGCTTTTTGTACTGCCATGTGGGCAAAGAGGCTCGAGGTATGTGAAGGGTTGGGAGGAGGCACAGCTGGGACAGGTGATCCAAACTGACCAAAGGGTTATTCTATACCACGACATCATGCTCAGTATCTAAAGTGAGGGGAAAAAGGAGAAAGGAAGGGATGTTCAGAGTGATGGGGTTTGTCTTCCCAAGTCACCATTATGTGTGATGGGACCCTGCACTCCTGGAGATGGCTGAACACCTGACTCCCGTGGGAAGCAGTGAATCAATTCCTTGTTTTGCTTTGCTTGTGGGTGTGGCTTTTGCTTTCTCTGTTAAACTGTCTTTCTCTCAACCCACAAGTTTTCCAGCTTTTGCCCTTCTGATTCTCTCCCCAGTTCCACTCGTGAGGGAGTGAGCAAGTGGCTGTGTGGGGCTTGGTTGCTGGCTGGGGTGAAAACACAACAATCTGTACATCACTCCTTACTGAGGCTGTGACCCCATCTGTAGGGTGGGAAGTAAATCACTGTATGACTCGAGAATATTGTAAGGCTTGATAAACTTTGCAAGTGCTTTGATATTGATTACTGAGAGATGCCATGCTAAGGCAAGCTTATTCCACCTGGAGGTTTATGCTGTTTTTGTTGTCTTACCTGAGGAATGTGTTTCAGGAGTGCTGGTGATTGCAGTGGTCTTCAGTGTCAGTGTAACAGTTCCTGAAGCACAGCTTGGAGTGTCTGCATGTGCCAGTTGTGCCTCGAGTGAAGCTGGCTGACCTTGTTTTCACTAATCACTGCTCTCCTGAGGTGGCAGTTCAACTCTTTATGAAATTGGGCTTGGGTTAGCATTCACTGGTAAGTATATGTCAAAGGCCCACAGTCTTCAAGTAGCAGCTCATTTGGCACTTATATTAGGAAGTACACAGTTAGCAGATAGCAGAGTAATTGGAGGCCTTTCTGTGAAGAAGAGGAGTGAGTTGGTGCCAGCAGGCATCCAGGTCTTGATAGGATTTTGGGGGTTTGGTTTGAGATAGATCTGCATGGACCACATTCTCCCTCTGACAGAAGTTCAGATTATGTTGTCTGGATAATATTCTCTTGGTCTTGTCTGTCATATACCTGTTTTTTCTTTGAGGGTTGTTCAGTAATAATATCAATATTTTTGCTGATTTTAAATTACCTTTTTGCCTTGAACCCTCACCCCCCCGACTTACTTTTTTACTTTCCTTCCACATGCAATATTAGTTGAGCCCAACTAAGAGATGTGACTTGGCAACTTGGCTTTCACAAGTTCAGTCAAGCAAAACTCCCACAGTCACTTACAGGCAGATTCCTCTAGGCCTTTTTTATGCCCTGCCAACTAACAAAAAGAATGGTTGTGTCTTCTCACCCTAACATTGTATCTCAGCACATAAGAAATAATTTCTGATGCGACAGACTCTTGTGATAGAAGGTTAAAAACCAGAGGTGTTCTGTTGCCTCTCTGAAAATCATGTCCTTTGCCCTAAAATGGTAATTTCCATTGACAGTGATTCAGAAATAAACCTTTCTAGTTTTCTGTGTAGTCCTAAGACAGAGCAGTAGTTTGAGAGTGCATGATTACTACTTTAAAGGAATCCTTCCATGTTGAAAAACAAGGTCTTTAGTTACCATAAATACAACTAAATGGGAGGGATAACTAATAAGCTAACAAAGTCTAACAGTGCATAAGGTAACCTTTTTGTAGTCAAGAATGCAGCATTCAAAATGTGACACTGCAAGATATTTCAGAGCTAAAAACATTAATTGTCTTTCTGGGTTTTATTAGTAGCAAAACCTTTAGATTTCAGCAAGGCTACATTTTCAGGTCAGAGGAGGATTGCAGTCAAATTTTTCCCATAGGTTGTACATCTGGGAGAGAAGCAAAGAAGTGTTTCTTTAGCAAGGGACTTCAGTTTAAAGTATTTAGAATTTGAAGATACTTGCAAGCTTTGTTTTGAGATTTTTAGATAAGCCCAGAAGTAGTAAGCAGTGAAGGTATAATGTTCATGAATGTGTGATAAATACAGTTCATCACATATATCTTTTACACAGACTTTATCCCCAAGTGTGTTGTGGATGTATTTAAGTTGTGTATTATGTTTAAAAAGTGTGCACGTATGTGTGTTGCTTAGGGATTCTCGTGGATGAAAGTTGCTTATGTAAGTATAAATCACTGTTTTCCTTGCTGATTTTAAAGCAGTAAATCCTTCCATTATTTCCTGGCTATCCAGACCTTATGACACAGTATGTCCTGTGCTGTCGTATGTGTGAGAAGGCTTTTTATGGGGAGCAATCAGGCTGGACCCCAATCTCCAGTGCCATGTTTTTTTCTAATTAAATTGTCACTGGAAGGAATATCCGGAACAGCAGTTTTCATTTTCAATCGAGGAAAAAACATTATGAGTCTTTGTCATTTGATTAAAAGTTACTTAACCTTTAAATTGCTACAGATGTAAAGATAGCTCTGAGTTTCCAATGTAATCGCCTCCAAGTTAAAATCAGGAAAATCTTTGTGTAATGAAACCCATATGTCATAGTGAAAGGATGCAAAGCACTGGCAGAGTGGGCTGCTCTAGCAGGAGATTCTGCACCCAATCTTGTTAACCAGGACTGCTTTTGGTAATCCCTCATCTCCTCACTTGTAGGAAATCAATCTGTACTACTGAATCTTTTCAACCAGCAACTACAAAATTTACTGCGGAGAGGCAGCTTGGGGACAATTGTAGTAAAAAAGGAGCCTGAGGCAACAAGGCTAAATGTGGGATTGAGGGATTGAAGTTCTAAAGAGGAGATTATATTAAACCTTATTCTGCTCCCCTATCAAGTAGAAATGTCTCCTCCTCCTTTCAGCCCCAGCCTTTCCTACCCAGTACCTGTTCTTGAGATCTGCTTGACAGATATTGCCAGGCAGCAAACTTAATTCCTACAGTACAGCATTCTCTGTTAATTATAACAGCCTGATACTGTTTTTCAGTCCATTTATCTGAAAGAGTTTATTCAAGCACTACCTCCATTGTAACCAGTGCTGATACCATCTTAAAGTGTTTTTTTCTGTGGAGTCCAGTGTCCTCCTCCTCCCTAGTAGGTGAGGTTAATTTGTATCCAAGCTATTGCGATCCTATCCATTGTTGATTTTTCTATTGTAGTAGAAGCACAGTGTAGGCAAGGTTGTAAATCGTGACTTGTCATGCAGATTCATGTTTCTGTTTCGTGCTGCGCAGGCTCGGTGGTGTGTGTTTGCTGCTACAATGAAACCTGTGCTCACACCCTCGCTTCCCTTGAAGTCCATGGTTTAAACAACCATTGTAAAGAAAAAATCCCTGAGGTTTTCACTACAGTTTTGTCCAACCTTTTAATTAAAAAATCCACCTCCATCTACTATTCAAATGGCTTCTGCTGGTCCCTTGGGTAGTTGCTTAAACCTGTTTTAACCATCTCTCTCAGCCCACAGTCGTATTTGGAATGTGGGTGATGGTTTCTTCATTCACAAGCTCTTCCCTCACTCCAGCAAGTTCCATAAGACCCCAATGGAAATGATATTCCTATTATTAAGAATTCATTTATCAGAAGCAATGCTGAGCAGAGTAGTGAGTTTAATATTAGAGCCTTTTACTGTGCAAAATCCATCAAATCATACTCCAGTGCAGATTAAAGAGAAACAAAGGTGAAGGAATAGCCAAGATGTTTGAACGCAGTACCATGTAATAAAAATTTGGCTGGTGTTTACCAGGAATACATTGAACTGTGGTTCTTGGGCAGATAAGGGAAGCAGCTGAAGCAGGGAAGATTGTTAATGTTTGGGGAAACTTGCCCTTAGTTTGGCTGCGATTTTTTTGTCAGATGAGGATGTTGCTTTCTGGCCATTTTCATACATATACAAAGATGTAAGGTCCTTTCTCTTTCTCAGTTTGGCATCATATTTTTAAAAATAAAGCTCTAGTGCAAGCCTGAGTCTGTGAGGAGACGAGGAATACAGAATAGCAGAAGGCTGTCTCCTGCTCCTAATGGGATTTTGTAGCAGCATGTGCGAGTTTGTTTCAGAAGTCAGAAATGAACAGATGTTGGTATAAATTACCTCTGTGTCTGATGTCTTGCAAATTAAAAGCGCGGTTGGCATCACTAAACAATTTCACCAGGTTGGGGGGGGGAAGCGGGTGGTGATTATTGTAGCAGGTCGGTAAGAATCTTTAAGCTGCAGCAGAACAGGATAGCAAGGATAAAGGAATGAAGAATAAAATGAGAGGTCTGTGAATTAATCAGAAATGTTAACATCTCCGATGACAAGTGAACAGGCGGGCACGTGCTCTGGAGCAACCTCCAACCCGCAGTAATTTCACTCAGTGCACAGAAGGAGTCTATGCTCCCTGCCTGATTTATAGGGTGCAGCCCTCTTTGGGGGAACAGAATTGTCATGCATTCGTATATCTCCTATATGGGACTTGCACTCTGAAAAACTTTCCACTCTATCAACTACAGTTTGGCTTTGTGCTTTCTCTGTTAAGAGCATTTTAAAACCGTGCACTGTTGTTGGAGCAAGGCAGGAAGGAGTCAAAGAACTAAGTACTAAGAATCTATTCCAAATTGAAATTTTTTAAATCTTTCAGTTTTATTTAGTCATGTTCTTTGTGCATAACAACTTAGTTTCTGACAAAATACCAAATCCACTCTGCTTTTCTGCAGCACCTTCTATCACTGTAACACTTCAGCAGCACTTGAAACACACAAGTTGTCTTGGGGTTGGGGAGGTAGAAGTACAAATAAATACTTTTGTGGTAGTTCATGCTGTGAATTAGAAGCAGGCTCCCAGGTGATAAGGCATGAGGGATGTAAATAATGCAGTGATCTGCTTAAACCTGCAGCCAGTCTGAAGCATGTTCCACTCAGGACAGTGCACTTTGCAGCCTGTAAATATCAGTATGTAACAGACAGGTTACATACTTTTACATACAATTATTTGTTTTACAGGGATTTTGCTGATGACAATAACTTGTGATAACATGTTGTGTAAACAAATTAGAATGTAATAATTTAAAGAAGAGGCTTTAAGACACAAAGTCTAACTTTCACGTAGACACTTACAAAATGTCTTTACCTGAGTGCACATTGAGTATTGTAAACTGAACATTTTTATTGTATTTTAGTTCTGTTCTGACAGATAATCAATTAATGTCAAAAGAAAACACAACAACAAACCCACCTCCAGTTTTTATTTTTAATTTTAATTTCTGTTGTTTGTCTCAGGAGAGAGGTCAGGAATTGAATGGATAAAACAGAATATGAATTCCCATCTCCTTCTAGACTGTTTTTAAGGCTAGGTGTGGGAAACACGCATGTTTTCATCATTCCTTTGTATAAAACCCTCCATGTTTTGATGCCTACCAGTCCAGCAGAAAGCTTACACCTTTATTGAAAAGAAATGGAGAGGCACTGGTGGGAAGATTGTTGTTCTCCAGGCCTCAGTTGCTAATGGTGTTGTCTTTGATGCGTTTTATTGTTATTGCAAGCCAAGGACAGTATTAGGGCTGCCCTACCAGCTTGGGACCTTATGGGTTCTCAAGTCAGAAATGTCTCATGCAGAAAAGTGGCTGTGTAAACCCTGCTGTAGTACAGCTACCAGAGATTGATGGTACCAAGAGTGAGAGAGAGACATATAAGCCTTGCCTTGCTGTATTAAACATCGAAGGGCTGACAATGCAGAGAGAAAGAGAAGACCAAAGCTCTATAAACTTTACTTTATTACACTATCCATAGATGAACTGCACTGAAGGAGTATGAACCCCATTATATTACAGCATCCAGGGACTGACACTGCTGAGAGAGAGAAAATGCTGCCTAATTTCTGTTGAAGACCACAGCATCCAGGGACCAATAATCCTGAAATGGAGAAAGAGGGAGTTCCATAATCTCTGACAGATTATAGCGTCCAGGAACAATTGTGCTGAGATAGAGTGATGGAGATCTGGATTTCACTGTTCAGAGATGGATAGTACAGAGAAGAGGAGGTGCTGCAAGAGCATAATGCAGTAGGAATAGAAAGCATAGATTGTATGTAATGAGACAGCCTGTCGGAATAATTGCTGAGTTTAGAAGATTCCAGACCCTGCCTGCATTTGCAGGATGTCAGGAATTCAAGCTGAAATGCAGTTTTATTTATTTTCCACTTTAACAGAGAAATAAAATAATCCTGTCTTTTGGTACAAGTACAAATCTAAATATATTTCTTATCCTATGGTTAGAATATGTTATACAATTATAGAAATTACAGATTTTTTTGTGTTTCTTGGCTTTTAAAAAAATACTGATTTCATTTTCCTCCCTTGTGATTTCAGCTAGAGAAATGACTCGAGGGAAATTCCTGAACATCCTAGAGAAACCCAAAAAGTAGCTGCATCTAGCGTTTGATGAAAATACCCCAACTAGGTCATTTTTATGTACTGCGGATCCAGATGAAGCCCAGAACTTCTAAGAAGAACAAAGCTCTTGCTCTCGACCTTCAGAAGCAAACATCTCTTTTTGCTTCCACAGCTCATCTGTTTATGGAGGAAAATGCAAGACATACACAGGCCACGAGGACTGCAGTTGGTTGCACTGGAATTCGGACTTCATCTGACCATAGGATGTCTAACAGGAGGACTTGGTCCTGACAGGCTGTGATGCAGTTACCTGTTTTAATCAGCACTTCAACGTGAACAGCCAGTGTCCTTATTCAGCTGCTCTCAGGGGCAGCCCATTTGAGGCAGAGAGCAGATCTGACATTGGCTAGTGTCCTTCATGACCCTTTTGTGTGTCTTCTGTCTCAGATGCCTTGATTTCCTCTGTGCAACTTCTGTGCTGAAGGATTTGAGCATAGTTTGGGGTGCAGATTGTCCAAGAGCACTGGTTCAGCAGGAGCATGTGATTTTAGTGTAGAAGCTGAGTGCAGTCTCTGCATTAGATTCCACTTGCTCGTTGCCTTCAGAGAAGCATGTGTGGTACTCTGAGGAAGACCTCCAGGCCCTTCAGTGTGCCAGGAGCTTTGTTTCACTGCTGAGTGCTTCTCTAAGTGAAATTGAAACTAACAGACCACAGGGAGCAAGAAGTGTTACTGTGTCCTCAAGGAAGATATCCTCACAGAAGCTGTGGCCAGTACACAAAGAAACAGCTTCTCAGTCCACTGCAGTTCTTTGCTTCTTGCAGAGCTAGAAGCTGGAAAGACTTATGAAGTTGAAAGATGGTAATATTTTCAGTTAGCACTCCAAGAAGTGGCAACAGGATTGTTAGCCACGTTGAGAGGATGGTCTGCCTACACAGGACCTCAACATTACTGAAAACAACATTTTGTGGTATTTTTAATTGCTTATAAACCAGCACCTCAAAATTTTCTTCCCCTACAAAACCAGAATTTTTAAGATAGATATTTCTGTGACCTGCTCCCTTTCAGCACACTGTTTTGGGGTTTATTCATCTTATAGTTCAATGCCTTTTTTTTCTGTTTATGCACTTCTGCATATTCACATATTGGAAGGGGTACAGAGCATGTTCAGACTTTTTATTTATGAGAATAATTTTTTTCATTCCATCCTATTTCCTCTTCCTAGAAAAGAACACTTTAAGCATTAGTAAATATGTTCTTTTTCAGGGTAAAACATAATATTAGATGAAAAGTGTGGGGTTTTTTCTATTTAGAAGTATTATTTTTACCATGCAGGCTTTTCAAAACTTGTCATTTCTCAGGCTGTAGTCACATATGAGAGGAGAAATACATGGAAATAGTACATGTAACAGGCTGTCCTTACAGCACTGCATTTGTCAGGTGCTGCAGAGAGAGGAGACTCTTTCCAGGTGCATGTGCAATAAAGATGGGGAGATTTTTTTAATCAAATAGACTTCTGAATTTTTACTAAATTGCTGATGGCCCTTTGGTTTGCAGTTTGTGGTCTTGGTTATTGCCACTCAGAACTAGGCTTGTTTTGGACAGCTCCTGTTAACTAACTTTAAGCAGTTAAATCCCACATCCCAGAAGGACCCTGCACAAATTTAGTAATGTCAGGAGTCCAATTTTAAACTTAACAGAGTTATTTCTGTACTTCAGTTTATGCCAGGCTGAGCTTAACAGGAACTCCATCCCTTGAGAACATGAGAATTAAGACAGATGAAAGAGAAGAGAAGCTGAAAGTGGTAGTTCAGGAACAGAAAAAACCCGATGTTGATGCAAACCGATGTTGATGTAGCTTTCAGGATTGAATTATACATTTTGAATGCAAATTTAAGTTTGTATACTATATATGTAATATATGTACACATATATGACATAATGGGATACTTCATCTGCATCACCAGTATGAGTTTGTGCATTTTATAGAGGTTTCTTGGTCCAACACATTAAGGAATTGAGATCTGAAAGAAGGATATAGGAAAATATATGAAAGTCCTGGAAGTATATGTATATTTCCTGATATGTGCAGTAAGGAATTTTGAATTTTTAGGTAGTTTTTAGTAACATACATATGTTTAAAAAAAACCCTCCTTTTTTCATATGCAGTACTTTTCTAGGGCAGCCATTAACATATGCTTTAGAATTGTGATATTTTTGGTTTTTTACTTATCATCTGTAGAAATGAGTCTGTGGTGTTATTTTTGTATTGGGAATATTTGTATGTATTTTTGTGTGTCATCCAGAGTGTTTTTTCTGTTATTGCTCTTTGGTTTAATAATAAGCAAATGCAAACCTCAGAGGTTTGTCTGGGTTTCCTAAATAGCCTCTGAGATGCAAAAGCTTTTGCCTGGCCGCCTAGGCAGTACTATGCCTCAGGCTCTTCTTCACTCATCTGCATGCCACCACCAGGGTTTGGCCTGTGGATGTTCCATTCCCTTCAAAAAATAAATATTTGTCAATATCCAAATGGTACTAAGGGTTTTCATACCCTTTTGAGCCCTGTTTTTTCCTTCAGTAATATCGTTCCTGACATCCATGTGGTTATTATCTATACAAGAAAATCTGAGTGACTTTGTTATGGGAATGAAGAGTGTAAGAAAATCAAGATTTGGTAATATTAATCAAGCTGATGCATTGTTTTATAAAGCGTTTTCATGTATTGGTATGTTAGATGTTACTGTGAGGTTTTTGGAAGTAAACTCAATATTTATTTGGGTCCTTTTAAATGCCAGTGTTACTTACATTCAGTTATAAAGGCTCTTCAGTCTTGGACTATCAAATGCTTTGCTATCTAATCCAACTGAGAATAAATTCTTGTTTGTTATGTTAATCATTATTAAAATAAAAGTCTGTGTGCACTGGCAATTGAAAAACATGATATTCCACTTAACTCAGTGTTTTGCCATTACAAAATTAATGATTTTGTAACAGTCCTGTAACCCACAATTCTCAACTTTGCTTCATATTTCCCTCAACAAGTCACCTAGAAATGACAGATTAGTGAAAATTGATTAATCCGGATTGGAGGTAATGTTTGAATCTTATTTTGGTTTGGTTTACTGATTTTTATGTTACATAAAAATGTAAGGTGCTATTACAAGTCAAATCACAAGCCCGTCTTATCTGTAATCTTCTCTTTGCTTATAAATAGTTGTAGAAGGATAGGGAAGGATATAAACAAAAGGCTTACACAGTGATTTTGCTTTGGGGTAACTTACACAGCATCCAGCAATCTGTTTTACTTGAATGTGGTCACAGTAGACCGTACTCTCCACAAATTTGTCTTCATCCTAATTCGTCTGTATGTCTGACCTCAAAAATGCCCCAGGACAGCGAGTTCCATAATCCAGTTATACAGAGAAAGGTTAAAAATAAAGAAAAAATGGAGGGAGGGAGAAAGTTGCCTGATAATTCTGTTTTGAACCTTTCACTTCTTTTATTGTCAAAAACAGTTGTTTGGATTTTTTCTTCTTTGCTGTCTGTGCACTGCTCATGATTTTTCAGGTTCTACTATGGTTTTGGTTCCATGGTTATGTTCACCTTCCTTGTGTTCACAGTGTTCAGTTGTCTGTTTTCTATTACAGCTTGAGCTGGCATAGTCAAACTTGCAGAGTATTCAGAGTGCAAGCATACTGTGGAAGTGTGTAAGTCCTAATTACAGCTTGTATTTTGTTACTCTGTTCTTTCACAGCATTGGGGCTAAATCCTGTTTTGTGTATGTATAAGAACACGATCATCAGCTAGATTTGCAGCTGATCTCATCCACTTCATCTTCACCTACAGTAACTTGAGTTTCCAAATCACAATGTCAGTGATGCCAAGCGTTCCATGCCGATGAATTGACAACTGGCAATTCCATCATCAGTCTATGCAGTACATAGAAAAGGTAAATTAAATCTTTGTCACATGGTCTGAAATCCTGAGCTCCTGGCCTCCCACAGGTTCAGTAACATCTCATAAACATTTCTGTAGTACTTCTACATCAATATAAGTTTTTAGATATATGCAGTCAAAATAAAAAGACAACTTGCAAATTACTATTGCAGAAAATCCACAGTGATACATACACTCCCCTAGAACCAGCAGTCATTCAAAAACACCAGAGACAGAAGCATTTCAAGCATCCTCACATTTGAGTTTCTCCTAAGGAAGAACCTCAGGCAACAAGGGTACTCGTAGTGGGGAAATGTGTCACATCTTCGAGTGAACTGTCTGAACATGGCATGTAAACTTGGTGTAGCATGAAAATAATCCTCACTTCTTTGTGTTGTACCCCCATCTTCATATGCCAGTCTGTACTGATACTTTTTAAGAAGTCATTAAATAATTTTTTAGTAGAAGATGGTAATTCATTGAAAGACAATTTTCTAGAATGTTGTCTCTGTACCTTCAGCCCAAGAAAATTACAGTTGGACAGAAACTTCCCAAGGAGCAGCAAACTCAGAGCTGGATGAAAATTATTGGAAGAACAGATGCAAATGTTGTAAACACATTTCTGTTATCACTAGAGCAAAACCTTCCTACCACAGAAATACCAAAACTCATGGTTCCTATGTGCACATCCCAGCATATACATCAGCCAGGGTGCCAGGTGCATCCAAAAGGTATTGCATGTGTGATGCCAAATATGCACTGCCCTGGTAAGAGATGGACCTTGCTATTTTTAGAAGGCAAGAAAAGAGAAAAAAAAATTAAAAGGGAGAAAAAGAAAATAAAGGAAAAGGAAGTGAAAAAGACTGGATCCTTTTGGTTTTACGTAATGCTGTGATTCTTGGAATCAAAGCTATTCTAGAGATATGTTATCTCTGCAAGCCAGTCTTTACATAAGTGCTTAAGAGTTCCTTTCAGGAGGATGTGAAATGCAAAATTCTGAAGTCAATCATTGTGGCCAATCATAAAGCCCACATAAAGGTAGTTAAAAGGTTAAGTGGACAGAGATCCAGACTGATGCAGTTGCTGTAGAGTGTAATCCACATTCTGCACAGAATATGTGCAGCAATGCCAGTTTTATTGAGATTGTGCTAGATTTTCAGCATGGCAGGATCTCTTCACACTTTGACTTCATCATCCACTGACACTGCCGATTTTTAGACTTGACCTTTTCCATCGTGTCTCTTTGAGGAGGATGACTGATTCCAGGCAGCTGATGAGTGTACAGAATAGGCGTTTTCTTGTTGGGTTTGTGTGGTTGACCTCTGGCCTGCCTGCTGATTCCTATAATACAGATCAGTGACCAGTGAAGCCAGAACGCTCCCTGCCTGTCTCTGTTATAGACACCTCAGTAAGGAACAGAAAAGAGGAAGAGGGCTGAGCTTGAAAGCCCTCACTTAATTGCTAGTAGAAAAAATGGGTAATAAGAATGACCTTGCACCTTATTTATTGACCAGATCTCTGTGAGGACAAAGTACTTGACTTGGTTCTGTATCACTTGAAAAGATGGCTCTGTGGCCCATAGCTGATGAGTAGGCGTAATAATACAGGGTAATTAAATTTTGTGCTTGTAGGCACTTACATGTTAGGGACAATTTCCCTCCCAAAAATACCAGACACATCTAACCACTTCCTTCGTAATCACAGAATTTTAAAGCTAATTGTGAAGGAGCAGAAATGTGCCATTTTCAATCTTCCACTTACTACAATAGCCCAAAATGCAGCAGGCTATGTATGAAAAGGCAGGAAGAGAGCTCACCAGCTACATGAGAATGAGGGACAAGAGACCAGCAGAGCAACCCAAGCGGGCGTAGATGCTTAGGCTGCCTGGTTCTGTGGCCTTCAGTTTATTTTCTTCTCTCTGTATTAAAGTAATTTATTAGTTATAGCTAATTTTAATTTATTTGTGTATAGATATATGTATGTTGATTATCCCAAATTGCCTTTCAGGGTAAGCAGTGGCACCTGTCTTTCTCTTGTACTCTGCATGGATCAGTTTGTCACCCTGTCTTAGGTTTTTCCCTGTTTTTCACACTGAAGCCAAATAGCATGTGTAAAAATGGGACAAATTGCTTCTGTTGAGGCCCGTTGTGGGAGGAATCAGGGTGAGCCCTGATTTGCAGAAGGGATCAGTTTGTAATCAGCTGCACAAGAGGCAAATGGATCTGCAGGCCATGAGTATCCTTAACAGGATCAGCTGTGATATTTTGCTCAATATGAGCTTGTAATCAAAAATTCGGGAAAATGTTTTGCTGAAAAATACTTGGTTGATGATGGTTTCTGAAGAAGGTGTCAGGTTGAAAGTTAGAGGGATTATGTGTCTTTCTTTGCCTTGTTTTGATAAGGGAACTTGAGCTGGGGTCTCCTACTTACCTCATAACTCATGTTTTTAATAACTTTGTGAGAATCCTAAGAAAGCTGTCCTGTGAGACCCAGCACATGTTCCCTTACATGAGAACTGACAGGGTCTTGTTTACACACGTGCTCCTTCTGAGCCAGAACTCCAGGGAGACCCATGGCAGGGCCTCACGGGAGAACAGCACAAGCCAGGTGCAGCATTTCTCTAAGGACAGCCCCCAGCAAGCCTTAGCAGAGACTTGAGGCAAATCTTTGCAGTCAGATGTTTGGTTTTGGTGGTGCATTTCTGTGTGGAAGCGCGAGTACCTGTGTACCGCTGGAGACGATGGAGGATAAGCAGTCTAGAGAGTTGAACTGAGGTTTCCAGCAGGCAGGTGGACAGTGGAGATGGAGAAAGGATGGCAAAGGCCCACGTCCCCAGCACCATGTGGCTGCTGCCCAGCCACCGTCCCTGTGCCACGTAGCTGGGCCCCAGTGCCTGGACTGCTTTTCTAGCTGTTTCTCCCCGTCCCCCTTCTCCTGCCGGTGCCCGAGAGGCGGCTCCCTGTCCGTCTGCGGCGCAGGGAGTGCTGGCTGCCGCTCGTTAGAAGAATTCCCCCAAGTCAGACCTATGGTACGAGCCGTGTGAAGCGGAAGACAATTAGGGGCTTATTAGTGTCCTGGGGAGACGTGTAACTTGTGTTGCTGGGACTTACCAAAACAGCGAGAGTCTTACCGGCAAGCTCCAGCCGAGAAAAGACTGAGGGATTGTCTCACCTAATTACGGGGAATGGGCCTCTTTGTGTTTGTGATTCGGTACGGTTGTCCGATCGCTTTTCTCTGGCTGCTGGCTCAGGCCGAGCTGGAAGTGTGCTAATTAGAAGAGAAATGGACGTAGTGATCCTGTCAGCTCTCGTTACCGGCGTGGACAAAGCCGAATATTATTCTGAGGCAGTGTTTTGTGAGTGTCCCCCTTCCAGCTCTCATTAAGGGCAAGGTTGGTGGACAGAGAGGGGACTTGACCACATGGGTTGGCTAATGGAGCACAGTTACCGTTACTGTGCTAATTAACGGGCTCAGGAGGCAAATGTTTCTCCAACCAGCAGTCCCAGCAGCTGCACCTGGTGCTTCCAAAACTCAACCATCTTACTGGCTGAGCCAGGCAAACACTGTGTGTACAAGCAGAAAGGGGGTTACGTATGACACATCCATCAGCCATCCAAAAGTGCAGAAGAACCAGTAAAATGCTCAACAGAGACATAGACAGAGGGCTGCAGTAGCACCAGGTCAAGTTCCAGCAGTACATTCTCGCCAGTGACCCTTCCCATAGAGGACAATGTGTCAGCTTCTCCCCTGGAAAGTGGGTAGCAAGGAGGAACCTGAGGAATTGCCAGGGCCTCCAGGTGCCCTCAAGAAACATATCTCCTGTGAGTTGTTGTGATTGTCACAGGTCTCAGTGTGGCCAGGAAGGTGAAAGCTGGAAAGATGAGAGGAGACATGGAGGTGGATCATACTATCCCTCTCTGTGTTGATGATGTGATGCTCGTGGTCTGAGGTGAAAAGCAAGATGTACATACACACCAGGATGAATGTTTTGCCCCAAAAGGCAGTTAGGCAACATTGAAATGATGTGCAAAGGTTAAGGTAGGTAATGATGATGACCAAAGGAGCCATAGAAAATGCTAAAACCAAAATGTGTACTTTCATGCCATTAGCCTAAAACTACAACACTGAGAGTAGAGAGGGTGACAGCAGAGAGTGCTAGAGAGGGAGTAGAGAGGCAGAAGACAAAGCAGGAGCCGCAGCAGGTCTGTAGCGTCACAGTGGCTGAGATGGCTTCAGCAGAAGGGAAGAACAGTGTGAGGCGGCTCAGTGGAAGTGAGTAGTTTTATTAACTTGTCACACAGACTTACATTTTAATGCATATGTGTTTTGTAAACAGAGTAACTTGCACAAGTAATTGTTGGCTGATATTTCCAAAGTTATGGGAATGTATTAATGATTAAGTCTGATTTAGATGTTACGGTCTTTCTACAGGTCCTTTGTGTCTTTGGGCTAGTAAAATGTATACCTATATCTTAAAGCTTTTAATTCGCTTTCTCTGTTTTAACAATGTACTCATTGCATGCACTCATGCATGCTTGGGTACTGTTTTCAGACATATTTGGTCAAGGGTTAAAGTTACAAGAGGTCCCCTCTTTCGTTTCTTGGGTTATTTGTCCATGGTGGTGAAGCTGTTCAGCAGGAGGGTTTGTGTTCTCTCAAGTCTCCAGCAACAGTCTCTTGTCATCTTGGATGGAGCTTGAACTCTGCTCTATGCTTTTGCCTCCTTATTTTTCTGTCTCCAATAGCCGTGAACCAAACAAGGATCCTTTTTGCCATGGCAGCATGTACACTGTGTCCAAGCCCTGCAGTCCTGCAGACCTGTAAAAGCCTTTCCCTTTTAACTGGGGTTCATTTCCTACTGGCTGCTGTGATGGCTTGAATCTTAGGAGCCTTGATCTTAGGAGCCTGATCTCCAAAGAGGGCTTGAGAAGTATCTTCTCTGCAAAGAGGTTTATTCTAGAAGGAGGAGATACGTAATCCTCTTACTAAAACCCAGAGAGGAAGGGAGAAAAGCTTTATTGCTCCTGCCTTACCCCAGTGAGCTGGCAGCTTTTATGCTGCCTCATGAACAGAAAGAGGCAGAGAGAAAGATCTGAACACAAGGACCCTACCTGACCTGAGGCTCTCTGGTGGATGCTCAGTGAAACCCACGTTTGCACTGCTTTCAAGTGTCCCAGCAGAACAGTTTCTGAAAAAGAAAAACCAATGGCTGTTAAACTGTGTGGCCGCTTACATTGTCTTCCAGATCCTTCAGTCTTGGTCTAAGGAGGAGACTCCAATCAGTGGCAGAAAACTAAAGACCATTACACCTATCTCCATTTTTTGTGTTCTGGAAGCTCAGGAGTTGAGTGGCTTCCCTGTGTACAGGTTGGTGATGCTTTCCATGTCAATACTTCCTCAAGAGACTGGGCCTTCCTGCCAGACACCAAGAAAAAAGACACACTGTTTGTTTTGCTAATTTATCTCAATTTCTTTGCCCAAGGAAGTGTTGGTGTCCTTGCTTGTTACACCTCTATTTTACTGGCCTGCCATCTTGCTGTATTGATAATCTCATGTCAAATGTCTGACTTCCAAATGCAGATAAGGATTGACTTAGTGTTGGGTTTGTGTCCTTGTGAGGAAGACATTCTGATGAAGAACATCCATCATACAGATTAGCAGCACTCAAGAACATTGTGAAGACAGGTGAAAAATATGCAGATGGGGGGAAAGGGTGCAATGGCTTCTTGTGGCCTTCCCTGAGACCTCCTGGCGTTCATGTAACACCAGTGATACAGCACCTGGCCATGGGCTGGAGTGGTGTTCAGAGGACATCTCTTCAGCAGTTTGAGTTACCAAGTGCACAACTGAAGTCATTTAAGTCATGGTGATCTCAGCAAGTATCAAAGCTTTATTGTGCTGTGAATCACAGAAACACGTAATTAATTGAAGGTCTCTGTCCTCAAGAGGTAAGCAGATAAAATAGTAAAAGACTGGGAGGAGGAAAGGAGACGAGATGTAAAGGGACTTGTTAGAGGTTATCCAGAACAGTTCAAACCCTATAATTTCTTAGCCAAAGTCGAGTGGTCCTTCCACTGCTTCCCATCTGCCTTGTTGTTTCATTCAATAGATGTGGGTTTAAAGGAAATAAATAAATAAAAATGCAAATACCTAAGCAACCAACAGGCATTAGAAATTTAAATAACAATAAATTACAGTGCAATACCAGACATTTTAATCTTTTTTTAAAGAGCTGTAAGAACTATTCTATGAATTTAATTTTTAAGTCACTTTATGCAGTGTTAAAGATTGCGAATTTAAAAATAGAACACTAAAAATGAAAGTTTCTCACAGTGCTGTTAACTGCCACAGTGTGCACGGTGTACACATGTATTTAGAAGAGAGCTATGAGCATTACAGAGATCCTAATAATAATTATAACATCTTCACTGATGTAGAACACTTATCCTGACCTTGCTGAGCCTTTTATACTCATGCAGTTAAGTGCTACTTTCCAGATTTCATGTAATTCTGCACTTGCTCAGTCCAAATGTTTGCTGGCAGACCAGGGCAGGAAAAATGTAATTTTCCTAATTCTACCATGTTGAAAACTTTGCTATTGCTCTGATGATCTGTGAGTCTGATCCTGCCTTAACAGAGATCATTATTAAAATGATCACTGCAGTTCGCTAGGGAGCTTAAAACTATTTTCTCCAGAAAAAGAGAGATCATTTGTTTCATTCACTTCAATAGTTTGGAGAGGGAGGAACTTGCTTCAATAAATATTAGTGTACCATGTTTGTGTAATGCATCTGGGTAAGGTTTACATGAGTTTTACTAGCAAGTATCAAAATACTATTAGCAAGTTTTGTGTTTTTTGTGGGAGAGGACTGTGGAAATAGAGTGATATGGAAGACTGAAAGAAAAATGAGAAGAATTTAAAGATAGGGGCTTAGAGGACAGGAGGCGAAGAGAGGTAAAAAAGTAACGTTTGAAAGACAGCAAGGCATGGGCACAACGTTGGGGCAAATGCAAAGGAGTGAAGCAGGCAGATGCCTACAAATGCAGTATGAGAAGAAAAATGGTAAAAAAATCAAAACACAAGGGGAGCAAATAGGAATAGGTGGTGGTTTTCAGCAAGAAGGAGGTCAGGGAAAAGCAGAAGTTTCATGAGCAGTGGAACCAGCCAGGGAAGCATGGTTTTTCTTGTGGATGTGTCTCAAGACTGCATCATGTGCAGATTCTTTGATGCCTTACAGGAGGTATGCTTACACTTCGGTGAGGGCAGTCATTGGATTTCTTTCTTAGCCAATTAATGTAACAAAATGTACAGAAATGTATTGAAATATATTACCTACCTGGAAAGTTGTCTGAAATTGGCCTACACATTCAAAAGTCATTGGGACACCTGTGTCCCAATGTACATCTGTGGATGGATGCTAAGATTAGGTGATTAATAGCTGAAATTGCAAATGGACTGAGTGATAGAGAATGGGAAAACATTAGGAAAATGGGGATTTATGTCTGCTATTAATGCATTTAATTTGCTTTACTGCCAGTTCCTTTCCTGGTTTTACAATTTCTAAAAAATGAAAGAATGAATCTGTTTAAAATGAATCTGCTTAAAGCCCTCCTCCCAAATCAGGCTAGCTCCACTGTGTCTACACTGGTTGTTTCTGGGAAGAAAAGTCTCTTACAGTGGTTTTGTCTCCAGAATGCAACAAGACAGACTTCAGGAGCTGCCCTACCAGCTTCACCATCAAAACCTGCCTGGGACCTCACTGAAAGCATAAGTGGGACAAAGATACAGCAAAAGCCTTCTGGTCTTTCCACACTGGCGTGAATTGCAGCTCTATTACACAAACACTTCAGCTGTTTTTCTGCTGTCCTACACTGCAGATTCCCATCTGATTGGTTCCTGCTGCAGTGATTTTCATCTGGTGTTTTCTAGGGACCGCCTCATGACTGTATACTGTGGTTTGGACAATACTTATATTTTTACTGGGATGCCATTTTATTTTCAGCTGGTCTATCCCACATGTCCTTCCATATTTCACTTTATTAACAAAATTTCCTGATTTTCAGGCAGAAGGTGTCTTGTTAAGAGGTGTTAAATAGGACAGAGCTGACTGCTGATCTCTGGGAGGAAGATCTCTCCCTCTAACACAATACCTTTTTATGCATCATTATCCTTTATTTGTGGGTCTCCAGCCAATTTTTCATTCCATCTAGTAGTGTAGCGAAACCCATTTGCATTAATTTTGAGTAGGATTTATGTATCAAATCTTTAGTAAAATCCAAATGTATCAAATCCATCGTGCTCCCATCATCCACTAATTTTGTAATTCTATTTTAAAAAGCAATCAGGTTTCTCCAGCACAATTTGTTCTTTAGAAATCCCTAGTGCTGATGCTTGTTTTCTTATCTCTAGGTGGTTAGTGATTTTTTTCTATTATTTTACTGGCAGTAGGTATTCCTGGGAACTCCAAATTTGCTTCTTCCTTGTTTTGTTTTGTTTTAATGATCAATAGCACAATTCCTTTTCTCTAGGCAGCTTCCTAGTTTCTGTAACTTAACAAAATTATTGTCCATGACAAAAAAGTAATGTTTGTCATTTTCCTGGTAGCAAGTCAATAGATGTCTCTTTGTCACAAGCCCCTGTCCTGAAAACTTGAGTGTACAGGCAGGGTGTTATATAGCTGATGAGCCAAATGTGCTGTCAGTGAAACAAACATGTGGAATCATTGACTTCTTAAGTGAATCCAGTCAGGCTTTTTGCCTGGTCATATCCATTCTGGTCAATTGTTATTGCCTACTGAAGAAGTATCAGGAGGGCATTTGTTCATGTTTTTTATTATAATGTTCACGAAAGTCTTAAACTAAGATGAAATAAAAATAGCATCCAAATAAGCTACATACATATTTGTGTATTTATGTAAGCTACAAGTATTATTGAGGGAAGTTAACAAAAAGAACATCATATTCTCAGAGCAGTAAGTTAATTTAATGTCAGCATTGGATTGAAGATTGGTCATCAAAATAATGCCAAAATAGTCAGCTCCTATAAATTCTGAGAAGCTGTCCTACCACACCAGTTATAAATCTCAGCTTGGAGCTGTACCAAAGTAAACAGCCTGTGCTTTGAAGGGGTGAGTATCTGATGCCTTTTCATGTATAGCACCTACACAACTTCAAAATACTGATGGATAGATGCTCTGAATCACCTGTCCCTGTACTTCTTTCCTCAGAGTCACTTCTCCAGATCTGCAGGAGGTACTGTCAGTGTGTTAGTCAGAAGACAGTGCAGAGGCAAACCTTCTGCTGCTCGTGCTTGAGTTGTGCTGTTGGATGGTTGTTCATCCAACACCCCCGTGCCAGTCCCACATCTGCCAAAGGGCCCTCTTCACTCTGGGCTTTTGGTCCTTACTTGGATGTACAGAGAGAAGGATCCTGGGAAGGAGGAACTACACTTTTCAAGGTGACCAACAGCTCTGGGGGACTCTGGGAGACTTACCCTCCCGGTGACTTGCTGATCTAATAAGAGAAAGGTTTTCTTCTCTTTCATTCTTGTGGTTCACATTGCCTTGCAGCATCTTCAAACAAATCAGATCTAAGATGCCCCTTGGGACTCTTCAGTTTAATTCAAACAAGTTTGCAACAGATCAGCACCGCTGTGCAGAACATAGTATCATGTAAGCTAAATGCTCAGCAATATTCTTTATTTTCTACAGCTTGGACACGGATGGCTTTTGGTTCTCTTCTCACCTCAAAATGTTAAAATGGAGGATACAAAAGAATAAGGTGGTTTGTTCTTATTTTGGTCAATCAGATGTCTTGAAAAATTCCAGCATTTAATGGAAAATTTAATATAAAAGCCCTACAGAAATAATGGGAACAATACTAGCACAAAGGTCAGTCATTTAACATTTATTCATCAGCAAAATAAAAATACATTTGGGCTAATGATGAATTTCACAATTGCTATTTCTTCTGCTAATCTAAAATGAGATAAATGTTCTTATTTTTCTTGCAAACAAGATAATTACAGTAACCCTCTTACTCCTGAGCAAGGCAATCGATCAGGCAGCTTCTCTTCTGAAACCAAGATACTGCTAGAGAATAGTTACTCAACAGCTCTTTAAGGTGAAGGATGTTTGAAATTATATAAAAAGTCTGTACACCTGTGTACAGTCTTCTGCATACTGGCTTCCCAGGCACATGAAATTAAGCATGTGGATCAGTAATTTGTGCATCATGTACTGCATTTGGGTTGGAACTGCTGAATTTTGATTCTGAGGTTTCATTTAAGTTTAAAATACAGGCTGGTTTTCTGGTGATTGGGAGCTATGTCACTTACATAGGCAGCACCTAAAAAATACCTTTCTTTGAACTTCAGAACCGGGAGGTTGACCTGCTTGATGAAGCCATGGACTGTGGAAATTAGTGACAGTTTTTGAAGCTGTTAAGCAGGATTTTGACCTAAAATTCAGTTTTCTAATTGATCTGGGAGTGTTGTCATCCAGCCACTGCAGAGTAGGTGCCAATAGATAGACGTACAAACACGGGCATATATGTAGTAGTTACAACGTGGCTTTAAAGCAATGTTTTATTAACAACATGCTGTTGTTGGCATCATAGCCTTGAGCTACTTCACACAGGCTCTGTGTATGTGGAAAAAAAATTACTTCTGGAGCCAGACTCGATAGTAAGAGCTTATTTTTGGTGGCCACTCCCTCCATATGTTGCAGAAGAAATTCTTAGGTAAGCATATGAGCTGGAAATATTTCAGAAAACTCAGAAGTTCTAAGAAGTTCTCTCTCTGGCCATTCCTACTCCTCAGGCTCAGAGCAGACTTCTCAGCCTGTTGTATTATCTCATGCTGCAGAGATACCCAAATTAAACTGAGACCTTGGAGAATCAGCAGGTTACTCTTTAAAAGTCACTCATTACAGATGGTGGTGTGGATAGGCTCAGACACAGCTTCAGGGGCACATGCAGTTATGAGGTGGGCATTTGTGGCTGAACACAGGGTGCAGGGATGTTAGTGCTGAACAAGAGCTTGTACCTGCCAAATTGGAGAACAGACGAACAGTTAAGAAAATCTTAGTGTTTTAGATCTATCACTCTTCCTCCTGAAATGGCCTGAGCTCTGTTCAAAGAGGAAAGCAATGGAAAGAGGATCACAGAAGAAACAAGCCATGTCACCAGTCCACATGTGAGCACAGTTCTCATCCAGTGACACATTACTGCATCACACAATGGCTGATGCAGCATCTTGCACTGGCCCAGGTGCCAGCAACTGCATCCTTGCCACTGCTTTACGTAATGATCTTTCTAAAACACCCCAATGTGCTGGAAGTCCAGATTGCTTTCCAAAAATGGTAACTTGCCTTCCTCTGACAAACTATTTGCTGAGACCTCCTCCTCTTTTTGGATTCCCAGGAACCAGAGGATTCCAAAGCCAAAACTTCTGAGATAAAAAGCAAATTACATTCAAACAAGTTTCCCTGTAACTGATCACAGCAATAATTTCCATTCTGCTTATTTAGAAAGCTTATGTGTAGTTTGTGTAGGGATTACTTGCACTTTTACTACTGTAAAATATTTAAACTACTGGTATCACACACTTCTCTTTGAGTATTGGTACCTTTTCCATGTTTTTTTTTTCTCCAGCATCCACAGACTTTGTACAGAAAGAAGGCTGCCTACATTTAATGAAATTCTGGATATCCAAGAGACCTCTATTCAAATACCAACAACTTGTCATGAACATATACCAATAACCAGTCTCCCTGGCTGATGTGACATCAGCCAAAATCAAAATACACTCTTATAGGGTGGATTTCTCTGAGGAAACACCTCTCAAATAAATGATCTTATACTATTCTGATGCTTACATCAGTATGACAATCCTAGAGAGGCTACTTACCACTTCCTCAGGGATCATATCTGTAGCTGCTCATCCAGAGCTTTACAGCTGTGTAAAATTTCCTGCTACTAGAACTAAACCCCTAAACCTGGACTCAACAATTCCCTGACAGACAGAAGGAGCTCTTGACTCAGTTACCATAGATTCATGAAGGTTGGAAAAGACCTCTAAGATTGAATCCAGCCATCAAGGCAACAGCAACAGGTCTACCACCGTATCCGTAAGCACCACATCCTACAGGCTTTTGGAACATTTCCAGGGATGGTGAGTGGGACTTCTGGCTTTCAGAATTTCTTGGGAATTTAGGCAAATATTCAGTATCAAAAAGGAAGTTTTCTTGACTTGGAAGAGTCATGGACCCTATGAAACCTCCCTTCTTCTGAAAGGAACTCAGCATCATAGTGTGGCATTTGGTGGGTGAGGCTTTCTATAGCAAGAGAGAGCTCTAAAGGTTCAGTGAGTTAAAACATGCAGAACACACTTGTCCTATCTGGAGCTGCCTCAGACATCCTGTTAAATGTGGACAACCACTTAATCCACCTTGGTCCTAGCACTCCATCTGTAAGCTGATGATAACACTAAGCGAGCTCATAGAAAATGTATATGGTTAAATGTATCCCTGTTCATGAGATTCTCAGGCACTGTTGATGAAATCTGTGTCAACATAGGAAAGAGGAAGAAATTCATGAGTAGGTAACCCAGTGCTACACCTAATGCTTAATATCATTGCACCAATGTACAGTCTTTGTATTGACACTAGAAGGCAACAGCCTTGTAATAGTCAAGATGAGAAATGGCCAAGGTTTAGCCAATTTCAACAATGGATTTAGAGAGAAAAAGAGGAAACTACCTGTCTGGGCTCCTCCAAATAACTCCTCTCCCACATTCTAAATGATAAATGCCACTATAAAAGTTGTTGGGGTGTTCTCCTCTCAAATGCAACTTAAATTATGGACACCTTCTCCTGAAAGAGACAGACACAGGAGAAGTTCTAAGCAAGTAAGCAAAATTTATTTGTCACATGGGTCCATTTGGCCTCCGTACCATGAATCATCACCCAGTCTGGGTGTGTTTAAGGTAGAAAGAAGGAACAACAAATGGGAGAAGGGTATTAAATAATGATTGCATAGAGACCAGTCAGCTTTACCCAACTCCATGAAATTTAAACAAGAGCTTTGAAAATGAAACACCAGTACATTTCAGAGGGATAAAGGGCAGTGTACAAGCTAGCTGTGGAATGCAATAGCAGGATATCAAAGCAAGTTGTTTAGTCAGGTTTCTAAAAGCCACTGTCAGCAATATGCAGATGAGATACCTATATTTTTCATTCTTTCTGATCACACCAATAATGTGAGGATGGCACAGTACTTTCAGAGGAGCCAGAGGCAGAAGTGAGGCCAAAATAAGGCAGAGGGATGATGCAAATGGGTGAAGGAAAGTGTCTGAGAAGGTTGCAGTTGCAATGCAGCTTTCTCTGAAGCTGAAGAGCCCCAGTGGTAGGTCTACCTGTGATTTATGATGATTTTTTGCATTTTTCACCAGACTTCCACATGCTCACAGAAGAAGAGTTGTCTGCAAATTTGCCAGGAAATCCCATTCCTTCAATTTCTATTATCCAAGCCTTCACTGCCTGTAGGAGTGCAAAGTACTTTGGTATGAAGCCTGTGGCTGGTTGGACAGTCTAGCTATTACTGTGTCCTGCAGTCATTCTGCTCACTAGCATGGCTTACTTCTCATTCCTCCTCTCAGCCACTTTCTGTCCTGGCTTACCAGTGAATCCTGATCCAAGCTTACTAATCAGTCATTACATCCATGATGTTTGAGGCAAGACTTCTTGAAGATGAGATGGAGCCTAAGGGTGGTGAGCCCTCTCACAGCAACAAGAAGCCATAACAAACCTTTGTGAACTTTCAAGTACATTTCTCCAGCCACATCCTCTGACATAATTAGATGGCAGCCTTTCAGAAAGACATCCTCTGCCCCTCTCCTCAGCATCGCCAGGAACATCCCAGACCTGTGAGCTGCCTGTCTCCCAAGAGAAGAGTAGCCATAAGGCCAGACCTCTGGCAGTCATCTTCAGGTAACCTGCCTTGTGCTTGAAGAAAATGGTGATGATAGTTTTATGGTCAAGGCCCTGGGTGTAGGGCTTGAAAACCTGAATTCAGCTTAGATATTCAATGTGATCTTGGTTATGTCTTTTAGCCTCTCTCTATGCAGGGATCCTGCCAGTTCCAGAAAGGTGAGCTAAGGATACATTTGTAAATCCAGAGGACATGCCTGAATTCTCCATTGAGGGAGATCAATAGGATGTTAGGTAAAGAGCTTTCTTGCTGTCCTATGATTTGCATGCAGTAAAGAGCAACTGAGAAAAGCTTTATTGAAAAAAAATTCCCTTTTTTCAATCAGTAGTTGTATTGTCTAAAGTAAACATGAAGTGACTAATGATGCCTTGCAGTACAGCAAGTACGGCTGCCGGCTGTGCACTCCTGTTGCAGTGATGGACCTATGGTATCCCTCCCACCACCCCAGGCTCTCTGCTGGGGCCGTGGGCAGGCCCAGCCCAGGCTGGGAGCTGCAGCCTTGGAAGCCTCACCCCATCCACATCCCTCTCCCCTCTTGCCTGCATGCTCAGCTTGTTCTCCGCGAGCCCCCAGCCCATCACCAACCTCCAAACCCCTCTCCACCTCCTTTATCGCCACGGGGAGCCCTCCTGCCCTGCGGCATCCCTCATGCTGCGTCCCCTCTGGGGGTGTCTGTCCCCCCGAGGCCCTGCGGCCACGGCCCCCAGCATCCCATCTCCCACGGGGCGGCCTCGCTTGGCCCCACCCTGGGCCGCCCAGGTGAGTGGGCGGCAAGCGGGCACCAGAGAGGGGCTGCACATCACCTGACCCCCTCCAGCTGATTCCCTCAGACAGGACGTCAAGTTAATGAGCCCTCAGGCCTGTAATTAGCTGTCAATTACCTCAAATTAATCAACTCCTCGCCTAATTAAGCATAATCGGCAGGTGGGCAGAAAACGGGCCATTGTGCGGGAGCCATGAGAAAAGCATGGCTGGCAAACTTGTTTAGGATCAGCGGCGCATTCCCGGACGCCGCGCCACCGACACCCGGGCGCCCGCCCCGCTCGCGG
>VZRZ01008639.1:542054-560074 GCA_013398175.1 Climacteris rufus
TATCCGCACCACCAAGCCTTAATGCACCACCTCGCCTGCCGCGTTTTCTCTCACTGGCTTGCCGTGCTGCCTGCACTCGTACCCTTCTCATATCTCTCTGAGAAAGGGACTGAAACACCTGCCCCGTCCCCTGACCCAGGTCCTCCTCAGTTCTGAGCAGCAACCTAACGGCGTGAAGATACATCTGGGTGGAAAGCAGGGTTTCAACAGGCACTAATTACTACGTATAAAAATGAGTAATGCCGAATTAATTTTTGTGTGGAACTAACACAATCCAAAAAACCCCCCATCCACCCTCCAGAGCTCTATTTGGCGAAGGGGAGACATTCCCCACCAAGGCCAGGGAAGGAGTAGGCTCCTGCCAACTTTTGGATGTCACTGGAGCACGGGACGTGAACTGCTCTCCGCTGTGCCGGGGACTGGATCCCGCGCCCTGCCCAATAAATCCCAGTGAGCGCCAGCTTTATCTAAAGGCAAACAGAGCACGGTATCCTTCTGAACTGCAGAGAAGAAGAGCTGGGGGAAATGCAATTTCATGGTAAAAGTATTGTGCTCAATATTAAAGTGAAAGGTTTTGATTATGCCTAGAAAGTCCTTTTTTTTTTTTCCTCCTTTTTTTTATGTAGCCAGATTATCACCCAGCGTGCTGGATTTACACTGCATTAGCGATTGTCAAGATTAGAACAGAATCCCCAGATAACAAACAGGAACACAAGACGTCAATTTATGACATAATAGCAATAGTAATGCAACAATAATCATAGTCGAAAGAAGGATGCAGTGGAGGGCAAGTTGGAGATCTCGGCTCTGAAAAGAGAAGCCTCCTGCATTGGAGTGGCTTTGCTTAAAAATCCCTGTTATGTCCGTAAGAATAATTTTATACTTTTTTTCCTGACAGGAAAAACAAGAGCCCAGCACAGGCTTGTCAAAGTTCGTGTGTGAAACCACCAGCAATCAGAGGGACAAGTTAGGAGATGCAACCTTCCCCCTGGACCCTGCTAAGTGTCTATGCAGGTCACAAAAACCTCCTGGACCTCTCAAAAGAAGGTGTACATAAAACTTGGCATTTCTGTGCCTGCAGCTATTTGGAGCACAAGCCCCAAGAAGAGAGGCTGCATGCAGCCCCTGTCCTGCAAAGGGTGTCATCAGCTGGTGTGAGAGAGGCTGCAGAGTTGCCATGCTGGGGAACGAGCTGGATCCTGGCAGCTGGCCTGACCCCGAGGGATTAGAGACTCCCCCACCTTCCCAGCTCACATGGTGGCACACGCTGCAGCCGGGCCCACAAGGCCTCTTTTTTTTTTTCTGCCTGCCCTGTTCTCAGTCAAGCGCTTATTACTGCAGCAGGAGGCTGCAGGGGCAGGGACCCCTCTGCACACATAACGCAAGAGCCCATGAGATGCTGGGGGACTCAGTGTCCCCTGTGTCCCCTTGGCAAAGCCACCATTTTCCAGAGCTTCTCCTGCACCTGCCATTGCAGGATGATCACTCGATCCTTCTGGGGGAATACCTCTTTTTTGGGGAATCACAAACCACTCCAGTACCCTCACTTCCCTCATTTATGAGTTGGTTTTTTTTGTTCCAGACCCCCTTCTCCATCTCCTTTGGCTGACACTTGTCTTCCCCATTCTTTGGGGTCCATCAGCATTCACAAGGACCGGGTTTGGAGGGATGCACTGCATGATGGTGTCATGGATGGTGATATGAGCTGCAGGAAAACAGCACTCTCCAGCAGTTCCCTGTTTATTTGCAGACATGCTGCAGATGCACATTGATTTCACCTGCTCATTTCTGTTTAGAGCTGGAGCATTCAAATGACTTACATCAAGGCTGACTAACCATTTCTGTTATTAGTGGCCTTCTTAGTCACTCATAACACTTTTGGTTGGGGAATGGGAAGTTCTCCAGATCTGATCTCCATCCAGGGAAGCAGTGGTTGCTTTGACTTGTGCTGTGTTTGAGCAAAAATGGCCCAGGGATTTATGAGGTTAAGTGCCCAAGCCACAGAACCCTTATTCCATTGCAAAGCAAAACTCTTATCTTTGTGGACATTAAAGAAAAAACCCAAAACAACAGAGAAGCAGGCAGTAGAAATCTGTTAGGACTAGGCTGATGGCGCAACTTGCAATAATCCACTGAAAATCAGTTGCAACAAGGGCTGAGTTGTTACAGGTAAAGAAATGGTGCTGAGAGAGGCAGTGTTACTGCTGCTGGGTCTCTCCTGCTGCTGCCTGGAGACCTCACTGCCAAAGAGACTGCATGGTGAGTGAGCATGCAAGGTGCTGCACAGCTGAGTGCTGCCTTGCTGGGGAAGCCAAGGGCCTGGCTGAGACTGCACGTGGGAGCACACCTGGAGCCTGGCTGCAGGCTGGGGAGGTACCTCTTGGAGAGGAAGAGGAAGGGTACAGTGCCAGGGTCAGAGCAGATCAGAGGAATCTATTGGCTATTCATGAAAAATATATCTATTCCTATCCCTGACATTGTCTGAACCTGACTGGCTGCTCCAGCTGTAACAGATTATGCTGTCCTGCAGGTAGTGCCCCAGCTGGGAAAATGCTCTACCCCCTCTTGGCACTGTCATAACAAACACACAAAAAAAGCTGGGTAAGCAGTGAAGCTGTGCCATTCTCCGAGTTTGAAAAAGCAAAAGCTATAACTATTTCATTAATTATTTTGGCCAATGAGTTGGAAACAACAGCAGGGAATTCACAATCACCCGCCTGTCATTCTGTCTGTACACAATACTGTTTGCAAGGATCATGGCCACCATCTCATTTATTTTGTGCAATGCTGTAACGTTGAGGCTGGCCACGTTTTGCTTTGGTTTTTCCTTTGCTGCACTGCCCTGGCAAGTAGCAGAAGTAGTTTGAGGGGAAGGCACTGTAGCTCTAAACAGTTGTTCCTATGAAAGCCGTGAGCTTCTTTGGGCTTAACAGCTAAGTGGAGCAAGGTGGACAGTGAGATCTTCCTGACCAATTCCTCTGTGCCAGTCTACTCAATGATTACAAAAATAAAGTGCTCAGGTTAGATAGTACAATGTGCATCGTGATTCTCCTATGTGTTCATCACAACGCAATCTGCAGTCATGTATCTGCAGTGTTGCAGTGTCTCACCGGTCCTGTGTGAAAACAACTTCAATAACAACTGGGTAACCACTGAAAACAACAGCCAGTCCCCCAGGCCAGGGATTCTGGGCTAGTCTAGAGCAGGCTTCCTCTCCTCAGCTCCTGCTGGCCCTGGGCCCATGGAAAGGTGGACAGCAGCCTGTCAATATCGGGATTTAAGAAAAGTGTGAAGGAACATCACAAAATTTCAGAACTGTTTGGTGTTGCACATGGTGCACAGCTTCATCCTGGCACTGAGGGTATGCACACACACACATGTACAAGTCTGCTTAACAAGGTGCAAACATGCTGTGCTGGGCAGGAATCACCCTGGGTCAGGAGCAGATGTGCCCAAGCCAGAAGCCTTGAGGGTGACCAAGACATGAGGCTGGTTGTGGAGATGCTCCAGCACAGTTCCATGCTGCCAGGCAGGAGTCTGCTGCCAGCCAGAGCAAGCCACATCTGCCCCTGCTAGTCTGTGTAGACATACACTGAATAACCATTGCTGCTTCCCAGAGCAAGTTTCTAGGCTTCATTATATTTTTACTTGTCTTGCAAGAGATAGAGGAAGTGCTCTGATAAATGACAAGAAAGGGCTGCTTGCTCTGCAGGAGATTTATGTGACAGTCTCTCTCTCCCTCAGCCCAAGAAATCCTTTGTGCTGTTCCTCACAGTTGTCATCCCTAGACAGCTGTAGACAGGGTGCACTGGACTTGGGGAGCCAGTGGATGAGCGCACTGTCACTGCCCCTACACTCACACCAGCAGCATTCACCATCTGAGTCTGGGTGCTACTGAAGACAGACACCATGCTGGCTTCTTCCCAGTGTTGCTCCAGTGACCTGAACTAGCCTTCACAACCCAGGTGGCTTCAGGAGACCCTTGTATGAGGAGCCCTCAGTGTATCACTGTCCGTGCCCATGAGCACGGCTGCTACATGATCCCTGCATGTCTCAGTCCCTCACCCACTGTGGATGCTGAAGAAGCTGCAGGGTCTGTTGGTAGGGTTATGATGCTGGATGGGGACAGCACTGCTAAGGGGGCAGAGGCTGTGCACAGACAGCTCCAGGCCAGGGGCTGTGCACATGAAGGCAGCAGTGGGTGTGGGATGTGCTGCCCAGCGTGCTGAGGCTGTGGTGGGCAGCAAGCAGGGACCATATGGAATGTGCTGCCAAACGAGGCCCTTGAAGCAAAGGCTGCAAATGAGTTCAGTAGACAGACATTGTGAGGAGGGGGAGGCAGAGGGAGTGGAGGAGAGCAGGAGAAAGGGAGAGCTGAACACCACAGCCAAGAGGGACTTGCCAGGGCCACACAGGCATGGTGGACAGTGCTCCACTTCCCCTTACCCCACACCTTTCTCCAGTGCCTTAACTTTAAGATCCCTCAAAGGAAAGAGGGGACCAAGGTGTCGTGGCCCCTTCTTTGTTTTTAATTACTTCCCATTTTAATCTTGATTTGCATGTCGATCTCTCAGAACTGGGCCAGGGACTCTACAAAGCCCTCGTCAGCAACTCCCCCAATAATAAACAGGAAAAGGCTTAAGGGGCAAATCACTTGCATGTTAATGAGACTGTTTGCTGGAGTCAAGAGAGAAAACAGCAAACAAACAAATGGACTGAATTCCAGCGGCAGCTGTTTGCTCCTTAATCTCGGCTTGTCAGAGCTGCCCTTTGATGGGACACAATCTACACAAACGATTGTGCTAAATCTTCTAATCTACGTCCTCATTATTACATCCCTTCTTACGCATGTAAATCAGGGACAAACTCATTTTAATATTTAGATAGATTATGGAAGGGAAGAGGAGGGGATTGGAGGGGAAAGGAGCTCCTGGTGGTGTCTGCTCCTGCCGTTTAGGACGGGTGTTAATGAGGAGCACAGGGAGGGGAGCTGTCTGCACAGAGCCCAGGGCAGCTGAAGGAGGAGGAGGAAGAGGAGCACCTGTTGTCAAGGCAAAATGGGGAGTATAAAGGGGCAAGGACGCTGACACTAGGATGTTCGAGAAGACATGGGCATGGGGCAGCATTGGCAAGGTGATGTGATGGGGCACTGAGGAGGACCTCAGCCTGGCATTCTCCCAAGCCCTCTACCCATGCACTGAACCCCTGGCTTTGTCGAGGAGGGATGCTGGAGGAAGGTTTGGTGTTGGACATGGGGGCTTGGTGGTGGCATAGTGAGAGGTGACAGGGCCCCACTGTGGGGCCACACCAGGGCCCTGGCATCGTCCCTGGGTATCTCGCAGTGCGGGGCCTCCCTGCAGCACAGCACTAGGGTCTCCCACCACTCCTCAACCTGCCCACTCCTGACAGTCTTAGTGGGCTGAGGATCAGGTCAACCACCAGCTTGGAGAAGCAGGCTAACACCTCACTCTGCAGAATTCAAGGATGCAGCCTCACTGCCTTGACACAAATGTCATTAGAGCTATGGTTATGATCTTTAATAATGCTCAAAATAAATGCTTTTACAACAAACACAACTGTGGGGAAAAGAGCTCTCCTGCATTTCCCCGCCTCTGGCATCGCCTAATCCAATTGTCAACCTACAACCTGCTCTTTCTTCTTCAATTGCAGCGAAGTCGTGATACATCAGCCTGATTTCTCTGAGCCCCTCATCCTCCTCTGCTCCAGGAGGGGCAGTCTTACTATAAAATAGGAAAAAAAATTAAAACAACCTGGTTAGTTCACAATTTGTTATTGACCTCACACCTGTGAAGGAAGGAGGCAGAAGATAAGCAGTAGCTTGATGCACAAAAGGTGAGTACAGAAAAACAGCAGAGGCAAGCAGGAATATAATCAAAAAAGCCAAGTGTAAAATAAGTTTGTAAGTAGCAGGATAATCAAAGGGAACAAGAAATCATTCTGTAAATTCATTAGTAGCAAGAGGAAGACTAAGCAAAATATTGGATCTTTGCTCAACAGGGAGTGAAAATTATTGACAGAGGATAATATTAGAGAAACTAATAACAGTGATAAAGAAGTAAACCCTTGGCTTAGAATAAGAAAAGCATACGGGAGAGGTAATGTTATTGAGTTAGATGCATTCAGATTTATTTGGCATAACGAGCTTCATTGAAGGTGCTTAGGAATTTGGCTACAGCAGTCTCAGAGTCAGTAGTGGCTGTCTTCCAGAACCTGTAGAGATGTGGTGGAGTACAGGAAAATCATGGGCATTGCTCTTACAGAAGTGAAGGAAAGGGCGATGGGTAATTATAGACCAATCAGCTTAATTCCCTCTCCCATTAAAATTCTGGGGTAAATCACCTAGTTATCTCTAAATATCAAAGGCTAAAATGAGACAATCAATTGTTTTCAGTGTGGACTTGTCAAGGATCAGTCCCTTCCAGTCAATCTAATTTCTTGCTGTTGCAAGGCAACAACTCTTGTAAATAAAGAAGGAACAGAAGATATTGTGTATCTTTATTCCATAAGCTGTTTAGGCTCCATTTGAAAAGCTATCCTTATGAGTAAACTAGGGAAATATAAATGAGGAGAAACTACTGTTAGAGAAATGAAAAATTAGTTGAAAAACTGCTCAGCGAATAGTCCTCAGTGGTTTACTATCAAAATAAAGGATGTATTGACAACAGCTCCATGAAGATCTGTTCTGGGTCTGGTTCTGCTCACTGACTGAATTAACAACATGGGTAACAAAAGGGGGAGTGGGCACATCAGGAAGACACAGACCTGGAAGGCACTTTAAGTACACTGAAGGACAGACTTAGCATTCAAAATCATCTTGGCAATTTGGGAAGGTGGTTGAAGAAATGTAGATGCAAATCAGTAAGAAACCATGCAAAGAATCTCAGTGATGCAGAAGGAATGAAATGCATAAACAGGGGTTAGAACACAACTTATTATGCAGCAATTCTTCCAAAAAAGCAGTAGGGGTTAGAAGGGATTACAAGCCCTGTCAAAAATAGTATAGTGTTGCAAATAAATCAAACCTCCTACTGTAAAGAATAGGCAAGACTACAGCTGCCAAGACCTCTGGAAATTACCTTCCTTGTATTAAGCATTGGTGAGACTTTAGTTGGTGTACTGAGCCCAGTTTTGCCATTGCCTTTCTAAGTAGACTCACTGGAGAGTGCCTAATGGAGGACAATGAGAATGATCCCAGATCATGTCCCAGAGACATGTCCTGCAAGGAAAACTTGAAATAAGTGGTGTTGTGCAACTTGTAGAGGGAAGACAGAGGAGACTTTAGGAGCAAAATTAACAAAACTGAGCAGAGGGAGAGAAAGAAACTGCAGGGGAGACACTGGAAGAGATTACTTAGATGCTTGTCCCTCTGGCAAGACTGAGATGGGTATAACTGGTCACACACAGGGCAGAAGGGAGGAATAAACAGCCCCTCTGGCTTCCCATTAGTCCTAGTTTTCTAGCAATCCCTCTCCTCATTTCTGACATCCACCATTTAACCTTCAGCACTGTTTGAGATGCAAGTACACAGAGAGGGATGAGCCATAAGGAAGTGACACTGGTTCAGTGAACACATCACTGCTCTCCTCACACCCCAGTGTATTCTTACTAACCAGGAGTGATGACAGGATGGAGACATGAAAAATTATGGAAACCAAAGAGCTGACCAAGCTCTGGAGATGGACAAAGTATTGCCCCTTACCATCTTCTGGGGTGTGGCTGAAGGGAAAGGGCAGGGGCGTGCCACCCAGATCACTGCCATGTGAGCCCATGACTGACTGAGCATTGATGTGAGAGTTAAAAGAGTGGTGTGAGCATCTGCTTCCCTATCACCACCAGATAACCAATGTAAATGCTGCTGCTGCTCCTCCCTGCTAGGAAATCTAAATCAAGTGATGCCTTGAAGACTTACAATAAACTGTCTATATACCTTAATAGAAATATCTATTTCTGCAACATTTCCTTAGGGAAATCTAAGGAGGTTGTAAATGTATGAGGTTGGCATGAGTATCCACCACAAGTAATGGAATTTCAAGTAAAGGTTGGAATTTTTTTCCTTTACCCTTTCTCTCTATTCACAGCTGTATTCAGTCTGTATGATTGTCCTTCTTTCCTTGGCCCCATGCATTCTTATTCATAGAATAGAAATACAGAACCATTTACGTTGTAAAAGACCTTTAATATTGAGTCCAACCACTTACCCAGCACTGCCAGGTTCACCACTAAAGCAGGTCCCTAAAAACCACATCGACATGTCTTATAAATACCTCCAGGGATGGTGACTCAACCACCTCCCCGGGCAGCCTGTTCCAGTGCTTGACAATCCCTTCCATGAATAAATTTTCCCTAATATTCAAATTAAACCTCCCCTGGCACAACCTGGGGCCATTTCCCATTGTCCTCTTCCTTGTTACTTGGGAGAAGAGCCTGAACATCACCTGACTACAACCTCCTTTCAGGTAGTTGTAGAGAGGGATAAGGTCCCTCCTGAGTGCCCTTTCCCCCAGGCTAAACAACCCCAGCTCCCTCAGCTGCTCCTCATAGGACTTGTGCACCAGTCCCCTCACCAACTCCATTGCCCTTCTCTGGACACACTCCAGCACCTCAATGTCTTTCTCTTAGTGAGGGGCCCAGAACTGAACAGAAGATTCAAGGTGTGGCCTCACTAGTGCTGAGTACAGGGGACAATCACTGCCCTGGTCCTGCTGGACACACTATTGCTGACACAAACCAGGATGCTTGTATCATACACTTGTATCACACCTGACGTTCCACACGCCCTTGTCTGTCTGAGAAGCACAAACCCTTTCATCTGAGATCAGAGACAGACCATGAAAGGATAATGGTCCCTTGGCCAGATGGGCCTTGGACTTATATCCACTATATCTGCGATTAAAGGTGGACACATTCTCAGGATCCATCTTTGAGTCACTAGGAGCAGCTCACCCTTGTGTTCTAGACATGGTGCTGATTCTCACATTGCATTGTCTGCCAAGCCAGGATATTAGCTCTGGTCTTCAAAGCTCTCTCAGAGTCAATGATGTCTGAGTCTGCATTTTCATCACAGGCCACCTCCTCCTTTGGGAAAATGCAATTGGCTAAGTCCATGATGAAGTGAGGGAAACTGGAGGTGAAATGGAGATAAATGTCAACGAGATTTGGCTACTGAGTAAATTTGCAAGGGAAATACACTACCCCAGACTGGATAAATTTAGGACACATAGCAGTGCTCCCTTTCTTAAGAAGCTTTTCCACTACAACAGAAAAGAGGGCCTAATATTATGAAACATGATTACAACAAGCAAGAAAATGCAACAGTCCCTTCTTAACAGACTATATTACCAATTACCAAACTAGTTTAATGGTCATGACATGGTGCATTATGTAGGAGTTTCCTGCCTTTTACTGGGATTTATATGAGCCAATCAGGCAAGATGCAAGGAGTCAGCAGCATTGCAGAGCTCCTCTGTCTGGCAGTGGTGGCTACCACCAGTAAGAGGGCAAGTGTGTGAGAGTGAAAACATCTAATTTATTAAATGTTCCCCATGACAGGGCTCCCACCGTCCTACCAATTACTCTGGGGAAATGTCTGTGGTTGAATGTCACCCATCCCCTCTCAGTGTTCATCCTTATTCTGTGAGTAGGTGTGATGTGATCTGCCTTTCACTTAGTGACTAGTACCCCTGTTCCTCCTGCTAGCCCAAATCTTTAGTCTTCCTCATCAGATTTTGTACCTTTCTGGTAGCTGAGGGATTACTACTCCTCTCCCTTCAGTTATCACTTAAGTCAGACACACCTCTGCATGACTCACAGACAAAACCCACAAGTTCCCAGGTGTTTTCTTTCCTCTCTTCTACACACTGTTCAGTTTATCAGTATTTCCTTAAAAAACAAAACTGCAAAACTGCACAGAAAATTTGAGCCTTAACACTGGAGGAGTACAGCATTAATGGGCTGCTGAACAATGTTATGCTTCTGAATGTGGAGCTGTCTCAATCCTTTTTAGAGCTTTGTCATATTGCAAATGTACATTGTGATCATACCAAACTATTATGCCCAGCTGTTCTCACTGTCCTACTGTCTGTCCCTGAGGCACATTTTTTGGCTCTGGGATTTCTCCCTTTTAACAGTTTGCTGAGTTGACTCCTGCCTCTTTTCTCTACGCTGCAGCACTCTGGTTGTCTTCCCCTGATGGGCATAAATTCTCCCAACTCAGTATCCTGCAAATTGCATTAATACACAGCTTGGTCAGCTTTCTTCATTGTTTATGAAGACTTGAAGAAGGGCAGATTTAAACCCTCCTTGCTGGAGAACTTTTGTCCCAGCTGTATCGTTGCACTCAGTCATGGCTGCATTCTCATTATCACTGATAACTCCTATCTGAAAATTTACAGTAATTCTTCCAGTGGCAATTTCACATTTTGCTAATTAGAGCCTCAAGAACAGACCTGAAAAGGGAATTTTTTAATCAACAAAAAAACCCTGCAGAGCTGAACAAAACCCAGTGTATTTCTGACACTGGGCAAGAAGGTCACTTGAAGCAGTTTCATTTCATTTGCATTGTATTCTCGGCAATTCAACCTGAATTTATTTTGACAAACAAATCTTGTGAGTAGTCTTCCCACACATTGAATTCATCTGTGGTGTTCCCTTCCTCCAACAGTTCTAAGACAACTCAGTATGCACAGCAAAATTCCTCCTGTTATGATAGAGTGATGGAAATTAGATTTTTGCTATAGCAATTGACTTTAGCATTCTTTCCCCCTTTGGAAGATAAATTTATCTATCATGCTTCTTTCTTCAGCACCTAGCTCTGTGGCATCCAAATGTAGCAGAAGAGGAATACAACCACAGCCCAGAACAAGAACTTCATTTTAATCTTCACCCTTGTTCTGAGGCAGAGGAATATGCATTTGTGCTGTTCCACAGCTGCAAAGGCAGAGTAATACCTCACCTCCCTTACAGTAGGATCCTTCTTGCCTAAATTTAGATGCCCACACCTGAGGTAGTTGTGGGCTGTAGTCAAATATCTATGTCATCAATAAAGTCAATGGAGATGCAATTCCCCTAATCTAGTGTGGACACCTACTTCAAGGTAAGACAAACCATGTCCTAGGCTCTTTTGAGGCTATTGATCAGAGTCCTCTGGCTAGAATGGGAACATGCCCAAAGTAGAATCCCCACCCTGTAGGTATGCATGCTGGATCAGAACTGACTTATGCAGTTCTGGATGTTATCCTTCTTTTGTAGTTAGTTTCTCACACAGTCTCTGTAAACATAGTCATGTTATTGTAATGGTATCTTTTTATTTACATTCCTTTCTCCTGGGCACAGAAGTTTGATGGACATTTCCTTTGAGGGGAGGTCTTTGCTTCCTCCAATGCACAGTGAATTATAAGACACATATATAATAAAGATGGGCAAGGCCCGAGGCACTTGTGCCTTGAGGAACTGGTCCCTTGATCTCCAGAGGTTCTGTCTCCTTCTTTCGTGTCGTTACTGTGACAGGATCTGATGGATCCCACTGCCACATTGTGTTCTCTCTCTGGACAATATTTGACTCAATTTCTCCATTTGCTCATTCTGTTAGTTCTATAAGCCAGAATCCTGTGGCAGTTGTTTTATATTGCTGCTAACACAATGCTTTAGTCCAGTTCCTCTGTGGTGCTTGCCTACCGCCTTTGATGATGGAAGCTCTCTTTGAAGTCTGCCTACTTAAGTTTTCCCTGATTCCAAAATTCAGAGTTTGGGACAAGCCATGAAAGATTAGACCATGTCTGTCAAAGAGCAGAGTGGTATTTTTGAGGAGTCAGAAATAGCCCCCAGGGTTCAGGCCTGCACAAGGTACTAGGCTTGGCAGCCAGCTGGTGTTCTGAGATGGAGTGGCTCCTTCACTGCTGCCCCAGCCCTCCAGTCAGGTCAGTGTAGTGCTGGGCTGTCATGCAGTAAACCATGAAAAGATCTGAGTTAGAAACCACCTCTTCCTGGCAGGCAAAGGGCACCTCCAGGTGCTGATATGGCCACTGTTTTCAGCCTTTGGAGAAATGATGTTCAATACAGGTTGGTCCCTCGGGTAAAGTGAGACGCTCAGGCTTGATGGCCTCTTGTACATGTGTTAATATCCAACACACAATACCCAAATATTCCTAGCATCCCCCCTCACACCTGAGTCCTCCCAGGCAGCAAGGGCAGCTTTTGGAGACTCCTCATTAGGTCATCGGCCTCAGGAGCCGAAATCTCCCCTCCCCCACCTTTGTACACAACTGTTCCTCATTTACATAAATTATCTCTATTCAATTATCTGTCCAGATGTCCGAATTGTGCCACCAATGATCTGTGAATGAATTAAAAATGGAATATAATTTAATAATAACTGATTAGAAGGAGATTAGTTGTTATATAAAAAGCAAAAACCAAGAGATAGCTAGTTGCCCTTAATCCGAGCCAATCCACAGTAATTATAGAAATACAGTCTCGCTTGCTCTCCTTCCCATTTCTCTTCTTCTCCCCCCACATTTTCTCTCTTTCTCCTTTTCCATTTTCTCTCTATCCTTTCTTTCCTCTCTCTCTCCCTCTCCCTCCTCTTTCTTTTTTGTTTCTTGGTCTCCATCCCTCCTGTGCCTTCTCTCCACTTTCTCCTCCTGATTATAACTACCTACGTCAACAGAGTCAAAGCCCCTCAGCTGCTGATACACCCGTGTAGCTGGGGATGTCCTGGCAGGTCCAACCAGCAAGAGCTTTCAGCTGCATTAACATCCTGTCTTCCAAGCCATGTTAATGATGGTGTCTTTATACTCTCACTTTTCTGTTAAACATTTCTGGAGTCACTGCTTTTTCCCTAGCTTCCTAAGCCAGGCCCTTTAAAGGTTTCCCTCTTCTTGTCTTTTGGAGTCCTGCAGAGCAATTTCTACACTATGCTGGATGTTATAAAATCATAAGCAGCACAGAGGCTCTGGCTCCTCCTCTTGCACCAGGGAAGAACCAGCAGAGAGTCCCTGAGCCCCTGCGCTGTCTCTTCTGGAGAAGAGCACCCAGACTTTTCCAGGACAATTGCCATGGGGTTTTTTTCATTGATATTTTCTCCTCTCCCAAGCATACAGCCAAAGTACCTCAGAGCCAGGCTGAGACAGTGCCACACTTAGTATTGGAGGCTGAAAGAACTGGGGAGAAAAATACATCACCTTGTTACCTGAATGCTCCATGGGGACCCCTCACCTTGTCTGAGAGAGGTCCCTCCCTCCTTCCTAGTGCCAGCCACCTATGTCAGCTGGGACTTCTGGTGCAAACCTCCACCACTCACTGTCATTTGCAATGGCATGAAACTGAATGACTGAAAATTATTATTAGTTTTTTTTACTCTTCTTGTAAATTAGAACAAGACAAAAAAAAAAAAATTTGCTGATCTTACACTGGAGTGGACCATTTATTTCAGGTAATTTCATAACATGATTTGGAAATTATCAGCCAGTAACAGCCTAAGTCAAATTTACCCACTAGTTCAACATGGAGCTTGTCAGACATGGGCAGTGATGATGAGGGATATGGCTTACAGACACACTCTTAAAAGAAAAAAGAAGCTGAAAACTGAGACATATCCACTGTCACAGACTCATCTACCTGTACTAAGGTACCAGACATTTGAAACCTCCAAAGACTTGGCTTGCTATGTGAATGCAGTCTTCCCTAACACCCCATTTCGGAATTAAAAGCTCTGCTCTCCCTTCATATGTGACCCGTAGGAGCAGTGCTCACAGCTGCAGGTCCACTTTTGCCTCTCTGAGGCACAAACCCATCTGCAGTTGGTTGGGTCTACCAAGGTGAAGCAGAGATCAGAGAGACTGAAGGTCTAAAGCTCAGAGAGCAAACTTACAGATGTAATACTATGCAGACCATTTTGCTGAGGTCACTGATGACACTGGGATGGCAGCTGGTGGTTATTTTACCCTTTAATGAACTTTTTATTTCTTTAAAATAGAAGGGTATTTGTAGACATAAAGGATGTAGTTAATGCTACAGCTTCACCAAGAACCAACAAATGTTTCACAAAATAAGTTTTGAGAATGTTAGCATCAAAAAACCCAACCATTTAAAAAGAAGTAGAAATTACTTACTACAATATGTGTGAAGTTTTGAATACCCTTCTTGTCATTTAATACTTTTCTTTAGTACAAATGTAAATGTGAAGATTGCTTTGTTGCTCCAATAACATGCAGTTTGGGTCAATGATCTTGTTTTTTCTGTGGAAACACCACCCTGACCTTCAAAAAATATTTATGAAGGTTCGTTCTGTTTTTGTAAGCTAGTTTGTATAAGTGCTGGAAGCACACAGTATTTATTCCCTGTTTAGTTGGTAACTCCAGAATGGACCGCCAGTGCCAAGGGAAGCAGATCAAGAGCTAGTTAAGGTAACATATCTCATTTACAGGACACTTCAACTAAAATTGTTCATTAAATTTATGTAATTTCTGTGTTGTTGCTAAATGTTGTGATGCTGCCTTGCATCTCATTACATTTGTGCTTTTCACAAAGACCTCTAAGAATCAGGAGAGTACAAGAAAATTCCAGTTTTTATTAAAAAGTGTCTCCACCAGCACTGATGCAAAAGGTTTGATGACACCAACTGGAGCCCTTTTAATGCAGAAAAAGCTAAAAGAAGTTTAATACATTATTTAAAGCCTTCTACAATTTTCAACCTAATATATTTATTTTTTATGGACTTAATTCAAAAACCTTGGACTCTTGGGCTTTTGCAGTGAGCATTTTTATATTTTGATAATTAAAATGTTATCACTCTGTGGCTAGAAGATGTGTTCAGCAGACTTTGAAAGATATTATTTACATATGATTTGGCTTTGATAGTCTTATTTTTTTGAGTAATATTTTACTCACAAGTAGTTCAATTGGCTTCTATGAGTATTATTCAATATGATAATATGAGAAGAGGTAGCAAATCTGTCTCCTAGGTTAATGTAAGACAGGCCATAGTTACTGAAGGCATATTAATGATTTTTGTTTTGAAAAAAGTGTTTTGTTCTGTTTTATAAGTCCATCTCTGAAGCCCACTAGAAAACATTTTGCACCTTGGTATTTCTGTTGCAGAGATTCAAAGTTAAAAGGATTACTGAAATGTTTCTTTACTGTTAATTTTCCCAGCTTTAGATTTATGTTAGGGGATGTGTGAACTGGAAGCATAATCAAACCCTTAACACACTTTACCTTTTTATTCTCCCCCTTTTTGCATTGTTTTCATCAGGGTTTTGGTACCTGCTTTTCTAGTGTTTATTAGCCCCTGGAGCAGCCTTTGTTTGAAGCTGGTTTTCTTGATGGTTGTTATGGAGATCTTCAGGAAAAGGATGTTAATTTACAACAAATCTAAGAACATATTGCAATATTTAGTTATATTTTTTAGTCTGGATTTCCTTAAGAGTTTGAACACAAGGGCAGTGCCATGGCACAAGCAGATGGACCAGGGGCACTGCAGTCCAGTCCTGCCATAACTTCATCAGAACACAGTGGGTTTTAGCACAGCAAAGGCAGTTGACTTCTCCAGACCACCCCATGTGCAGGATCTTCTCCAGATGATGCTCCTGCACGTCACCTGGCACCACCCTGTGCCATTGGTTTGCTCAGCCTCATCCCTGGGCAGCAAGCACTGCTTTCTTTCCGGGCCTGTAAACACTACAGTTCAGTTCAGAGTGTTTCCTTATATCTTTAACCTATTCACATCTAAGAAACATGCACGGTTCATTTCCCTGGGCTCCACCTCTGCCTTGCAAACCAAACCTCTGGCAGGTGGCTGAGAGCCAGCTTTGCCCGTGCTGTACCACACAAAAGCAGGAGCACTGATAGACGCTCCTCCCACCCCAGACTGTCACCTAACTTCAAGGGTAAAGAGTCTGGGGAGTGATACTGTGGCATTTTCAGGAATCCATGCTGATCTGAAGTTGGGATGCTCAGCTCCAGACAAGGATGAAGGCAGAGATGTGTTGCAAAACAGAGGCTGTTTTGCAACAGAACAGGACAAGTTTTCCAACAAAATGGGATGCATATTGGAAGATATTTTGCAAGGATACAAGATGAGAAGGTGACCCAGAAGCGTTCATAAACCATGGACCTACCCCAAGCAACGCACAGTTGGGACAGACATGAGATATCACAGCTGCTAATACAGACTCCAAGGAAACCAAAGGGCACCCTGAGCTCATTTTGGCTCCTCTGTCCTTTGGCTCATCACGGGGGAAGCAAAGGGATGCCGGGACTCCAGAGTGGTGTAAGTGACACCTGCTGGCCCTGGGCAGCCAGGGCACGGCCTTCCTCCCTTGCTCCAGTGGGAGCAAGAGTGGCATGGGGTCACCGTGGATCACAGTGAGCCTGCACAAAGCCCCAGCTTCACAGAGTCATGGAATACGCTGAGTTCGAAGTGCCCCACAAGGATCACCACAGTTCAGCTCCTGCTTGCAAATATCACCTCTTTAGACCCAACCAAGGTTGCCCAGAGAGGGGAGCCTTTGACTCCATCCCTTCACCCCGATTTCCCATTACTGCCTTTAACGTTGGCTCCATGGATTTTTTTTAGACATTTCATGGCTCTAACTGCTCTGCAGGTTATGAATTCATTAGGGGGCACCAGGAGGCACTAACAACAGTCGGTGCTGAAGACTTGGCACCTCCACTGTAGATGTTTGGGGCGATTTCGTTGGATCAGCTCTTCTCTGGACTGAGGACCCATTAGCAGCTGGAGGGTGTTGGAAGTGGGGGCTCGTACATCGTCTTCCCATCCTGTTTCACCTGCAAGGACAGGAGGCTGAGCCTCCTGCAACCCCTGTGCACCACAGAGTGCACAACTGAGGCGAGCAGAACCTTCACGTGCGGAGGGCACCCTGCATCCAAAAGCCACATTCAGTGTAGACAGACTCATTAGTCACCAAGCCCGACCTGAGCCAAGACTGCAAGGTTTGTCTGGGCTGCAGCATGTGTTTTAGAAGGTCTACATGCGAAAGACTGTTCCTCAGGAAAACAGTTTTAATACTGGATTATTAGACATGGCTGTAAATCAGGTTCTCTCATACTGTGGGAAATTCCAACATTTTAAAAGTATTTTCTCTCCATGTAATTTTAAAATGCTGTTTTGCAGCTACTGGGTTTTTTTTTTAATAGTCTTACAGGTCATCAGCAACAGCTGACAGGAAGCAATGCCTGCAGTATGCACACACCTACTGCTGGCAACACACGGTGATTGACAAGGGAGATAGTGATTCCTATTTTATATTTTTTAAACCATTAAGGTCATCAGAAACTTCATGGCACATGAAATATTTCACACTTTTGTCAGCATGAAGATTCTCTGCTGTGTTATAACAAAAGGATTTTCCATCAATTTAGTATTTACTCAGTACTATGTAGAAAATGCACTTAACAGTTGGAAAATTAAAATGAAAATAGATTTAAACGATTTTTCATGCTATAATGTGATAGTAGTGGAATAATATAAAATGAAAATGCATAAATTAACATAAGAAAATACATTTCAGAACAATTTTGTAAAACAAACTGTTTCAAAATGTATTGCTCTAGGGATTTCTGTAAGGAACTATCTATTTTTCTGTCAAAAGCCCAAACACTTTCATCCAAAGAGGATTTTTTTCAACAAGAAGCTGTTTTAAAAATGTCTTGCCTACTCTACTAATCATCCTCACTGTGAAAAATTCAGGTCTTATATTAATACTTATATTTAATTAAATTAATTATGAATTAGTTAGCTTGACCTTCCAATGCTAAATCCTGTTATGCCTTTGTCTAATAAATTACAGAACCTTCCATCCTCTGAAAGTGTCTCTCCTAACTGCTTACAGAGGGTGACCAAGCCACCCCCTAATTTTCCTGCCTGAAACTGAATAGATTGAGCTTAATTCTCACTGTATGGCAGGTTTTCCAGCTCATGGGTTCTTCATGAAGCTCTTATCTGAATAATTTCCAGTTGTTTGGTGGTGGTTTTTTTTTTT
>VZRZ01008639.1:570063-622739 GCA_013398175.1 Climacteris rufus
CTCCGCCGCCCCCCGCGGCTGGGGTCAAGTCCAGCTCTGGGCCCACCCCTCCCCGCTGCACCGGCTTCGGCATCCAGGAGATCCTGGGCTTGAACAAGGAGCCGCCGTCGCACCCTCGGGCCGCCCTGGACTCTCTGCCCGCCGGGCACCTGCTGGCGGCCCGCTCCGTGCTCAGCCCCGCCGGGGTGGGCGGCGTGGGCATGGGGCTGCTGGGGGCCGGCGGCATCCCCGGCTTTTACACGCAGCCCACCTTTCTGGAGGTGCTCTCCGACCCCCAGAGCGTCCACCTGCAGCCCCTGGCCCGGGCCCCCGGGCAGCTGGACAGCAGCCAGACGGCCAGCTCAGGTAGGCACGTCCCCGGCCCCCGGGGACCCGCCGCGCCCCACCAGCACCGCCGCCCGCACCCAGCAGCCGTCCGCACCCGGTGTCCCGGCGGGAGGCCACTTTCCCGGCGGCGGAAGGGAGATTTCGTTTCAGTCTGGAGGATGAGGAAAAGGGCGGGCGGAACCGTATTTTCCCCGTCCAGGGCTGCGGCCGCGGTGTGACGGCGTGGCCCGGGGCGCCCGGCCTAGGGATGCGCGGAGCCCCGTCGGAGCCGCCGCCCGCGACCCCAAGTCGTTGCCGGAGAATTAGGGGTCTTTTGGCATCCTTTTCCTAGACGGCAGCAGCCTCCCACTACTCTGCCCGCAGGCCCGTTCCGAGGCCGCCTCGGCTCCCCCCGGAGCGGCAGGCAGCAGCGCCGGACCCCGGCTCTGGGGGCAACCCCCGGCCTCCTTCCGGCAGCGGTCGGACGCGGTGCCCGTCCCGGGCCGTGCCCGCCGCCCCCGCCCGCAGCACGGCCGGCCGAGCAGCACAGCGCCGGGGCCGGGCAGGTGGTGCGGCGCCGCGGGCAGGAGTGGGACCGGAGCGCGCATCGAAATACGGGTCCCGGAGCTGTCCCCCGGTTGCTCCTTCGGGGCAAAGGCGGCGGCGCCCTGCTCTCAACACCCCCAGGCCGTGGTATCCCTGGGGAGCCGGGGGCCGCGGATAGGCACCAGCTCTTCCCGGGGCTTGTTTTTGCTGGTAGCCCAATAAACCTCAATTTCTCCCTCCCCGCTCCCGTGTTTCTGCGGCGCAGCCCGTGATCCCCGGGCTGGGGCAGGCGGTCGGGGGTGCCCGGCCGCGGAGAGGGGGCTGCAGCTTTCCCGTTTTCCTACGGTTTGGTTGAGCTCGCCCGGCTCTGCGTTTTCGCGGCGAGACAACAGCAGCCTCAGCAAACGACTCCGGTGGAGAGAGGCGGGAGCTAGAGCCCGGTCCTGGCCCGGAGCCTTCCCTAGCTGGGGCGGATCGCCCCGAGCTGCCCGCACCGGCTTCGGGATCGGGATCGGGAGCGGCGCTGGGGCCGCGCCGCGCTGGAGGGAGCGGCCGGCGTCGGGCCCCGTCCGCGGCGCGATCGCAACGAAATCTTCGGCCAGAGCCGGCGGAGGGAGCGGAGCCGCCGGGCCCGGCCCTACCCGGAGGGTCCCTGGGAGGGAGCCCCAGCCCACAGCCGCTGCTTGTCTCTCCGCAGATTCCGAGGATGTCTCCTCCAGCGACCGAAAAATGTCCAAATCCTCCCTAAACCAGAGCAAGAAACGAAAGAAGAGGCGGCACAGGTAAGACAACGGCGGCCACCCCGCCGGTTCCCGTCGTCCTAGTCCCCAGGGAACCGGGCACCGGCGACCCCCGCCGCCCCGGCGGGGCCGACCCGCTCTGCCCTGGAGCAAAATACTCTTCCCAGCACCGGCTGCCGGAGCGCCCCGGCGCCCCTGCGGCGTCTCCACCGGGTACTTCCCTTTTTTCTCTCTCCCCGTCCACAATAAATCGGATATGGGGTCGTGTCTATAGCGAGCGGGGGGATCGACCACAGCTGTCATTTTATTTAATTTTTTCTGGCTGCGGATCCAGGTATCCCGAGTCGCAATCCCAAGCAGCCCACGAGCATCTAGGCGGAATGCGGCTCAGCAGTGTTCGGGAGGGAAAAATCATCAACCTGTCAGAAATAATAAAAGCCGTTTCCAGCTCCACATACAGCAATCTTAATATTGGCTGTAAGCAAAACAGAATTTCTATCAATAATTTAAGTATTTTATTACGTAGAAATAAATATTTTGCCAATAGATTGAACAGTTGGGAATCAGAGGCAGTCTGCAAAGAAGCTGAAGAGGGATGGAAAATTGTTTAAGGAAACGAAGATCCACTTTGGGATTTGGTTTCCTCTCAGCACGGTCAGGGGAACAGACTTTGCCTGACTTCTTCCACAGTTAAAATGGAGTTGGTTTGTTTGCGCCTTATAAACAGAAACGAAAATTTCCGTGCTGGATTCTGGCATTGCTGTGGCCAGAGCGCTGGGACAAAGGAAGGCCAAACACCATCCACTGAGGGTGATTTAGAAATAATTAAATCAATCCTGCCACGACGCAGGAAAGGTGGATTAAAAGATGTTCCAGTGAAAGCTTAGCAGGATGCGGGGTGGAAGGAGACCGACTATCCCAGGAGACATCCTGCTATGAGAGCAACAGGAGGCTCGGTCTGGAGGGCTCATTCCAAACCGGGACCCCTCTCCAGGCAAATGTTCCCAGTTTGGGTGCTCTGGAGTAAGTATGAGTTCATTTTCTTTGTGCCCGAGATAGGGCTGGGTGAAAACATAGCTGGGACTGGTGTACAGGTCCCGATCTGGAGAAGAGATAGGAAACGAAATTCAGATTTATTTTCAGTTCTAGACAGAAACAGACCTGCAATATTTGGCTATAGTTGTATATTTTGTGCTAAACAGTTAAGACCTCTAGTTGTACCAAGGAAGGACTGGAAGATGACTGGCCAATAGCCTGCAAATAGCTGCGGGATAGAAACACCAAAAGGGGCAGTGGATTGTGTATTGCAAAAGGGACAGGGGCTACCCGGGGATGAGCTAAAAAGGGAAAACTTCAGCTGAATGTCAGCAAAACCTTCCCGCGGGTGAGCCTGGACGGGCTTCCGCACCCTTTCGGAGGAAGATGGAGGGGAATGGTTGAAATCTAAACTGGATCAAAATTGGAATAATTTTGCCTGTGGTCCCAGAGAGAAAATACACTATTCAGTGTGCCTCTGCTGTCTCTAGAGTTCACAAATTTGTCAGAGTTGAAGAAAAACTGTTTGAAAAGAGAATGGATTTAAGAATTAGTTTAAAGAAGGATCTCATTGCCGGCAGGTCCCTTGGATTTGCATGCTGCTTTTGTTAGTAATATTATCGATCTGGTGAAATCCTTTTCATTCTGCATAGCAGAGGATATTTCTGAGATTTTCTGCTTATGCTCTCTGGAATTGTAAGGCTTTTATGGAATTTGGGTGTATTTTAGAAAAAAACTATTTCCTCTTTCCTTCTGGTAGATACATGTTTCTTAGATTGATGATGTTTATACATTTACTTTGCACAAAGGCTGCAATTTGTTGTTGAGTTTTTTGGTTTTTTTTTGGTTTGGTTTTTTGGTTGGGTTTGGCTTTTTGTTGCTTTTTGTTTTGCTTTTTAGTTTTGGGGGTTTTTTTGTTGTTTGTTTTTTATTTTGTTTTGAGGGTTTTTTTCGTTTGTTTTTTTGGTTTTTTTTTGTTTGATTGGGGGTTTTTGTTTGTTTGTTGTTCGGGGTTTTTTTGCCATTGGAATATTGTTAGTTTTATCAGAAATTGCACTTTCTGTGTTGGAGAAGTTGAAGGTTGGGAGTTTTAACCCTCAGGGAGTGGAAGTGGTCTGAGACTTCTGCTGGAGAAGGGCTTTCATCTGTCTCGGCTTTCCAGCTGCTCATTTTTCAGTTTGGTTGTCCCGAACTGAGAACTGGCTGCACGGGGGCAGGTTGGGCTGCTGCCCGCCCAGGGCGGTCCAGGAGGCTTTCTAAAGGATAATGGGGTAATGCAGACTGGCAGGGAGCAGCTAATGGGATATCGGAGTGGAAGCAACCAGGGTAAAGGCAGAGGAGGGGAGGTGGTCCTGACTCTCAAGGGGAAGGACTGGTGAAAAGTGGTGGGTTAGGGTGAATAAAACATTTGGAGAATTCATCCAAGGACCAGGAGTCAATGTGAAGGATTATTTGCTTGAAGAGGCTATGGACCAGCAGCTGGGAAGGGGCTCAGCACCTCTCCAGACGGGGTGCTGAGGAGACGCTGCTGCATCTCGGTGTCACGATCCTCACAAGAGGCAGCAGAGTCTGAGATACAAGATCAGCTGCCATGGCTGCGGGTGCTTGCTGCTGGGGAGGGACTGTCTCCAGAGCCAAGTCCCTGAAAGGGAAGGTGATTTGTAACTGTTAAAAATGCTGTCTTCTGGCATTTTCTGGTTCTCCTTTCACCCTGGCACCTGACCTTTTGTGCGCAGAAAGACAGGAGGTGGGGAAAAGTTATGTGTTAGCAGGTTACCCAGGTTTCACTGGTTTCAGTGTCCATTTCCATGACTCTTCATCATCTTTGCTTCCTGTTTTTTGATCAAAGAGTTTTACTCCCCTCAGGACAATCTTCACATCCTACCAACTGGAGGAGCTGGAAAAGGCCTTCAATGAGGCCCACTATCCTGACGTATATGCTAGAGAGATGTTGGCCATGAAAACAGAGTTGCCAGAAGACAGGATACAGGTAATCATATCTCTTGAACCCCCTTATTGTGCTCCTCTCAGCTATGTTCATCCCTCTGTGAAGAAAAGGTAGCAGCATGGGAAGGCTGACATTTTTCTGAGTAAACCTCCCCAGGCTGTCCACTCTCCTGCTTCTGATGGGTAGACAGACAGATCAGCTTCTTGGCAGATTTGTATTTGGTATTTCCATGTGGACATGTGCTGTGCGTGGTGTGTTGTACCAATGATTTGGAGTATGTGTAGCAGAGGGAATCCTAATTTGGTGAAGGACAACAGGCAGGCAAAAAAAGACAATAGTGTTTCGAGGTCTTGGTAAAGGCAAGGAGAGAGCCTCCTGGAGACCATGGCTGGGTGGGCACTGTTGAAGGGAAAGAGCTTATCTGTGCTCCTTTGGACACAGAAGGATGCACAGGGATGGCTTAGGCTGCTAGTACTGCTGTGGGTAGGACGCAGCGTGGGAATGATGGGTGAGGTGTTTGCACCATCTCTGCACTTTGACTGTATTTGACTCCTCAGGTGAAGCTTCCCTGAAAGTTTCTGGTGATAATTTTTTTGTTATTTTTTTGTTAATCTGTTAAATTTTGTGAAGTTAACAGCTTTTGACATTTAAGTTTTAACTGCATGTCAGTCCTGTTGTGCCACTGTGAGGAGGTAGAACAAGGTGGTATGGAGTCCCACTGCTGTGCAGTGAATCCTCCAGCAGAAATGAGCAGCCTGAGTTGCAGGGCTGTGCCAGCACCAGCCTTTGGCATGCATTACAGCCAAAAACCTGGAGAGGACTTACAACTGCTGTTTACAGTGTGGGAGGCACATGGAACAGACTAAACAGGATGTTCACAAGGGTGGGCTCCAGCAGCTTCCATGGCCTCCCTTCACCCCGTGACTTGCTCCCACCAGGTTTCTACACAAGGCACAGGACTGTAGTGGCCAAGCCTTGAGCAGGTACAAGTAATACTTCTGGTCTGGCTGGAAGTTAAACTGGCCTGGTCCTCTGCAGTGGCTGCCTCTGTGACTGGTACAAAGTAGTTTCTAGGAGAGACATTGTCCTATGTGCCATGTGGTGTTGGGAGGGTCCTAGTTTCCCTGCTTCCTCCTTCTGTTCATCCCTCATGCATGCCCAGCACCCACTGAGCTGCTTCTCGAGCCTGTGCTCTTCCTTTGCTGAAGAGATGGCCCAGGAGACTCCTCTCTTGAGGGTTTGGAATGTAGCTCAGAGGGCACTTAGCAAGATAACACTGATGCTGGAAACTGCTGAGGTATGACCCCATGCAGGGACAGGAAGATTCCCCCCCAAAAAAGTGTACCCTTTTTTCCCTCTGTCCTGAGCCCCCCTTATCACCCTTATTCTTGTGCTCAATCATAAAGGACATTTTTATAAAAGCAACTCATAGTTCTTATCCCATTGAGCTGGCAAGACTCCTGCTGATCTAAGAGCTTATAAATAACTTGTGTGCTCACAGGATTTCCACCAGTCTTCAGAAATAATGGCTCATCATCTGAAATCCTATCTGATGCATTAGGATTTTGCTCTGAGCAGCAAGCTCTGATGCTTTGCCTCTAGAAAGATTGAGATGGATGAAGTGTCACTTTTCCACTTTTGACCCTGTAGGACATCAAGTCAAGAGAGGAGAGACCTATTGGGAGTTTATTGTTGCCAACACCCACTATTTGATGCTGGGCTGGAAAGAAGATACTTTGATTTCTCATAATTCAAGGAACAGGTTCATCTAGTGGCACACTGCCTACTATTGTGTATTGCAGAGTTTTTAAACCTAGAGGTCACCTACTGTGACCTGTCTGCTGTAGAGATCAGGTTAGACTTGGACAGCAGAAGCAGAAGTTTACAAGATATGGGTGTTCTGAACATGAGGTGCAACTAATGTTGTGTGTATTCCAGAAGAAAGTGCGTGTGAGTAACAGTTTTGCTGGGAAATAATGAGAAAAAAACAGAATTTCTGTGGCATCTGTTGAGCACCCTGTGAGGGTGAACATCAGGCTCACATAGGAGTCCTGAGCACCACTGTTCTTTCCAGTAGGTCAGCAGTTCGATTGCCCCTTATCACACATTCTATGAAATTTCCTTCTCCGTGCTTTTTGTGTGTGACAAGCCATGGTAAGATGTTTCCCAACTTTGATCATACTTCCTGATATTTTACCTCATATTCCATTTCAACTGTAGACTTTTTTTGTTTCGAGCCTAATTCTTTCCCTCTTGTTACAAAGTTCACACTCTTTACATATTTGTTCTCCTGACTGTCACTTTCGGTTTTCACCATTGCTTAAGAAAGTTGCAAAGATCTTTCCTTAAATCATCCTTCATAAATCACATGCTCATCTCTTAATCATGTGGTTGTTCTTACATGGAGCCCATCCTGCCTGTCAGTCTGCCTGGAGGTAAGGGACCACATGCCTAGTGCTGCACACTGGGTGTGTTCACACCAGTTCAGCTGGCCTTGTGGGCCCTTGCAGAAACAGCCTCAGATTAGCACTGGTCTGCTTGCTTTCTTATATATTTATTTCTATTTATCTAATTCAGTCACTTCAAACTTTTTTTAGACAGATTTTTTTTTATGCTCAGGATTTTGTCTTCACTGTTCTGGGTTTCAGATGTAATTTTGTTAACTTTGGCTAACAAGCACAATAGCAGCCCAGCCAGCTCTGACACTGGCAAGAGGTGGATGCTGCACTATGAGAACAGGGCAGCTATCTCATAATACTTACTGAATGCTTAGTCAGTCTCCTAGGCTTTTGAACACATGTAAATATCTTAATATCCCATGGCAAGAAGTTCTGCAGCAGAACTGCCTGGGTCAACTGAATCTTGCTTTGACTCTCTTAGCATCTTTTAATGCTCCTTGGAAGAGAGAATGAATCTTTATTCCTGTCTTCATAATATTTGTAATTTCACATAATTGTATTTTTTTCCTTGTGTGGGTTTCCAGCTGCATGAGGGAGCTCTACAGTTTTACATTTTCATTGTAGCTTGCAGTTCCTCTTATCTTTCAACATTCCTGTCTCCCTCTTGTAGGTCATTAATGGAAGTGTTTTCTAAGATTGTGAGCATCACATGTTGTGGACTTCTACATTTCATGTGGGTTCCCACTGGATCCTCACCTAAGAGTGATATCTACCCCTTATTTTCATTCATGGAATTATTTCTCAGGAGGTAGTAGTCAAAGAGAAAGTAAATCACCTATGAAATTTGATGTGAAAGTGAAATTCAAAGAGTGCAATCGAAAAAAATTATATATAGGATCTGTTTGCAGGTAAAACCTTCAGCAGAACACTACAAATAGCCATCAGAGGCCAAGAAAGTTACTGGCTTGAGAGAACATTGAATCCAGGAAAAAAATATTCAAATCCTCCATTTAAAGAGAAGATGAAAGTGTAATTTTTTTCCAAGGCAGGCACACACTGTGTGTGTCTTCCTCCCACACTGAGCTGACTGCTCCTGGAAGGAAAATGAGCATCCTTCCATTGTGCAGCATGGGAAAATAATTTTTTTTCCTACTGAGACACTATGCACAAGTCAGATCAGATGTCATTGTGGCCATTTTGCAAGATACTTGAAAAAGACCACATTAATCAATGCATTTGAAGGAATATTCTTAAGAGTTGAAGTGCCAGTGTTAGAATAAACCCAGACTGTTCTGTAAAATCCACGTGAGGTAAGTATATTCCTTTGGGGAAGTATGTCCTTAATAAACAATATGAGGTATAAAAATGTCCTGAGACTGGCAGATATTGTGACATCTGACTTAAATCACTGTTCCTCATAACAAATACTCCTGAGAGTACTGTGTGGATTTTAGATAAGTTATCCCTGTTGAATTTATTAATATGTAACAGTTCCAAACTTTAAACAGAGTACTTACAATAGTGAAGTTCCCTAACAGTTTTAAAGTTCAAACAGTTTGATTTGGGATTATTGAAATGATTGTGTATGGTTGTCCTTAAAGTATGTCTCCTACTGATCAAACAAATTGATTAATCAGTATTTCAAAAAATTAAGATCCTGACAGCTATTGTAGGGACCTCTTAAGAGTCACCTTTTAAGGGAACTAATCAATTAAAAAGGTAATAAAAGTGCTAAAAATTGTCAGTTCTTGTTGTTAAAAGATTGCATGGTAATGATGTGAGTGACAAATTTTGGGACAAATAAAATTGCTCATGTAAGCAAATGGAATCCCAAGAAGAGGCTGGTGCTGTGTATGTGGAGTGGGGATTGTCTGTGTATCCAACAAGCTTTGTCAGGCAGCTAAGAGGCCAATTTTGGATAAAAAGAAGGTCAACTAAATCTCAAACTGAAAATGTATCAGATGAACACATTTCAGTATCACTGTGCAGCCCTTTAGGATTTGAACGGGGATGGAGGAATCAGGGGGAGTAGTCGTTCAGAGGGAAGCATTTGTACCAAGAGTATTTTTCCAGGAAAAGAGGCTTACCTAGCTTCAGTTTTGCAAAAAAGCTCTCTATTTAGAGGTGAACATAATTTGGAAAGGCTTGAGGAACCTGCACTGCACTGAGTGTGAGCTCAGGAGTGAACCCACAGAGTCCCCTCAAGGAACATGATAGAAACTATGAAGGAAAAATTAACTTTATGCAGCTTTAGCAGCCCTGGCTTCTCCCTTTCCTGCCAGCTTTTCCTGCTTGCAGCAGAGTGCTGAGTTGTAGTCTGAATCCCATGGTGTAAGCATGGAATGCTTTGATTGCTCCATGCAGTTGGTGACCTTTCCTGAATCTGTGCCTGGAATGGCCGCCAAAGAATTTCTTAGTGCTGCAGAAAGTGGTGGTGTTGGATTTTCTAAGCTTCTCACTATTACTCTGAGAAAGTGAGGACCTGTCTAGTCTTGTTAAAATTGTGGGTGACTCTCACACATAAAACAGAGAAAGGCCATCATGAGGCACACTGCCAGTGTGTTCCAGCTGATATCTCTATACACAACATTCACGGAGACCATGTAGCTGGAAAGAAATTACCAGAGTGGTTGAGGTTGTTGGAGGTGGATTACCAAGGTGGAGGACAAGCTGAAAGTGTTGCTATTTGAGCCAACCATTTTTAAAAATATATATGTATTTATTTTTTTTTAAGAGCCCTGCAAGCAGTTAGTCATGAAATAGAGTTGAGCAGCTAGTGCTGGCTGTCTTTGCCGATAATTTCTGAGCGCTGGGGCAAGCTATGGCTGTGTGTTACCAGATAAGTGTCATTAACTTCCCCTATGCTTTTAGAAATGTAGGAAGTATACAAGTGAGAGTAATAAAACTAATCAAACTTACTGGCTTAGTGAGAATATTATTATGAGTTTTTCTCATGGCGTATGGTGCATCTCGGCCTCCTTGTCTTTAATTGGTGTGTTAGGAGTTGATCCACTTTGCTGCCTCTTCAATAACATGCTTGTTTAGTTGATCTAAATTCATATTCATTTCCATTTTTCAATTAAGAGTTGTTTAATTTGGCCCTTTCTGTAATGGATTGTTTTCATTACCCTTTATCTATGGCTTGTTTTCAGCCCATGTGCTAGAACTTCGTTTACAAGTTAATTACCAGAGCTGCAAACAGAGGGGCTGGGTGATGAGCAAGAGCAGGGGCCCAGGCAAGCCTTTCCAAAGGGATTCCTGTCTGTAAAGTCTTACACTACATGCCTATGGACAGAGAAAGAAAATCTGGCAGGAGAAAAGAAGGAAGATGGAAGGCCAGGAACAACTCTTCAGCTTACTGGAAGTGGGGCCTCTCCTGCTTGTTGCTAGACCATGCAGATTGCCTTCTTAGCTTGTGGGATTTACCCTGCTACAGCTGGGGCTGTTAGGTGTAGTTTAAAAGGTCTTTATAGTGCAGAGGTGAAGGTATAGAGTTATTAATATTTTCTATACCCAGGTACTGCTCTGTGTTCAGTCCCTGAGTTGCTTTAGCCACTGACCAAGTTTTTATATGGGACAGAAAAAGAAATAAAACCAAACTTGCCTGTGCTTGCCTTCTGCTCTGTTCTTGCAAGATGTTTATGGCTGTCCGAGCATAAGGGGCTGTGAATTTGATGTGCTCCTCCACAGTATTGGGAGGGAAACACGGCTCTTCACACTGGCTCTGCTTGTTCTCTCCATGGGTTGGAGACACTATCACCAAGCATCAGACACCTTCAGGTATTGGGGCACAAGTTCCCTGTGAGAGGAAACACAGGCGACCAAGAAAGTATGCCAAAGTCCATTTCTGTGCAGTGCCTTGGCAAAGGCTTTCCCCATCATGTCCAAGAGAATCAGGAATGGCTCTGCAGGCTTGTTGCCAGGCTGTGACAACTCTTCCCTGCATTCATCCCCCCATTTTCTTAACAATGGTAGTTTAAGTGTAACACTTCTCTGAGTTAGCTTAGGCATTGAGGTTCCTCGATCACTTTAGCTCTTCTGGAAATACTACCTCAAATCCCTGTGCTGTGACCACTTATATTCACTCCTTCATTTAATGATGAACTTTGTTTTCTCTGTTCTGATCCCACTGTAGTTTTTCATAACTGGTTTAAAAAAAATAATTGGTCATCCCAGCAAGTTCAATTGTTAGTTCCTCTCCAGCCTTAGGATGCCTGGCAGAGGGACCAGCTGATGGTTGTGTTCATGTTTTCCTTTAATGACCCTTTATTACAAAGTTTTCTTCCTTTCCTGACTTTGAATAGAGATTTTTCTAACAGTTCAATAACGCAGGCACTTTAGACACTCAGTTAATTTACTCTCCCCTTTATTTCTTAATGGATCTGTTTTTCTCTGTAGTGTTTTTCTTTTACTCTGATAGAGCTCAAAAAATTCTTCTGATTCTCTCTGGAAGCACAAACCTGCACTGCTTTTTATTGCCCTCCTTTGTGGGTGTTCTGTGAGCCAGGTTTTTCCCAGGCCCAGACAGTGTTGAGCAGTCTAGTCCTCAGCAGATATACCAAGGACCCTGATCTTCACATGTGTGAGGCCAGCAGGTCCTTCTGCGGAGCAGAAAAGAGGAACTGAGCTTGACAACAAACTGTTGCTACAGTATTTTACAACAAGGGTGCCTTGCAGAGACCACTTTCATCAGGAGCTGTGAAAAAGCATTAGATGCTCTTCTGTTTAGCCTCAGCGTTACTGTCCTGGGAACAGCAAGAGGTGTTCAATTTAGCATCTGCCTGGTGTGAGAAGCACACTTTGCTCCCTGCTTTCTGTTTCAGCAGTTATCTGGTAGGCTCTCAACTGTCTGAGTAAAGGCAGAGCTGAACCTATGGCTGGTTGTTATTAGAGCTTTCAGCTGCAGCTTTCTCAGAAAAATTGTACCAAGGGAATGCAAGCCAAGCATTGCTTATACCTGGCCACCTTCCTGTGAGCTATATAATTGCTCATTGCGTGCATGTTGCACATTCATAAATATAGGGGTTATGTTCCTTCTGTGGTGTAGAAGTACCCTAGTGACTGACTCATGCCTGGCTGTTGTAGCTGACCTGCTGCAATGAGGATAAGCAGTAGCACTTTGCCAGGCTGTGTTAGCTCATACCTGTGTTGTTCAGCCAGGCCAGCACAGCCAGGCTGCCCACCCATGCCTCTGGGAAGCTCTGGTTCACCTGCAGCCTTGGGATCCACAGGGTATGCCCTTGGAGGAAATACCTTCTCATCCGTGCTACCCTTTCCTCTCTAAAGATTCTGTTTGGCTCACCCAGAGGAAGGGCTGAACTGTGAATGTTGTTGAGAAAAAAAATCTTGGAAGGATCTAGCCATCCCATCCATGTAAACATGCATGATAAATATCTGTGCCAGTCACTGCTCATAGCCAGATGTGCCAGTGATGTCCAAAGTAACTTGCTTTATGTCCATCACATCTGATCTGTCGGTGAGGACATCGCTGTTATTTCAGAGGAGGTTTTTGTTTTTACCACTCTCATTGTTGAGTCTTAGGTTGGAGAGGGAGAAGGTAGAAAGGAAGAGGTGTAGTTGTCAGGAGAAATTGAGTTCTGAGACGGCAACACAGCCCTGGACATGGAGAGGAGCTGGAGGCATTGACTGATCTGCAGCTTGACTCCCCAAAGGGCTTCTGATGTCTCGAGGTCCCTTCACTGCCAGCCTTCCAACTCAGAATGTCCCATGACTGTCACTACAACAACCACCACTTACTGGCTGAGTGGATCAGCTTCTTGGGCTTATATGATGACCATGACTGAAATCAAAGCTTCAGTGTCTAAGTGACAGCTAAGGGAAGGTCCTGGCCTGGGAGGTCTTAGTTTGGGTGGGCTAAGCACAGGGATACGTGGGAACTCGCTGGTGAGCTCAGATATGCTGTTCTGGTGCGAGCAGCATTCCTGGGCAGGTTGCATGTTGTCAGCTCTGCAGGTCACACCATCAGCTCTGCTGTGCTGTGCTGTGCTGTGCCTGAGCTGGTGGTGTTGGCTGCAGGTGTCAGTGGCACAGCAGCAGGCAGTGCCTGGAGCATCAGTTTTCTGCAGCTATGAGATGTCACGTGGAAACCGCTGGAGCTGTGAATTATGCAAAGAAGGTTAAGGGTACACAGAGCTGAGGAACATGTAGAGCCAGGAGCAGACGTGTTAGGAGTAGAGTGCTAAAGGCTCACCCAAACTGCAGCATGGAAACTGATTACATCTTACAGCATTTTATAAAACTTGATGTTTGTATAGATACCTTCCAGCTAATGCTTCAATGCCTGAAGAGTACCGTGCATTAATGAGCACACGCTGTGCCACTTGGGGACTTTGCAGACTGTCCCCATGCATGCAGGGGTGAGCTTGAGCCTTATCTCAGGAAACAGTGGGCACCAGGTAGTACTGCAGACACCTTGCTGGTGCAGAGCCTCTGGTGTGCATGTATTTTTCTGGAGAAGGTCAGAGAGCACCTTTTCCCTTTGCTTGGTATGTCCTGATAAAAGAAAGGACACCACTGAGCGGATGCTGGCACGAAGGGGGCAGTTGCAGAGCACGGGTAGTGCTCCCTAGTCTCAGGGGAGTGCTGGTATCCCATGGTCTGATTTTAGTGCCCATTGAAAGGCCATATGAAGAAGATGTAACATTTCTGCTCTGACTGTCCTGACTCACCTTGCTCTAACATGAAACTGATATCATGTGTCCCTGCGTGTTCATAGAGTGGATTGCGTACGGATGTTCATGAAGATCTATGCTAAGGTTACCTCTGTGCTAGAGGACCTGCAGAGCAGTGTTAGTGGGGGAAAAGAAGGCAAAATGATATAATGTAAGCTGGATAGCAGCTTGGTTAATGGAGTCAGGTACTGTGATCACCCAAAGGATGGATGTTTACTACTCCCCTTTGTGAGGATGACAAATGTCTCCCTGGGTTTGTGTGGACTCTTGTCAGCTTTCTTGTGACTATCATGCATCTACAGCCCTGATGTTTTTCCTGTTTTTCAGTCATCACATTAGGAAAAGAGGAATTTGGGTGTTGATCTGCCAGATCCCAGCGTATGGCAGCCTATAGAGCTGTAGTGCCAGCTAAGCTACTGGTCAGTTTGAGTCAGTGTGCCATGGTGAAGTCAGCGTCTGAGAGAGGCATTTGCTGTGCAGATGTGATGCACAGACTGAGTATTTGCTCAACCACTGATTTCACTATACTGGTCATGCACATCGTGTGCGCACTTGTTTTTCTTTGGGGAAGAAGTCTTTGCACAAGAGGGATGAGTGCTGTCTCATCTTGTATGTCTGGTTGGACCCATTAGCCAAGTGGGTGGGACACAACTCCAGCTATTATCAGGAGGCGCTCTTGCTATGTTGTGTACGAGAATTGCACCTTCTAAAGTGAGCTCAGGAAGCTCTTTCCCAGTGTTTTGCAAGAGGAGGGATGATGAGTGCTGTCATCAGCCATGCAGCCCATGTGCAACCTTTACTGCTCTCATTTAACTTCATCACTACTTTACACCAGCCATAGAAAGTGATGTCACCATAAACAGTACCAATAATTTTGACATTACATTTGAAAAGACAGCAATAAACTGTTTCCAGGCTTACACGAGTGGTGCAGTCTCCACCAGCAGTCAGGAAGCTTTTCTGTGGTGATTACTAAAACGGAGGGATTTGGGGAAGCACCAGGGCACAGTCAGACCTCAGGCTCTCATGGCAGTTCATTGTACAGCCCCAGTCTTCATGGGTATGGATGGGGACATGCTCCAAGGAAGATACGAGGCCATTCTTTGCAGTGCTCAGCTCTTCAGATTGAACTCAGCCAGGGCCACAGGCCTTGGCTGATTTGCAGGTGAGGACATCGCTGTTATTTCAGAGGAGGTTTTTGTTTTTACCACTCTCATTGTTGAGTCTTAGGTTGGAGAGGGAGAAGGTAGAAAGGAAGAGGTGTAGTTGTCAGGAGAAATTGAGTGCTGAGATGGCAACACAGCCCTGGACGTGGAGAAGATCTAGAGGTGTTGACTGGTCTGCAGCTTGACTCCCCAGAGGGCTTCAAGTGGGGAAGTGACAGGCAAAAAACATAAGCCTGCCTGTCCACGGGCAGGGGAGATTGTCTCCGTGTGGCTCTGGGGGTCTTGGGATTTTGTCCCTTGCTTGAAGTGCTGGTTTGCCAACAGCTGTGTGCAGCTGCTCCCTGCAGACTGGCAAAGGTGTGTGCTGGAGTGTCTGTGTGTCTGTGTCGGTGTGTCCGCAGGTGCGGCCGTGCATCTGCCTGTGGCCATCTAGTGGACACTCAACTCACGCTGCTCTGTGCTGGGAACAGCTTGTGCTCCACAAACCCAGCTGCTTGAAAGTCCCCTGTTGAAAGCAAAATTTCACCAATATCTAGCCTGGAATTTTCCTTTAATAGATGAGGAATGCTTGGGTAGGAAAAATATTTTTTTTATATATATTAGGAGTACCAAAAAAGTCCAGTATCAATTCTCCTGTCTTTGTACCCTAGCTTGGAAAGTAGCAGCCAAGCAAATGTGTTGCCAGTGAAAAATTGTAGCTTGAAACAATACAGAAACAATAGACAGTAACACCATACGTATTTTAAAAGGTCCCGTTGCTAATTCAGATAAATGGATCATGGTAACCTCAGAGAGATTTCTCTCTTTAGCAGACCATGTTGAAGGCACTGATTAGGTAAACAAACAAACTAATATGGTGAATGTGGATAACAAGGACGTCTTGAGTCTCACATCCCCTTGCAAAATGAGAGATTCCTCCTCGTACAATTCGCTGTTCTTCATCATCAATAGTCCAAAGAAGTATCAGTCATCATTTGTGATTCAGAGGAGCAAACTGGTGAGGTTATCCTTGCCAGTCTTGACTCCAAATCTCCCACTCCAAAACACTTTCAACCCTGTAGTCAAACACAGAATGCTTGAACTTTTATTGCCTTAGGCAGTGGACACTGGAGGTGAGAATTAGGTGATGATTAAAGTTAGAAGCATTCCCATTTATAAGGCTTTGCAATACTGCAAGACAAACCTGTGCACTTTACTCCATTGTCCATTTTTTTAAGGATAGGCTTCCTGAAACAAGCTTCCCAAGTCTCACAAAGGGTGTTTGGGTGAAAATAAGAGGTGTAAAACTTCTTAAGATGTAGCACATTGGTCCAAAAAACGCCTGTGCACATCAGATTGTGATAGCTTCACACAAACATCTGACATGCTTAGTCTAAAACTAATCAGAGGGTTTCACCACTGCCTGTGAGGTGCAGAAGCAGAAACACAGGCTTTTCACCATATCCTGGGCTGTGCAACAGAGAACCAGATGAAAACAAGTGAGAAGGAAGGTTTATGGTACAGAGCCGTGTCACTAAAGCATTTCACAAAGCTGAGTCAATCCACGGGGTGGGAAGGGGCAAGAGGAAACATGGACAAACCTAATCAAACCAAACATTTCTTGAAGCAGACCAAATTTTACAGAGCCAGAGGAAGTTGTAGAGTAGGTATCTCCAAGCAAGGACAATAAGCAGCCAAAGAATACCAAAACCTCAAGAAATGTGTGAGGTGAGTAAAGTATAAGGGTGAAACCCTCTCTTTGAAAAGTGAGGTGTCAATAATAAATAACTGCGTATTTGGATGTTGTGGCTGATGTACCAAAACAGCTGAAAATACCTCTGAATTACTAAAACCACTGCATAATTCAGCTCAGAATCAAAGCACAGGAAAATTTCAGTAACACATTGGGGAATTTGAAGAAAACAGTGAGATCTCCCAGAAGAAAGCCCCACTGATGGAGTCGTCTGAATGAGGACAAAATCATGAGAACAGGCCACAGGGAACAATTGTGCTGATCTGAAACGGCATAGGGGCTGCCAGTGTCATGCTGGAGCTCATCCCTCAATGTTGCTCCAGATGAACTTGTGACAGAGCTGCTGGACTGGGATCTGATCCCAGAAATATTCAGTATTGAGCACCATTGGTTTCACTCCATTTCATGCCCACAGTGAAGATATGGTTCCTGGTATTAAAGCAAAGATGGTCAGTCTTCCTGATTTCTGTTCTGCTAAACGTTCTGGGATTCCAAACTTCTGTTTTTCCTAGTCAAAACCAAGAGGAAATGCCCATCAAATGACAAAAAAACAATTTTGGAAAACTCAGAATGATCTTACTGAGATGTTGATGTGATTTTGATTTTCTCATTTGGCTTTAAAGCATAGATTTTGCATGTTTTAGGCAGTTGAGATTAAAATACAGCATTCAGAAGAAAGCCATAGATAATTTTGATTACACTTCCACTGGCTGTACACAGTTTTTCCTGTGCGATTGAATCAGCATTTCTTGATTGAAAATTTTCTACCAGCTCTAGTCAAAATTGGGCCACCAGCTGGCAAAGCTTCTGCTGCCTCCACTATTGGCATAACACTGCCATGGAAAGGGGGCTGCTCCAGGACAGCAGGTTTAGTGGCAGTGGGCAGCGCTGGGGCAGGCTGAGACCTGGCCAGGGAGAAGGGAAGGGGAGCATGAGGCATGGGGGAGGATGTTAGAAGCAGCAAAACAGGAGGGAGAATATTACCGCTTATTACAGCTTATCTGCTGGAGACGCAGTAATAAGGAGAGCCGAGCCAGTTTGTGTTCAGAGCAAAGGGTGGAAGGGGGAGAACCCACCTTTGTTTAATTCTTATATACACTTTTAGAAATCACAGTTCATTGGAGAAAATTAACACTTCCGTCTTTAACTACAGTGGTTAAAAGAAATGTCCATCAAAGGATCTGTGTCCATGGGAAAGGAATGTAGAACAAGATAATTTTTACAACAACATAGCTATGTTTACAGAATCTCGTCCTTGAAACTGTCTAACACAGAGAGCTAGCTATTTTTAACAGTGAAAATGGGCAACATCTCACCCTTTTTCATTTAAAAAAAAGAAAAAAAAATGAACGAACAAAGTTCAGACTCTGCTAATGGAAGGACCATCGAAATGATCCTCCACATCATCCCCGTATGGGCCACCAGTTATTACCGCTTATTACGGCTTATCTGCCGGAGACGCAGTAATAAGGAGAGCCGAGCCAGTTTGTGTTCAGAGCAAAGGGCGGAAGGGGGAGAACCCACCTTCGTTTAATTCTTATATACACTTTTAGAAATCACAGTTCATTGGAGAAAATTAACACTTCCGTCTTTAACTACAGTGGTTAAAAGAAATGTCCATCAAAGGATCTGTGTCCATGGGAAAGGAATGTAAAACAAGATAATTTTTACAACAACATAGCTATGTTTACAGAATCTCGTCCTTGAAACTGTCTAACACAGAGAGCTAGCTATTTTTAACAGTGAAAATGGGCAACAGGGAGAAGAAAAGGAACGTGGTAAAAACATCAATGAAGAGGCACCTGCAGCTCTGCACTCTGGGACTGGGAGGAATGCATGGCCTGGAGTGAGACCTTCTGTCAGCATCCTGCTGACTGCACAACCAAGCAAACCCATGTTTCACACAGGCACAGAGGAGAGGGCAAAGAGAGGAAGCTGTGCATTCCTGAGGGTCTTTGCTTAGGCCCTGGAGGATTTAAAGCCATCCATGGTCCAGGGGTTACATATCGGCAGTATGAAAGTGTAAATCAGACCGTTTATCACATGGAGGAGGTGACGTGGTGAAGCAGCCTCCTTCCTTTGCCTGGTAAAATCCCCTCTGACATGCACAGAGTGTCTTCTGCTGGGAGAAGCTGGGATCACAGCCACTGGGACCACGACCCCACCCATCCCACAGAGCTCTCAGGGGGAGCAGACCGGCTGGGCTCCCAGGAATGGCCAAGGCTGGCTGTCACCGGTGCTAGCAAGCCACCCACCTGCATACCCGGCAGCTCTGTCCCCTCCATAAGGCTTCAGTGCTGGGCAGTTCTCTGCATAGGTAGAAGAGATGATTTTGCCTTTCCAGCTGAGAGCAGGACATCACTCTGTGGCATCAGTCTTAGGGTCCCCATGGCAGAGCTGGAGGACTGGCACAGACCTGCAGTGCTCCCCGCTGCAGCCTGAGCTCCCCCACAGCTATGAGCGATGGGGACAAGAGAGGGTTAAGCTGTCAGCTCTGTAATGTTAAACAGGTGTCAAAGGCACCTCCATATATCTGCAGATTGAAATCAAATTCTTTGCAGTATAAAAAGATAAATTACCCAGGCGATTCCCGCCTCATCCCACTCATCAGGCCAGCGCCAGACGGCAAGCAATTTTTTTTTTTAATGTGCTAACGACCTAATCAAGCAATCAAGTCGGAGAAGATTGCGGAGTGACCCCGAGCATCCATCTGCCAGCGAGACCCCGACATTCATTTCCATTCTGCCGTGTACTTTCCGGGAAAGGGAGGGAAAAAAATAGAAAAGAAAAAAAATCCTAAACAAATTAACACCCAATTTTCTGTTAGTCTAATTAGTTAAATGAGGAGGTGTTTGGGGTGTCCACGGGGAAGGAGGGACTGCCTCTCGGAGAGGGGCCTGGTAACTCCGTGGCATTAATTAGCGCAGGTCAATGGCGTGGTTCCCTGGGGACCAGCTGCTTTAATTTCCCGTGATATTTCAGTGCCTGAGGCCCATCGATTCAAACTGAAATTAACTTATTTTTCAATCAGGCCTGGGCTGCCCCTGGGGCTGACTCTTCCTTTGCCTCCTTCTGAATAGACCTCAAGCAATTTTTCATCTAAAGCTGATGCCTCTGCTCGGGGGGAAGGGAGGAGAGCTGGGGAGGGAGGAGGGCGAGGGAGACAAGAGGAATGGAAATCGGAGAGAGAGCACTAATAGATTTCTGCGAGTATCAGCCCCCTCCCTGCCATTGCCGCCTGCCTCTCTGCTTGCTGCCCCCCAGGTCACAGCTCAGAGATTATTCTGCCAATTTTCTGAGAAGATGAGGGGCTTTTCAAACTGGGAATTCAGGGCAAAGCGCACAGAGCAGCTTCCCCCTTCTCTCGAGCATCCGCCCCCAGCCCAGCCCTCCCTGCAGGCACCACTGCCTGCAGCTCTGTACCACTGCTCAGACACCCAGTAAATAATAAAAGAAAAATCCCAGGCACAAGAGCCAAAAGCCACTAGAAAAAAGAGATTGCAATGGCAAATTAATTACATCCTGTAGAGAGGGATAGGACCTGCTTTCACGCTTGGCTCTCACCACTCCTTGAAGGGAGGGAGAGATACCCAATGTCTGTTGCATGGGGATCGAGGTTGTATTGCCTTCAGGATAAGCATCTACCCATCTCCTTTCATCCTGCTACACAAGTCCATGCATGTTCCCATGTGGGAAGGGCACTGACGTGCCTTCTCCACGCAAAAAAACCATATCCCTCCTTGTCGCCTGCTCCAGGTTTGGTTCCAGAACCGCCGGGCCAAATGGCGGAAGAGGGAGAAGTGCTGGGGCAGGAGCAGTGTGATGGCCGAGTACGGGCTCTACGGTGCCATGGTGCGTCACTCCATCCCACTGCCCGAGTCCATCCTCAAGTCTGCCAAGGATGGCATCATGGAGTCCTGTGCCCCTTGGCTCCTGGGTAAGAGAACAGCTGCCTTTATGGGGGAGGGCAAGTGGGTAGAGACAAAGAGGGGGATGCAAGGAAGAAATCGGAATCATGTTGAAAATGAGTGAAGGGCAGCAGGGCAAACTCCCCCTGTCCTGCTGTCCTTGATGCCTCCATCCCCCAGGGACCCTAGTCAGTAGGGTTTGACCACTCATCCCAAATTCCTGCTGGACCTTGGGTCTTGACCTGCAGAATCTGGCCAGGGCATGAATTTGCCCCCATGCTGAGGCTGGTGTTAACCTTCACTTCCCATGGCTCAAGCATCCCTCATGCCCAGCCCTGAAGCAGGGCTTCCCATCCTCGCCCAAGGCAGGAGGTCATCGCAGTCTCACTCCTCCAGCACAATGATGTGGGGTGCCAGGACCCTAAAATTCACTGTCCTTGCCCCAAGTTCCAGAGGAAACATTCTGCTGCCTCCTCCTGCTCATGACACCTGGGGGAGCTGCATTTCTGTCTGGTTTCACTTGGTTTTCTGTGCAGACATGGAGGTAGCGGCTACCCTGTCACACTCCTGCTCTTTGCTTCCCTCTTTCTGACCTTTCAGGCTGGTTCTGCCCCAAAACGAGTGTCTGGCATCTTGACGACAGGCTGTCCTGTCCTTTTTTCTTTGTGAAACTGAGAGAGGCAGGGGGGTGGTTGTATGGAGTGGGTTGCTACAGAAATAGGCAGTGGGGAATCTCGCTCCCCAGCCTCAGTGAAGCTCAAGCAACTGAGTTGCTGTCTGAGACCCTCATCCCCATGCAGGGATGTTAGCTTCAGGTTCACAGAGAGAAATGAAGGGGAAAGTAATTATAGACCTTTGGGGCCAGCCCTAGTCCACAGATGCTGGGTTGCCCCAGCAGGCAGCTGCCTTGCCAGGGCTGCCCTCGCGTGGGGGCCGGAGCGAGTGGCTTGCCGTGACTGCTGTGTGAAGCAAGGGTTTCTGCTTTTCCTTAATTCTGGCCTCTCTTTATCTTTGCTGTTTTCAGTTCAAGATGGCTTTCCCATGCCCAGGCGCTTTTCTAAACCCGAATACCAACAATTCTTTTTAGGGATGCACAAAAAGTCTCTGGAGGCAGCGGCTGAGGCGGGGAGGAAGACAGAGGTGGAGCGCCAGGCCCTGCCCAAGCTTGACAAAGGTGACAAGGAAGAAAGGGGTCCGGATCCCAAAACCACCATTTCCCAGGAGGAACTGAGAGAAAACAGCATTGCTGCCCTCAGGGCCAAAGCTCAGGAGCACAGCACGAAAGTCCTGGGGACCATTGCAGGGGACACCCCAGGCAGGAAGCCGGAGACAGGGGAGGAGACAGCCGTGGCAGAGGATGAAAGACAGACGGAGAAGCTGAACTTGTCACAGAAGGAGGAGAAACTGATCTAGGGGGAAGAGAGGTGGCAGAACCAGCCCCAACAGACACTGTGTCCTCTGGGGGCCACATTCCCTCTTGGACTGCCAGGCCTCTGCGGCCACCCCTGCCAGGGAGAGGGGCCCTGGTGTCTGTGTTTGGGGCTGCCTGGCAGGGGTGCCCATGGCTGCTCCCCTTGAGCATACCCCTGCCCTCACTCCTCTGCCCCCCCAGGCCTTCCTCACCCTCCACCCCTTCCTTTTGGGGGACCAGGAAGTGTCACATCATCACTGACACCAGGGACATCAAGGCTCTCGTCCCTTCAGCCTCATGACTGGCTCTGGGGCTTTCGCCTTCTGCTGCAGCCCCCAACCCCATTTGTCGTCCTGAAGTAAGCCCTGCTGCCATGTCTCTCCTTGGTGCACATCTCCTCAGTGCTGCCCAGGCCCCTTCCCCTTGCACCCTGTCCCACTGTGCCCCAGGTCCCCTGGCCATCACCTCTGCCTCCGGTGCAGGCCGCAGCAGGACAAGCCCGTGGCAGTGTTTGCATGAAATGAGGACTGTCCATCTAGGGTCGTTTGCACCTTCCACCCATCTCTCCCTGCCCAGTATTGGGGTCTGCTGGGAAGGGATTGCAGCTTTAGAGCAGTTACATTTTGCCTCTTTTTGGCAGGGAGCAGCGGGTGTAGCCCACAGGCACGATACTCTGGTCCCACCTGGCACCCTGAGGTGACCCCAGCCCATGTCATTGGCTCCTGCAGGATTGGACAGTTGGGTCTGACTCTGCCCTAAACACCAAAACCCTACACCCCTGTGGAGGGGACAAACGGTGAATTTATTTACTGAATACGTTATTCCAGGCAAGAAAACAACATCCACCTAATGTATTTATTGAATTAAATTTATCCAGCACACCCTCTGAGTGTTAAAAGGGAATGACAGCCATGCACATCCACCCTGATACGCCCTGTAACATGTACATACATCCCATAGGACAACAGGCAGATCCACAGAGCCAAACCCACTCCATGGTACCATCACCTTCCCATTCCAGTAAGGCACTATTTCCCCTCCAAAAGCCGTAGGACAGTGACTTCCAGGTGACCCTTTCTGTCCTGCTTTCAGCTGTGAGCACCATTTCCGCAGAGCTACTGTTTTTCTTCTGTCAGAGGTTAAACCCATTCATCCAACCCGTTTGTCTTTGTCCCCTGGTCGTTTGACGTGTTAGATGATAGCCCATGGAGTGTAAATAATGTATATACGGTGAGAAAATAATTCAGTATTGAGGTGTTTGAGATATGGAGCTGTAACAACTTCTAGTCATCCAGCATCTGTGATTTATGTGCCATTTTCTGTAAAGATATGAAGAAGAATAAAACTAAACAGGAATACTGTGTATGAGTCCAGTCACCAAGGTTCAAGGAGGGTGAGTTCAGCCAAAACTGAGAGGGAGTTGGATGTCAGGCTGTACCCAGAGAGAGGTGGGAGATCCAAAGTGTCCCGGAGAGAGGTCTGCACTTTCTTCTTCACCCAGGCTTGGAGAAGATGGGGTTTGGGTGCTGCTCTGTCTTTGCAGTGAAAGTCAAAGCTGAAAGGGGTGTGCTTGTACTTGGAGCAGAAGTTACAGCATGCAGCTGGTGAGAGAACAAGTCACTTCAGCATCTGGAACAGCCCTGGTGCTTTGGGTCACCCCATATCACATGTGCCCTGGCATTACAGAGTCGGACAGATCTCTGGGCAGGCTCTGTCTCTCTGCCAGGAATGTACTGCAGGGCCCAGCTGGCCTCAGGAGCTGAGGCCGCAGCCAGATGCTGCAAGTGCAGTGGAGGTGGTTGAGAGGGAAGGGCACCAATGGGATTTTCAGCAAGGTGAGATTCAATGTGAGAGCAGTGGGAACCTCTTCTGTGTTACCACATGAGTTGCCTGCCCTGCCAATGGCATCTGGGAATGGTCTCATGGAAAAACTTAATGTCTTACAGGGATGGGAATAATGCTGAGGCAGAGCAGGTGTGCATAGGAAATAAGAGATTTGGGGAACGGTGAGGCTGCTTGGGCTTGACTTTGTGGAGGGGCTGTAATCCCAAAGGACTGTGTTTCCCAAGGGGGAGAGAACCCTTGTAGCTTCCCACCAAGTTCGGGGCAGCTCTGACACAAAACGTGTGTGTGGTCTGGGAAGAGTGTACCTGATGGCAAACAGTGCCTGTCTCCCATACTGGTGTCCAGCCTGTCCACCAGGCGTACCAGCTCCACGGATCATGAGTGGTATTGCACTCTGAAGGGCAAAGAGGAGGTCTACTAACCCTGTCATCTCTACTGTTGATTCCATTGGTGTACCTGGCTGAGAACAACCCTGCTTGCAGGGAGAGCCTTTTTCTGCTCTTCTCTTGTGCCCCCTAGGAAGGGAAGGGAATCTGATCAATGACATTAAGAAATTCTCCAAACTCTGCCTTAAAAAAACTACCTATATAGGGCCTGAAGGAAAAGAAGGCAGATAGAAATCCCTGTTTGGAGGCAGGGAGGCAGCTACAGTGGGTGATGGAAGGTTCTCGGTGTGAGGAGATGGGCTGCAGTGTTTCATGCCAAGCCACCCCCAGCTGCTCCACCTTGGCCTCCTTGAGTGCTGCCAGCCCACCTGGTGGTACAGCCGGTCTGCAGTGCTTGGGAGGAGGCAGAGAGCCCAGCTCAGCCCAGCCCAGCCCAGCCTGCCAGAGAGGACAGCTCTGACAGCCACTCAGCAGTAAGGTGGGATGGGATGCAATATTCCCCTCCTGCAGCTGACAGCCATGTGAGAAAAACCTTCCCTGGCCCACCACAGCCTAGCGCTCTGCAGGAAATGGGCATTAATTCTGGGAAGGGCATGGTCCCATCACTCATGGGGGGGTGGGGGGGACGGAGGTGCCGGCTGGCAGCTGAGTTTTACAGGTGACCTGCCCCAAGTTGCCTTTGTGGCCAGCAGAGGACTGGGGAATGCAGCAGGGGGGACTGCGGCAAGTGAGGGAATGGGGATGAATAGAGGGAGGTGTGAGGGAGGTGAGTGGGGATGAAACAGAAAGGTCTGGGGATGCAGCACAGCCCTGGGAGAGCAGGAGCAGGCTGCTAAAGCCTGGCCCAGGCACCTTGGCCCCCGAGGGAAGCCCAGGCACACGCTTAATCTGGCTCCTGTTCAAGAGCTGCTGTCAGGACTCAGATTAGCATGAAGGTTATTTTCAGTCAAATATTTCTACAGCCCACCCCTTTCCCCTCCCTTACAGTGATTGAATTTCTTTTTTCCCATAGTGCTCTGGAAGAGAGGAGGAGAGGAACAAAGCAGGGCAGAAGGGGTGCCTGGACTCCCTGTGTGGGAGTGCTGCTTTGTGTCCAATCAGCCCAGGACAAGGTAGCTCCACCTTCCACTGGGGCCTGCCTCTTGCCTGAGCCAGGTGTCCTGGGCAGCTGCAAGGGGCCCAGGCACCCATCTCCTTGGTGAGAGGCAGGTGCCCTGCAGTGATGGCCAGGCTGCTGGCCAGGACTTGCTGCTCCAAAGCTCTTTATCAGGCTCCCAGATGCCCCCCTGGATTGGTGGCTGCCAGAACCTGGAGCCATGGGCCTCTCACTGCCTACATGCCAGAAGCTGTTGCCTTCCCCAAATCCAAGGATCACCAAGATTTATACAAGGTGTCAGTGGAGCAGAGGGACACCTTCTGGGGAGCACTAGGAAGGAGCCGGCTCACCTGGATCACCCCCTTCCACTCTGTCCAGGACTGCGACTTGTGCCAGGGCAGGGTCTCCTGGTTCCTGGGTGGGCAGCTGAATGTGACAGGTAAGGAGGGAGAGGGACATGCACCTGCAGGTTCTTCTGTGTGTGTGGGTTCAGCCCTGGGAGTGTATTGGAAGAGCACAGACTTAAAGGGTTGGAGAGACAGGGATCCCTGGAAGATCCAGTTGGTCCTGCAGTGGATGTAGTGTAAGGTTGTGGCTGGCCCTAAAGAAGTGACTGGGTTTCAGTGGAAGGGCTGCAGCTGGATTGGGGTGTGCTGGGAGCTGGGCTGCTTTGCCTCAGCCCCTGTGGATCCCACAGCAGTGCAGCAGCTCCCTCCTGCAGGATCACAGGCAATAACAGCAAACCCTGTGCATTTAGCAAGCAGGGTTGCACTAGGTCATTCCTGCTCAGTGAAGGCAGGATGTATCTTTAGAAAGCAAAGTACGGGAGAAATGAGCCATACTGGAAGTCACCACTGTTGTTGGAGGCTCTTCTGTGGACAGGGCTATTGCCTTAAGGGGGCTATCAGGGGAAGACACAGGAGCTGGTGACACTGTGTCCTGCTCACAGTGCTATTGATCCCCATGTTCAAAGTACAAGACAGACCTCTGAGAAAAACAGGTCTTACATAATCCATTTGGGAAAGAGAGTAAGAGTTATTTGTCTTTGGGATTTGAGATCTTACTGTTTCCCCTTTCACGTGCATTTCTTCCTCTTCTGGAAAACTACAAAAGGTCAGGAGAAAAAAGTAGGTATGCAAATTGGGGCTGCTGCATCACCCCAAGACTTTAGCAGTTTTAAGGAAAACACAGAGTAGAACAAGGCTTCTGAGGAGACTGCCTCTGCCAGCAATGTGGGAAACTTTCTTGGAAGAACTACAGCCAAAGCCTCAGCTTACGATGTCCCTGGAAAGCCAGGGGCTGTGCACTCTGTATTTACCCTGGCTCTCTTCCATCTTGGACAAAGGCACCCTGCAGCCTTCCTGTGCAGAGCGTCGCTTTGCCCTACATTTGTTATTTAGAAGCACCACCACTAAAAAACTGCCCTAATCCACTCCAGAGGCAGCTGCAAGGCAGTGCTGGGTGGAGTGACAGCTTAGTTAATGTTTGCCAGGCCCTCTGAGGGCACTGGGGATGTGACCTCCAAAGAGGCTTCAGGCCTTTTCTGCTCTGGACTGCATGAGGTTGCAGTTAAGGAGGAAGCTGATAGTGGGGATTGGCAGGTATTAGAGTGGTGAGGAGTGTAATGGGCTTGGGATGGTGCTTGTGATCTCTTGGCTGATATCCACAAAGGCTGCACGAGGCTAATGCTGAGAAGACTCACACGCAGCCCTGACTCTGACCTGAAAATGGGATAGTGCTGACTGTATGAGAGGTGAGAGGTACTGAGGGTTGATCTGTCAGTGAGGCTGGGTTTTCTTTTCCAGTGAATTGTCTGGACCGTCATGTCCATGTAGCCCCTGACAAAGTGGCCTTAATCTGGGAGAAGGATGAACCAGGAGAGGAGGAACGGGTGACCTACAGGTCAGTAATTACCTCTCAGCATACGAGAGAGATATTGCAGCATGCATGAACACAGGGCTGATCTGCTGATGTCTGTCATGTGAGGGAGTGCAGGATCCCTTCACATAGATCCAGTATATGGTGACTTTTGGCTTCCTTGTGCTGATCTGAAACTTCACCTTACCTTCTGATTAAATCCTTTGGGTCGTGAGGAGTCCCTACCCAGCTGGGGAGGCAGATGTGGGCTCCTTGGGGCAGCACTGCAATGCTAGGTAAGACATACAGGGAGTCACACATATGCATTCCCATCCACGTTCCTGTTGTCTAAATTTTTGGGTAAATGGTCTGCAAGAAAGGGCAAATTCACAGCTGCACGTGTGTTGAGAGGTCACTTGTTCATCCGCACATCAGCAACGCTGCTGGATTTGGCTCTCCAGGGAGGCTGCCTGTCCAGCCCTGCTAGGTTGGTCTGGGGCTCCCCACCTTCCAGCTTAATTTGCCTGCTCTCTGAGTCACTGCCACAGAATTCACTTAAATCCCTCTGCACACAAAACAAGTCCCTCTGTCCTCTCTGGCTCCAGGCCTCATATGACAAACATGACCATCCACTCCTGCCAATCCCTGTGCATGGAGAGCCCGTCTGTAAAATAAGTCACTGACAGCCAAGCTGTGGTTTCTGGGAGGGACGTTTCACTGCAGAGGCATCTTTTTGCTCACTGCTTTCCTACAGCTGTTGTTCTTGCTGGCACAAGCTCTGAAGGACTTGACCTCAGCTTTAGCAAAGCATGGGACCCTGTTCTCATAGGGGAAGGTATCTAAATTCTCACATGGCTGCTCTCACCAGCTGTGCAGGGTAGTGTGTCACACCTCGTACAGGTTGGTAAGAAATGTGCAGGCTGTCATTGGGACAGTCAGCTGAGTTGTTGTGGGTTTGCTGAGCCAGAGCAATTGCCAGTGGCTGTTGCTGTACAGAAATCATTCTAATTTATGTCTTTTCCATATGTAACAGCCCATGTTAGAGACTGTCTTCTCCTTTCCTTCCCACTGACTTTTACAGTTCTCCCATGGACTTCCAGAGTGAGGCGGGTTAGGGTGTGTAGGGATATAAGCTGTGTCCTTGTGACTCCGAGGCCCCCCCATCTTTGTGCACACAGGTAAGATCTGCAAGGAAGTCTCTAACTGTGTCATTACTTCTTTGGGCAGGGAACTGCTGGAGATGACATGCCGCCTGGGAAATACCTTGAGACGGCAAGGGGTGAAACAGGGTGACAGGGTGACAATCTACATGCCCCCGTGCCCCCTGGCAGTGGCTAGCATGCTGGCCTGTGCCCGCATCGGGGCCGTGCACGCTGTGGTGTTCGCTGGCTTCAGTGCAGAGTCCCTGGCTGACAGGATCCGGGATGGTAAGAGCCAGTGGGTAACAGCAACGTATTTCCCTTGGGGAACAGTGCTGAGCTTGCTGGCTCAGTAGCTGGGGGGCTTGGGTTGTGTGGATGGCAAAGGTTTTCTGAATAAGATTCCCTGGGCTGTCTGAGGGTATCCTGACATAATGTATAGCCATGGAGCAGGGACTAGCAACCCAGGAAATGGCATAAGCTCACTGAATACCTTCCAGCGCATGGGATGAACCGGTTTTCTCTTTCATCCACGGGACTGAAAGACTGGGATACGGTGTCTCCTGTAAGGGGATGCAACACAGGCAGAAATGAATGAGAAACCAAGATGCAAAGCTTCTGTTTTTGCTAAATGAAGGACATGAATACCAGGGGCTGGGAGACAGAGGGAGAGGTGAAGGGTTATGGTAGAGCCAAACTGCTCTGTGACTGGGGAGAGGGGCCGAGTTGCTTATATGGCTCTTCTGTCTTCTGCAGCCCAATCAGAGACGGTAATTACAGTGAACCAGGGGCTGAGAGGTGGCAAGGTTATTGAGCTAAAGAAGACCGTGGACCAGGCTGTGAAGCAGTGCCCTGTAGTGAAACGGGTTCTGGTTTCCATGAGGACCACCAGCAAGGTTCCCATGACAGCCCTAGACGTGCCACTGGATGAGGTGAGAGGCTGCCTTGTGATTCTACCACTTCTCCCAAAAGTGCTTGTTCTGGGTGCAGGGACAGTGGAGAGAGGATCTTGGCTAGCCATGACAGTTTTTTGGGCATTGACACGATTTGGGGACACTGTGGCAGTCAGAGCTGCACATGAGTTCTGGACAGTCCCAGGAACTGTCAGGATGGGCAGCTGCTGTGTCTTCCCGCTCTACCAGCCCTGTACTGTCAGGGACAGGCAGTGCAAGACAGGTCTCATAGCAGGGTGGATGGGGGGCTAGAAACACCAGACATGGGCTGTTACTTTGTGAACCCAGCCTTGGACTGCGACTGCACTCTCACATACAGAGAGTGCTGGCAGACCTGGCATGTGCCTATTATCCATGGCACACAGGGTGGCTAGCTTGCCAGCATGGAGCACAATTTCTGAACAGGTGAGCCCCTGCCATGCCTTTCTGCTGACTTCCTGGAGCTGCACAGCAGTCTTCCCACCTCTGCTCATTGCATCTTCAAGCAGCTATTGCTAGGAAGGCTTCCTGGAGGACTTCTGTGCTGGTCAGAGCAGTGGCAGTGTGAAAATATCTGCTTCTTACTCAGCAGGTCTGCTGAGTCAGCTCAGCAAGGCAAAAGGGAGTTCAGGCTGCTGAGGAATGGGAGCAGAGGCAGGGAGGATGCATCTGGGGAGCAGGTGGCACAGGTGCTCAGAGGGGAGGGAGACTCAGGAGAGAGGTGCACAAGCAGGTGTGGGGGACAACACAGTGGAGGCTGTGAGACCCTGAGAGAACTGCTGTGCTCTTTCCTGCAGGAGATGATGAAGGAGGATGCATGGTGTGAGCCTGCTGTCATGAACAGTGAAGACATGTTGTTTCTTCTCTACACATCAGGCAGTACTGGCAAACCCAAGGGCTTGGTTCATTCCCAAGCTGGTTACCTGCTGTTTGCTGCTCTCACACACAAGGTAATGGATCCCAGCCACAAAATGCTCATGAGCCAGCAGTTCATAGGCAGTGCAGGGAATAGACATGCTCCTTGTTGCATTACAAGCTCATCTTTATCCAGTGCAAAGCCTCTGGGAAGCCCTTCAAGCCCCAGCAGAGCACATCTGCCTGCAGGTAGTGCTCTGTAGCAGGGTCTCCCAAACACATACTACTCTAAGCTACCTTCTTTGCTTTCTTCTTTCTGTACTAAACCGAACCACTGGATAGGATGCTCAGCCTTGCAAAGGTAATTGTATATTACTGGGTTAGGAGGAAGAAGCCAATTTGCTCCTGGAAACTTTGGCTTGCTTTTCTTAAGTGTAACTACCCCAACTCAGGTGGGAAAATGAAGGCAGTGGGAGGAGCTTCTGGGAGGAGCACATTTGCCAATATCTGTAAAAGCTGGTGAGTGCCCTCATGACAAAGGGTCTATATCTGAAGAGCATGGATCATCTTTGGGAAGAGGAAAGCCTTTAACCCAAAGCAAACTCTAACAGAGCTTGATAAAAGGGCACTGAGCCCAGCACAGAGATGCATTTGGCTGCAGGAGTGGTTGCAAGGAGTATTCCTATCACATTATATGAGGTTCTGTGTAAGAGGGAGTTCTTAACTGAACAGTCCCTTAGCTTTGGATCTGGCTCTTCCTGAGTAGAAGTGCAGTTCCAGTAGTGTCTTAGACCACACACCCCATGACAAAGCAAGATCCAGGCTCGCTGGGTCTTCTCTGTTAGCCATGAGTGCAGGAGGCCGTACCTCCTGGGCTGTGTGCCATAGGTGTGGAAGCCCTTGGTTTTCCTGTGAGCTAAGCTGTGCCCAGCCGGATACGTGACCTTCTTGAGGCCATCAGAGAAGGTATGCAAGGGCCAGGGCTGCCATGGCAGTGCAGGGGGTGAGCAGCACGTGGCCATGTTAGCCCTCAGGAGCACTGCACACAGGGCTGACATGCTCAGATCCCTCAGCTGGATGGGACAGACTGCTGCTACCACTAAAAAGAGACAGAAGAAGCAGGAGAAGTTTCCAATATGAGCACCTTGGAATACTTGAGGCCCCAGAGACTCCAGATGGAAGCTGCAGCAGGAGCTGCAGGAAGAGATGGGAAGGTCTGAAACCATAGAAATCAGAGCAGAAAGCAAAAAGTGATAAGCTAGTGGGAGAGTGGCCCCTAGGAAGCTGTTCTGGCACTGAGTAAATGAAATTAAGAAGAGTGCTTGAGGAAGCACTTGTGTTGCTGCCAATATGACAGCACTCAGTTCTGCCCTGCACAGGACAGTCATCATTCCTGCATATTCCAGCCTTGCAGCTAAGGGTCTCATGAGGAATGAGTGTGGCAGCAGGAAGAAGAGTTTATTCTTCTTTCTGCCTGCAGGCACAGGACTGCACTCACCCAGCTGAGATGGAGAGGTTCCAACTCTTGCGGGCAGGCTGGGGTTGACTGGGCCAAGGCGTCACATGGTCCCTCTGCCTGCTGCCTCAGTGCTCCTGTGCTGGGCTCCTTGCTGAGCTCAGGGTTTTTGAGTGTTTACTGTCCATCTGGAACCCAGCAGTGCCTACAGGAGGCTCACAGAGTCCTCTACCACTTTGCCTTTGCCTACAACTCCTGTTTTTGTGGTCATGTAAGTACATGCTTACCCAGAAGGTTCTGTTTTGATGCTACAGGATACTGGGATCAGCCTTGTCTAGATACCAGCAAAAGGAAGGAAAGGCTGTAGCTCTCTCCATTGGAAAAGAGCAAATTTGGCTGGGTTTTTTTTTTTTTTATGTGTCTCTCTTCTGCACCTTCATAATTTTTTAAATTGTAATTTTATTTAATTAATTTTTTTTCTGACTTTTTTAAACTCAGCAGGAAGAAGGTGTCCCTGCAGGGGTTGTAGGAAGACAAAAGAACACAGTAACTTTAGGGCTGAGAGAGGGTACACTGCTCCCTGTTGCCCCCCTTGCCAGGAGTGCAGGCTCAGGCAATACCCCTCACTGCCTCTCTTCTCTTGTCCAGTATGTGTTCGACTACCAGGACAGAGACATCTTTGGCTGTGTGGCAGACATTGGCTGGATCACGGGACACACCTATGTGGTCTATGGCCCCCTCTGCAATGGTGGCACCACAGTCCTTTTTGAGAGCACTCCTGTCTATCCTAACCCTGGTGAGTGAGGTGACTCAGGGGAGCTGGGACATTCCACAGCACCCTGAGACCCGCAGCAGACAGGGAGCTGGCAGCCAGGACACGAGCAACAAAGGCTCAGGAGCAGAGTGTGGGCTGTGTCCAGTAGAGAGCTGCAAGGGGCAGTGTCTTTTCCTCTGCTTAGGAAGCTGCTGCTGCTTCTCCAGGCATGGAGCTGTTACTCCCTGTCCCTCTCTGCAGCAGGGATGGTAGCAGAGCTAGGTGATGTGAAGGGAAAGGGGCTGCTGCTGCTCCTGAACTGCTTCAGTCCTTCCCACCATGGGATTAACTGGGCTGAGGGTCCTGGCACTGCAAGAGAGCCTTTGCTCTCACCTCTTCTCTCTCTACTTTGGTGTTGGGCTGAGGCTGTGTGGATGCTTACTGGCCCTGTTTCCATTCCAGGCCGCTACTGGGAAACAGTAGAGAGGTTAAGAATTAACCAGTTCTACGGGGCACCCACTGCCATCCGCCTGCTCCTGAGATACGGTGATGAATGGGTGAAGAAGTATGACCGCTCTTCTCTCAAAGTGCTTGGCTCAGGTAAGTGCAGCAGCATGGGCTGGAGCAGCAAATCCTTGGGCACCATATTGTGCCTCTTCCCACAAAGGCCAAGAGCAGCAGCATATGAGACCCCAAAGTCAGGAGACTGCATATTTGGGGATGGCTCCACAAGCAGTCCCTGGGAAGCTCTGTCCTTAACCTGATCTTACAGCTCTGTCCCCTTGTCTTTCCCCTTGCAGTGGGGGAACCCATCAACAAGGAGGCGTGGGAATGGTACTTCCGTGTGGTTGGCGAGACACGATGCCCTGTAGTGGACACTTGGTGGCAAACTGGTGAGATGCATGATTCCTTGTTCCAGCTTCTGCTCTCACAGGTTTTAGGAGTGGCCTGCTGCCTTGTTGGCCAAATGATAATGGTTGTTGCTGACAGTCTTGAATGAGCGAGGCTGTAAGGGCCCATGAGCACCCAAACATAAAAGAGAAAAATGGCCTTTAAAGCTAACCCAGACAAACATGGTTGTCTTTAAAGCTAACCCAGACAAACTGAGATGGTACATCTTGGCAGATCCCTGCTGAACTAAATGAGCACAATCATCCTTCTGCAAAGATCCTTAACCAACTCTCTGGCAAAACCAGCCCCAGCCTGTGCAGTGTGTAGTGATGGACAGGGCTGTTGCTAAGGTGCTACCTGGTGTTCCTCTTGTCCCTGACTTTGATGAGCATTAGTTTATTTTCCTTCAGAAACAGGAGGCATCTGTATCGCACCCCGTCCTTCTAATCCTGGAGCTGAAATACTTCCAGGCATGGCTATGAGACCCTTCTTTGGGATCAGCCCCTCCCTCTTGGATGAAAAGGTACATTTACAACCTGCAGTCCAGGCCTCGCTCAGCCTCCTTTCCCCCAGGTGCTTGCAGTGTGTACTTGCTTATGGGAGTGGAGATCTCTAAGCGTGTCTTTCCTGCTCACTTCTGCTAGACAGCAACCTTCCTTACTGGAAAGGGACAAACAGTGAAGCTGTTCTTCCAACTAATGCAGAAGTTGAGTTCTTTTATAGCTTGCGCTGTCCTGACAAGAAAGGCCGTGCTTGGGCTCCCTGGCACATCTTTCCAAGTTGAGATAGTTGGGCAGGGACAGCCCATCTCCCTGGAGGGGCTTTGCATGCCACCATGGCAGGCACTTTGTTGCAGACATCTATTGAGAGAGACTAAGCCAGTCCTGTTGAAGTGGGGAGCACAGGACCCTCCTCACTGCCTTCCCTGATGTTTCCATCACAGGGTGGTCAAACAGGCAGTAAATAAACATCCCAAGTACCCTCAGCCATGGTTACTAAAAGGTAACTATTTTAAAGGGAAATGTCCTTCTGGAAAATGACGTCTCTGGAGCCCTTTGCATCTCACAAGCCTGGCCAGGTATGGCACGAACTATTTACAATGACCACAAGAGATTTCTGGAGACCTATCTGACTCCTTATCCAGGTAAGGAAAACATGTGGCAGGACACTTGCAGACATGTTTGGTTGAGTATTGTTGGGCCTGCCTGCTGACTTTCTGCATGGAGGCAGGATTCAGGAGAACTGGTACTGCTGCTTTGTTCTTCCACAAACCCTTCACAGTATTGAGGCCTGATATCACAGCATTGCTCCTCACCAACCTTCCCCATTGGATCACACATTGTTTTAAGGCAGTGCATTTGTCCTTCTGCCTCCAGTCCCCTTGAGCACAGATAGACCTCTTGGTGCATCTCTTGCAAATCCTGTCAGCTTCTGTCATTCACCCCAAGGCACCGAGCAAGTCCAAGAGTGTGTGTCTTGATGTGAAGCAAAAAGGAGAAGCAGCAAGACCACAGGCTCTGGAGCAGAGTTCTCCCAGCACATGGCGATGAGGTAGGCTGGGCATTAGCCAGTGCACTGCAGAATGAGGGAAGGAGCCTGATGATAGAGCAGGTAACAACAGAGGCAGAAGACTAACAAGGAAGGTAGGCAACTTCACCCTGAGCAGTTGAGGAAGGAGCAGAGTACATGGGCCCTGGTGCCAACAGAGAGGAGGAGGGGGAAAGATGAGAGTATGACTGGTAAGCAGCTCACATGCTCCCTGCAACGACTGTGGCATGGTTCTGGCCATTGCAGGGTTTTTCTTCACTGGAGATGGTGTGTATCGTACCAGTGAGGGCTACTACCAGCTGACAGGACGGCTGGATGACATCATTAACATCAGTGGACACCGGCTGGGCACTGCAGAGGTGGAGGATGTCGTGGTAAGAGGTGTAGGTGGGAGGTAAAACCATGCAAGGATACAGCAGAGGTGCTGAGGGAGGCCTCTTTGAAATACCCAGACAAATATATGTTGCTGCTGTAGCAGTAGGGAACAGTCACACAGCCTGCCTCTGGGAACAGCTTCCCACCCTTTTCCCTCCCATTCTGCCTCTCTGCAGCAAAGGAGGGACAAAGCCTGATACGATTGATTCTATAAGTGGGTGAATCCCAAAGCAGCCATCAGACATCTTAAAGAGGAGCATCTGTAGGACCTGGTGGAGCAACCAGGCACAGAACAAGGCCTACAAGTTGTAAGCCTAAAGCAGTCAGTGGCAGGGGGAAAAGACTAATGTTTGCAGACCTACTGAGGCAAGAATGAAAAAGGGCAGAGGCTACCTGAGGCCCTTCCTTATCTCTGTGCATTACTGGGGGCTGCAGCAGCCAAGTCAGGGCAGGGCAGCTCCCAGGTGGCAGCCAGCCTCCTGAAAGCACTGAGCCAAACCCCTGCCCTGTTCTCTTTCAGAATCACCATGTGGCAGTGGCAGAGTCTGCTGTCATTGGCTACCCACATGAGATCAAGGGAGAAGGTAAGATGCTTTCCTTCCTGCCCCAAAACATCTCTCCTGGGACTGTGGCACTGGTAGCAATCTTGTGTCCACATCACAGAGCACATTAGCAGGGATCTCAGCACAGCCATCACAACCTGCACCTGCACTAGAGACCAGCTAGGCTTTGCATAAGGTGGCAGCAGCAGCACCATAGCCAAAGGCACTCACAGTTTTGGCTTCAGAGCATCCCCCAAGGCCAGCAGAGAGGGACTCTCCTGGCACTAGGTTCAGGCAGGCTCTCAGGAGCATGGTGTGCACAGCGCTCGGTAACCTGGTGGTCCTTCTGCCAGGAGCCTACGTGTTTGTTGTGCTGAAGAAAGACAGCGGCTACACACAGGAGACTCTTGCTGCCGAGCTAAGGGAGCTCATCTCCAAGAAGATTGCTAAATATGCAGCTCCAGATTATGTTCAGGTAACACATGCAGGCTGGTCCATCACCCACCCTGGCAGATTGGCCAATCCCTTTCCCTCAGCCTTAACTCTGCTCCTCCCCATCACAGGTCACACACCGGCTGCCCAAGACACGCTCGGGTAAGATTATGCGTCGGGTGCTGCGGAAAATTGTGGAGGACAAGGCCAGTGAGCTTGGGGACCTGACCACCCTGGATGACCACGAGGCTGTGCAGCAGATCATAGAGGGACGCAAGCACCTTCTGGAGGGACAGAAGGGCCACTAGCTTGGCTCTGCCAGCAGCTACCACCTCCTCCTTCACTGCAAAACCAGGGAGACATCCAGAAATGCCAGTAAGCAAGTGCTGGTCAGTAAATGCTCAGACGGCATCTCCACTGCAGTCTTGGAGTGACCTCTCCACAACACAGAGACCCTTGAAACCTGTCTCCACACACCTATGTGAGGCAGGGGACAGAACATGACTCATCATAGGGAGAACAGGAAGGGGAGACAAGCTGTTTCCTCCCATGAAAGAAGGCCAAAAGCCCTCCTTGAGGTTCCTTGTGCCTTGCAGCAGCTGTGGAGGTAGCAGCAGGCAGAATGTCCAGCCCTGGATAGGGATACTACTCCTACCTCTGCTCTGCTCTTCAGCAATAATATTGTCCAGGACCATTGCCAATATACAAGCACCTCCTCCCAAGCAAACCCCAGAAAGAAAACATGCAGCACTCCAGTTAACAAGTACTGATTCTTCTCCATAAAAACAGTTTGAAAACAGGCCCCAGATTTTAATACAAAAATGTTCCTTTCACCTCTAGCTGTGTGTTATAAGGAGAGCAGAGACATGCCCCTTCTGTGCCAGCATTCTCCTCCCCTTATAGTGCATCCCTTGTCTCCTGTTGGGGAATTCTCAACAGAGCCACAAGGTACATAAATCAGTTCTGCAGAGCTGTGTCTCAGAGACAGAGATCCCAGCAAGGCACAGAGGCCAGAAAAGGAGGCTGCATCCTAGCCTCACACCACTGCATCCCCAGCAAAGTGGAGGTTTCTCTGGCCATTGTTTCTACAAGACCCATGAGGCAGCATCTTCACTCTGGGCAGCCTAGAATCTTGGCCCCTTTCCTCTGTAAGAGCCAGGGAGGCAGAAGGAGGCTGGGAGAAGGATGGCATAGCTGTGTCTGCTCCTGGCAGAAACCCACACCATGAGTTCAGACATAACTCTGTGTTCATCAGCAAAATTCAGAAATGGTCTTGCACTGTTTGAATCCCTTGTTGACAGAGCTGCTGGCTTGGCAGCTCCGTGTCTGCTATTGAGAGCTCTTCTACACATGTGCAGGTTCTGTGGCCGGCCAGACGTTTTTCAGTGCCCTTCCCCAGCAGGGAGCCGCTTCAGCTTCTCGCATCGAGTGAGCTCCCATCTTCCCTCTCCATGAAGTTTCAAAATCCAGCTGTGGAACTGCAATTCAATAACACAACATTGAGGGATGTCTCTACAAGGGCATGGTCCACCCGCAGTGAGGTCCTCTAGCTTTAGTCACTCTCCTCTGCTTGCCAGAGACCCTCTCTACCTCCTCTATCTTGCCACCACCAAGAAGACACAGAGTGCTGCCTCCCTGTCTCACCTTCTCCAGGCTGGGTCTGTGTCCCACGCTGATCAGTGTCATGCCCAGCTGAAGGCACAGACGGTACAGTTCATGCTCCACCTCTTCTGTCAAGGCACTGGTGGCTTCATCCAGCACTGAAAGAAAAGTCATAAGCCCCACAAATCCTCTCCCAACCAGACATCTCCTGTAGGCAAGAGCAACAACTGCCAAGAACATTTCACATATTAACTGTTCACCAAGAGCCTCTGCCAAAGGCAAGTGAGGAGAAACCTATGGACTCTGGTAGTCCAGCTGGTGTAGTCAACTAGGATAGCTGTCCTTCCCCTCAAGTGCTTGAATCCATCCTAACTACACTGTTCACCTCATTCCTCTCCCTCAACAGCTGCCAGCAACTGCCTCATCCCCATCATTGCAAAAGCCAAGACATGACCGTCTCAAGGCAGCCACGTGCCAGAGCACCACGCTGAGCAGCAGCCAGTGCACTCTTCCAGCACAGACATGGAGCATGGAGGATGGCCTGTGGCACCTTCCTGACCATTAAGGGTAAATACTACAGAGCTGGAGCAAATAAATTCAAATCATCACTACAGCTTTTAGTTTGCAATCCACAGGTTCCTTCTGCCCAGACAGCAACGAGCTGTGCCACAGGCTTCCAGGAAGAGAGGTACTTACGTGTGGCTACCTGCTCTGCTCCTTACACTGGCTCCATTCACCCACATCCAACCTGGCCCTCATGGCAAGTCCTCCAAGAGCCCACCAAGCCCGCAGCAGAGACTAAGCAATTGGCCCCATCAGCTAATCACAGATACTTCTGTGATCTCTCAGGACTGTTTGTCCCACTGCTCCTTGTCTTCTTTTGCTATGTCATGGCTAAACTTCCCATATTGCTTCCAGAACCCTACTGATGTTTGTGAGCCTCAGATGTGACAGCTGCTGCCACACTCCCCAGCATATGCACTTTACATAGCAACTGGTGAGCATGCTGATGGGGCTTCTTCTGGTGCCATTGGACGTGGACCATCAACATTAATCCCTAGTTCCCTAAGAACAAAATGTCTTATATACAGCCTCTTAATTTACCACCCTCCACACAAATAATGAAATGTTTTCACACCTGAATCCTCTGTGTGCTATGCTGCTAAAATAACAGCCAAGACAAAGCATGTTGCTAGCAAATGAGGGATTTCATGAGCTGTCTCTGTACCAGCTTCTCTTTATACCAATGGCCCTGCCTTTTTTTCCCCCCCATCTTTTCTTCCATAGTCAGTCACTCACCTGCATATTTTGGCTGGAGGTAGAAGAGCCGTGCAAATGAGAGCCTCTGCATCTCCCCTGGGGACAGGATGTCATACCTGCAACAGGGTCAAGATTCAACATCTCCCTCAAGAAACAGAGCTCGTTTGCTGAAAATCTTATGGCTTCTGATATCAGAGACACCACCAAACAACTATTCCTGTGTGTCCCTTGTGCCCCCCTCCATGCTGGGACTGGCTCTGCACCCCTGTACCGAGTCAGCTGCCTGCAGAACATCACAGCAGGTGATTGTGGGCATAGATGCTTGGGGCATGAAGGCTTTGTCCCTGTATAGTGTCCACATCTCACAGGACACAGATGGACACAGATAAATCCAGCAGCAATGCGCATCTGCTTAGAAGTGCTCCCCACTCAGAAATCACCCAAATTCACAGAGACAGTGAGCTCCCTTACCAGTTCCAGTCCACCTGCTCATCCAGTCCTCCAGCCCTTGCCAGCAAATCAGTCTGCAGAGAGCACAGCAGACTTGTGAACACAGTCCCCAACCCTGTCAGCCTATGGCCCTGAGTGTAACCACCCCCTTCTTGCCAGTCTCCCTTTCCCCACTTGAGCTGAAGTTGTTCCGTATCTCTCCTCCTCTTCCTGTCCCATAAACAGCTGTGTCCCAGCTACAAACACTGTCCCCACATAACTCCAGCACACAGTTATGCTGTGCTGCCACAAAAAATCACCCCTTCTTCCATCACTGGTGGCACCAGGAAAGAAGGCAGCAGAAAGAAGTGCCACCGGTTGTTGCCCATTTTCACTGTTAAAAATAGCTAGCTCTTGCTAGACAGTTTCAAGGACGAGAATTCTGTAAACATAGCTATGTTGTTGTAAAAATTATCTTGTTTTACATTCCTTTCCCATGGACACAGATCCTTTGATGGACATTTCTTTTAACCACTGTAGTTAGAGACGGAAGTGTCAATTTTCTCCAATGAACTGTGATTTCTAAAAGTGTATATAAGAATTAAACGAAGGTGGGTTCTCCCCCTTCCGCCCTTTGCTCTGAACATGAACTGGCTCGGCTCTCCTTATTTCTGCGTCTCCTTACAAAGGCGGCAGATAAGCCGTAATAAGCCGTAATAAGCGGTAATAGGGCTGGACTCACCAGCCCAGCCAGCTCCAGGAATCGCACAATCCTCTCATCATCTGCAGACCCTAGGGAGAAAGCCATACAGCATAAGCAGAGACAATGTGTACTGAGGCCACTGCTGCACAGAGGAGTTAGTGGGGCAGAGGGAAGGACTGGAAGATGATCCAATGAAGTGTAGTTGACCTGACCACTTAGTTATACCAGATCCTGAGCTTTGGCACAGATAGCCCCAAAGACGGACCTTCCTTAAAAATGTTAACTGTGCCTGTGAGCAGCATGCCAGGAAGTAGCTGGGCTCCACATATACACCTGAGATTTGCCTCAGTCCGTGGCCACAGACAGACACAGCCAGAACACAAGGATCCAGGCTTCAACTGCCAAGGCCCTGCCCAGCACTTGCTCTCTTAGAGCTGAGACTGCACACTGTAAGTAGTGGAGTCAGGGGAACGGGGATCAGGTAACAGCCAGCAAAAGGACCCTATGTGGGATGAGAAAAACCTCAGGCTGAATCAGCTGCGGAGAAGAACATGTACTTGAGCTGGTACAGTCAGCATCTATGGAAGCTGAGCGGAAGGGCTGTGCATCTGCCAGGGAGCTCTCTAAAGCTGCTGAAGAGCCACAACAGTAGCTGATGGCTGTAGTTAGTTTCAGCAAGATTGTCACTCCCAAGTGTTTGAAAGCAGCAGGTAACACTGCTGGACATCTCCAAGCCACAGCACACCACATGTAGTCTGGCTTTGGAAGAGGGCAGGGGGAGAGAAAGGATCCATATAGTCTGACCACAACAGTGTGCAAAGCCCTGGGACATCATGTTGAAAAAGGTGAAACAGTAAAAGATGGAGGTGGATGGAAAATGAGATAAAGGCAAACATGGCTTGCGGAAAGTCAGGTTGTACCAAACAGGTGTATCCCAACAGCAACATATGCTATGTCCAGCACAGCAGGTAGAGCATGGCCAACTTGTACTCATTGTACTAAGAGAGTAAATTCTTACCGAGTATGTTCCCTCCCAAAAGGGAGGAGACACAGAGCTGCGCTTAACACACACTAACATAAATCTAGAGAAAACCAGAGCAACAAAAGCAAAATGGATGAGTGTTCCTTATGGGGCATGGCTGGGGAGAAGCTGTGCTGGGTACAGGACAGTAAGCCAACACCAGAGGGCTGACTAATTGCTCTAATGAATTGCCACAAACCTGAAAGTGGATAGATCTCCTTCAGGGGATAGATCACCTGTTTAACAGAGCAAAAGAAACCATGTCAGAGGGAGCTGGACACTGTCCATCAGAGATGCAATGGCAGTGGCATGAACTTGGGCACAAGGCAAGGAGCAGCCACAGGCATCCTGCCTCTTGCAGGCCTGTCTGCACCCCATCGGTTTGCAGGGCATGACCACAGCCAGGAGTAGAGCTGGGGCCAGAGCAGAGACAGCCCCTGGGCTCACCTGCTCGCGCAGGCTCCCATCAGTGAAGAAGGGCCGCTGCGGCAGGAACACCACTCCCCGCGGGCCAAAGCAGGTCAGCATCCTGATGCTCCCTGCACAGAGACACATCACAGTGCAGTACCAGGGAGCAACTTCCCCCTGCCCTGTGTAGTCCTGTCCCATGAAGTAGCCAACAAGTCCCCAGAAGAGTGTTTGTAACACAGAGCAAAGCAATGAGAGCCAGAGACTGTAATAGAGATGGGTGGCTCCAATCAGTGGATCAGTGACACATTCACCATCACATGGTGGTACTGGCGTCACAAACCCACACTGTCACCTTTCAAGTTCAGGGCAGCCTTAGTTGAGAAAGAGAAGGCTGGGGCAAGTAGGAGTCCTTACCCTGCGTGCTCTCCCAGAGTCCTCCAAGGACCCTCAGGAGAGATGTCTTCCCTGTGCCAGTGTTTCCCACAATCATCACACTGTTTCCTTGTGAGATCCTGAGGCTCAAGTCCTTGATGAGCAGCTTGCCAGAGGATGGCACTGAGAGTGTCACTCGCTCCAGAAGGAAAGCTGTGTCCCTTGACACTGAGTCCTCCCCAGAATGGCTGCTGGGCCACCACCAAGACAAAGGAGAGATCCAGGCGTAACTGACCATGCTGAGATTGGCAAAATCAGGCACCTTAGACCTCCCATGCCTCTGAGACAGTAGCCCTACCCCTCACACCTTGGGAATGACAATTCACAGTGAGCACTGCCTGCTCCAACCAACTGCATGCAACAGACTGTGACACCAAGGGCCACCTCCATCCCATGGCAACCCCACATTCTGGCATGTAATCTGCAAACCAACCAGTTGCTGAGAGGAGACTCACCCGTCCAAATCCCAGCTGGTTTTGGCTTCTGAATAGTTATCATTTTTTTTTCTGCCAAGACTCAGCAAGGTCTCCTGCAGTTCACCAATCCTAGACAAATGAGGTTGCATGAAGCCAGGGACAATTCCAGCAGCCTCCTCACAATATCCAAACTTGCCCATGCTTCCACACAACTGTTTCTTTTTTTTTTAGCAAAGACCTGGGCAGAGTCTTGTCCTGCACTTCTCTTTCCTCCAGAGATGTGCCCAGAGAGAAGCTTACCTGTGTGTGTAGCCAGCTACATCGGTCACAGTGCTGGAGAGATCTATGAGTTGGCTGAAGCAGCCAATGAGGTAGATGCAAACAAAGGCATTCTGGGGAGAAAGCATATGCCAGAGTAAGGGTCAGTGCTGAGCTGGGGCCCTGACCTTTACTCCATGACTGCGAGGAGGCAGCCAAGGAGTCCACACATTTGGCCACACCAGCTGTCTCACCAAGATGAATGAGGGGTAGTGAAGTCACCCAGGGTGGTGGGAGTGAAGATTACAACATCTGAAAAAAGCACGGCTTCCCCGCTCAGTACAGCAGTTTTTGCCAGGTGGACACATGTCCTGCCACCCAGGAAGGGTGTTTGCAGAGTGCCTGCTGGCCTGCCCAGGGTCCAGCAGGCTTGCCATAAGTCACACAGATCCATGTGACCAACCCTTTCTCAGCACCGTATATGGCTCACAGAAGACTGTTTCAGCCTACAGTGCCCACTTAACTATTTTTAGCTCTGTATTCTCTATCACAAGCCAGTGTTGAGTATCTGGTAATGAGTCAGGTCAGGAAGGTGAACGCAAGCCAGCTCAGCCTTGCTGGTGGCCAGGCTCACCACAGGTGGAAGCCCAGGGCAGAATCCAGATCCCATCCCCACCCACACTGCTGAAAACCAGACTTTATGACCTCCAGGCTTTTTAGACACAGAGGTCTGAGCTAGGAAACACTTACGTAGATGTGTCCTTGACAGTTCTCATTCACAAGTTAATTATACACCAGCTGGCTACAAGCTCCCATTTGCAGGACACTGTGGGTAGGGACAGTCTAACCTGAAGGTCAAGTGCTGCAGGTTATCTAGCCCCAGGGCCACCAGCCCCACATGAAACCTCCATCCTCAGTGCCTGCTCGCCCTCCACAATGGGGTCTCAGAGATCACCCTTAGCTCACCTTGCTGACGAGGGCACTGAGCTCTGTTGGACTCAGGTCACCGTAGACCCCAGAAAAGATGGGAATGGCAATGACCACGTAACTCAGGATGCTGCCTAGATAGTCAAAGGTGTTGATCCCAACTGGGCAGAAGCACATTGAAAGAAGACAGTGTGTTAAAGTATGAACCTCTGTATCAACCAGGCCCAAGTGCTGCCCATGAGCCCAGTCAGAGAAGAGCTGTGTTCTTGCCTCAGACCTTTATGATGCTCCAGAGAAGAAAAACCCATTTTGCAGGATAGCACAAATAACAGGGTGAAAATCCATTTGCCAAGCAAAGAGCCCTTTGGGGCAGGCCTCTGAGCAGAGAAACATCATTCAGACACACAGCTCAAGGACTACTATGGGGCAAAAGTCACTTTTGCCTGCTTGTTGCTACACTTCAGGGGCCTGGCTGACTCACAGTAAACAGGAGGGAGGGCAAAAAGGAAGGTCTGGGGTGGGATGATTTGCCATGAGGTGTGTTTTGGAGCACACAAGAGGCAGGAAGACTTAAGATCCCAGATTCCCACAGACACCTCTGTTCAGGGTTCTCCCTCCCACACACTGCTCAGATGCTCACTCTGCTGATGAGATTGAGAAGAGCTGTCTTTATAGGGGTCATTTAAAGCCAAAACCTGGACTCAGTGAAAATGGGAGAAGGGAAAATTTCAGAGGACAACTATGCTTAACAGACAGGCTCTACAGGAAAGAAGTTTTCACAGCTCCCAGTTACATATACAGTCTTCTTCCGCAGAGCTCAAGCCCTTCCCTCTTTTTCTGGCCTTTGAACACCTGCCCCACAAAAAACAGATTCCTGCCGATTCTGGATTTTCCACAACTTTGCCTCTTTATGAGGCTTTTACACAACAGGATTCCCATTTAGCACTGGAAGAGGCACCCTCTGTTCACCCTCAGGGCTTTCATTCACCAGCAAGAGGCAGAAGAAGAAAACACAGCATCCACTCAACTGCTCTACCCCAGGCCTGGGGGTTCCCCAGCCTGTGGGCCACCACAGTGGAGCTACCACACACCCCGCTTCACCCCCAGACTTCCCACTCACTGTATAGCCACAGCTCCTTGCCTATCAGCTCCCTCTGGGTCTTCAGCAGGCTCTGCAGCCTCTGGTCTGTGCGCATGTGCTCCACTCGCCCAGCCCTGTAAAAATAAGATTGCAACGTGCCACAGACATGCCAGGACCACAGGCTTTAAAACTGAAGCTTGGAACGGCTCTGGCACCTTTGCCTCCAACCAGCAAGCTCTTTATTGACCAGGAACTGAACAGCCAGGAATGCCTTCCTGAAGAGCATTATCAAGAAACTCTGGCTGAAGCAAGCAGTCCTGCTCCTGCAAATCTCTCCCAGAGCCCGTGGCTGCTGCTGTTGCATACAGGAGGCCAGGCCAGACACTGTCAGCACGGCTCCAGCCTGCAGCAGTGCACACCCAAGGTCAAACACAGTTCCCAAGCACAGCCTGGTTGGAAAAGAGGGATGGCACTGCTACACTGCTGGAGCCAGAAAGGAGAGCACAAAGGAGAGTCCAGGGGGTGATAATCAGCCCACATCAGCCTGCATGGCCAGCAGCACCAGTCCACCTCTTCCTGTTCCCCACTCCACAGGAGTGGGAGAAAGGCAAGTCCTGAGCAGTGCAACCCCCACTGTGGGTACCCCAGCCCCACAACTCCCTCTTTCCCAGAGCTATCTCCATCAGGTCACTCACCACTCACATTAGTGGTGATGCTCGAGTGGTCAGGCTGAGCCAGGAGCAAGGAGACATCTCGACTCCAAACCACCACTTTCAGCAAGCGTGGCAGCTCCTTCTGCTGCTTCACAAGGCCTGGGCTGCCCTCAGGTGGCAAAATGCAGAGAGAGCTCCAATTCTCACTTCAGACTCCCACCTGCCATGGCAGCTATTGCCCCTGACATCCTACGCAGGCTTGTGCCCACTACACAAACTACGCTCCCACCATGGTCCATGCTACAGGGGAGTCACTAGGGCCCAAGAAGATAAAGCCAGAAGCAGCACAAAAATATCCAAATTAAGATTTTTGAAGTCTCATTTCTAAAAATTCTCCGTTCATAGAAAAGTATCTTTTCTTTCACAAAAATACACCTGGTTAGAATTCAGTTTGGCATTACTGCATTACAACACATCTCAGCTGCAATCTTTGCTGTCCATGTATGAGGAGAGGACAAAGCCTTGGACACATGGAGTTAAAGGTGAAAAAGGAACCGGGGACCAGAGCTATTATTCTGTTGCAGATGAGAGATTTTTGTATTGGTTTCCTCTTTCCTTTCCATTCACTTCACTTTTAAAGCAGGTTTGCCAAAGGCTTAGTAACAAAAGAAATAAAAAGGCGACAGTGCTCAGCTTTTGTTTCTTCCTTTACCAAAACAATGGTTAGGCAGTTCTAAGAGGACAAGATCACAAGCTAGAGAAGTTGAGCAATCAAAACCAGCCACTCATGACATGCTCCTCCTCTTGCACGATTTTAGGAATGCAACCTTTTAAAAAATCCCTTTATTTTTGATTATGGTACATACCATGAAAATGCCTGGTTTTGTGCAATTCAGTTAAGTTCTGGTTTCCCACAAAGTGAAGCTTTTCTATTAAAACACCAGAGTGAACCAAGACATTCTGTTTCCTAGTATAATAATCCACTTTCCATTTTCTACTTAGTAATAGAACAAAAAAATTCAAAATTGTAAGGAAAAGTACTGCAGCTTAAATAAGGGCATGTAATTAGAGTATCTTCTCCATTACAAAAATTATCATCAATCAGTAAGAATCAACCAGTTCACAAAAAAATAACGCAGACTTGCCAATGCAAACCAAGATTGATTTCAGTTACTTAAATCAGTTTCACGCCTGTCAATGTACGTTTTTATGAAATCAGTGATTTTGAATCAAACCACTTTGGGGCCAGCACCACAACATTTGAAATGCCCAGTCACCACAGCATGAAGGAGCCAAATACAGATTATAGGCACGGAAGACAAGAGAAAGGACAGGTGCTACAATTCCTGGAAGAAGTGCCATTTTGCAACATGCAGGGCAAAGGCAGACTTGTGCCAAGAGAGAAGCAACAACCTCCTGCCACCCCAACACAAGCTACACTAAAATGATGGCTCTTTTCCTGGGTTCTCAATATTTCTGTGAACCAAGCAGCAGCTCAACAGGCTTCAGGGCATCACTAAATGGGGAGGCGCTGCCAGGCTCCTGATTGTGTGCTCAGCTCTGGGGTAAATGGCACTGAGCAAATTCAGAGCACCAGTACTGCATAGGGAGGGTCAGGGCACAGGCTGACCAAGAGGTGCAAGCAGAGGCAAGGTGTCCAGGCAGCAGCTAGCAGAAGACATGCAGGTTAGCAGCAGCAGCAGCATGGGGCCAGAAGCAATATGCAACAAGTCCTCACAGGAAACAGATACAGTAAGACCTTGAGCAATCTTCCAAGTAAGGACCTGGCAAAACATCAGCAGTGGCCTCTAAGCCAGCATCAAACCTGTATCTGGCCTCTGGGGATGTTAGAAAGGAGGCAGAGAAAAAATAGTTGTCTTCAACTGCTGATGATTATTTCTGCAGATGATGCACAGAATGCAAAGAACAGAGTGTCTGGGCTGTACAATGCTGCAGTGGAATGGAGGGGATAGAAAGCTCTGGCTGCAGCAACAGAACGTGGGCTCCTTTGGGATATATGAACACAACAAAGATGCTATGAACTGGGATGATCCTTAGGAGGATATAAAGAAATTAACACTACTAACCTGTAGAAAGCAGCTGGTTCTGCATTGACACGAATCTGCATGTGCTTGAACCTGTACAAGCAAAAAAACATCATAATTGTGCACAAATGCTCAGTGAATTATGTAGCCAAAACCCCTCCTAGAGGAAACTTGTCTTGCATCTGTTAGAGCACGGATGTGAGGCATCTCTTGTGAGAGATACTCAACAGGCTCAGAAAGGCACCACAGACCAAGGCTTAACACCTGGTGCCATCATTCTGGGCCAGCTCAGTGGTGCATTTGTTTGGTATCCTGCACTCTGTGCATCTCCTTAGCCCTTGGGCCTCTTGTTTGCTGGTAGTCCAGCATCTCCACCATACCAAATCACAGCAGCCAACTGCCCTGGTCTGGCCTCCCTGTGCCACACCAGCTCATGCTGCTGTCCCTGGATGCCCTGAGTCCCAGAGAAAGCTACAAAGCCCCTGCTACACACCCACCAACCCTGCAAGGGAAGGGGAGGAGCTGAGTTACAGAGCATATAGAAAGACTGTGCTGTTTTACGAACCCAATGAAGGTGGCAGTAAAGCAGAAACCTGATTTCTGTCAGTAGATGCAGTTCACTGAACTTGCACCTGCACCCAAGGAAGCTCCAGGTGCAGTTTTTTTCAACACACCCCTAGCACAGACACTAGCAATGAGCAGGCAAGCAGCCTGAAGACTGAGCTGTGAGACTGAGCCAAGAGCCCTGCCTGCCATGACACAAGGCTGTGAATGGGTAGCAGGGGCTCAGTACACAGACTTTGGGGCACCAGTGCACAGGTAGTCTTCTCAGAGTACGGGGAAAGTCACAGACGAGAAGTAGCTACATACACAGCACTGAACGGGGACAAAAATTAAGCTTTCACAGGAGCTGCCAGGAGGCAGTGAAAACGGCTCTGCTGGGACTCACCTGAAATCCCCCTCCAGTTTTTCCTGCTGCACGAGTTTAGACACAATTGGGCTCATCAATACTTTGTTTACCATCGTGCCAATGATGAAATACCCAAAGATGCTCACCGGGCCTAGCCAGCCTGTGCTACAGAGGAGAAAGAGAAGTCAGCTAATAATCCAAGCAAAGGACACTCCCACACCATTAGGTTCAATAAATCAGAGCCCTCAACTGTCACCTCTCTTGGCTTTCACAGAAGTTTGGGGGCCAACACTGCACATTCCAGCATCCCCAAGGCGGAATTCTCTTTGGAGTGTAGAGACCACTCGCCCATGTGTGCGAACATCCATCTACGGAGTTGTAACATGGGTGGCAGGCTCCAAAGAAAGAGCATACAAAAGAGGCAGGCAAGCAGGGCCAGGATGAATCCTTACCTGTGAAAGCACTGGTATGTGTAGTAGGCCAGTGTGAAGGGTGAGATGATGAGCTTGCTGGCCATGGAGCTGAGCTGCCTGCAGAACCTCTCCACATCCTGGCTGATGCGCTGGTCCCTGCTCAACACAAAGAGTCACTGACACCATTACAGCCCAGAAGCAAGAGCCAGTACTAAACCCCTACCAGGGCACAAAGCAGGCTGTTTTACTGCCTGAATTTAGGACAGGGTGCAGGTGAACAATCCTGCCTGGGAGTGACATGCAGCTCCCCCTTAGGAGATCATTTTCATGGCCCAGCAGGACCCACCCAAGGGCCTTCTTGGAAGCCAGGAAGAACAGCTCTTGCCATTACTTTCACCCTATTCCTTGTATTAATTCCTTGTTCCACTTTCAACAACATTGTTCAACTCTTGTGCTGAAGGTCTCTGCATGCTTCTCTTTTACTCCTCTCCTGGAACAACCCCCACACTGTAAAAAACTACTGACTCTCCCCCAGACCTTCAGTACTGGTGCTGCATCTCAGCCATCAGAGCCACCAGGATGGGTTAGAGCACAGGCAGACCTTCACCAGGTGTTGGATATTTGCAAACACTTCCATCAAAGCTACCCCTCCACAGCAGCCAGTCCCTTGGCTCTATATGGAACACCTCTGGCCCCTTTGCTGCAAGGCAGAAAATGCTTCCACCTGCCCCAGCCCCAAGAGCAGGCAGCAGCACACCAAGCCTTCTCACCTCACTGGCAGCAGGCACATGACTGACAAAACCTCAATCTATCCCACTGCTGAGCAGGAGTTGCACTTGGGGTAACCAGGAAGAATTTCAGCTTATTTACTTATTTACTTCATCTGTCCAGAGCACATGGATGAGGGCTCCAGCCTGCTGTGCTAAGCGACAGTGGAAAGACCATGACTGTGAATGCTGGAGTCCACAATGAAGAGCAAGGATGGACTCCTGCTTAGTCTCAGTGCAGATACAACCACAAGGACATTGATCTCAACACTTTTGCAGTTCTGGAACAGCAATGGATTTAATTTTGGGGCAGCTCTCACCCTAACTAACCTTATAGTCATCATTTTTCCTCTTCCTCAGACTGTAATTATTCCCATTAAGTTGTAACTTGTGTTATAGACTCATAGGAGGATATTGGTTTTTATGAGCTATTAAGCAATATGTAGTAAAAACACATAAGCATCAACTCAAATATCCTGCTAGGTGCTGCAGGTGTTTTTATGCCACTCAGAACCCACTCTTCATTCCTTTGAGGTGGATGACTCCATGTGTTTAACACTCAGTTTGGTTTACACTGCATAATGGGAGGTTTCTTTGTCATTCTAGTTTGTTTTCTAAGTACATGTTGCAGGAAAAAAACTCTCATCAAAGAATTGCAAGATGAAGAGAACCTTTGCAGTGGCACCCAAAAGGCACTTAACAGTAAGATTGGATGTTGGAGTAGAAGCAAGGTGGTAATGAGAAATACTCCACAGTAATCCCACACATTTGGTCTGCAAAGGTCAGGACAGCTGTCTCTATTGCTGCAGAGCAGACTGACCCAGTTGTCTCCTACATTTCTCTGCACAATGTGAGTGCATTCCCTAGTTAAAAATAAACTTGAGGAGAACAATCACGTGGTGAGTGGCCTCTGTTCTCCACTTCCTCTCCCACCCCCAAAAGTAGAAGACAGGCAAGCAGGACTTTCTGTGCTGCCTGGGAAGAGCTGCATGCCTTGGTGACAGACATGGCTTTTTAACCCCTCCTTGCAACTCCATACTACTGCAAAACACTGTCAGAAATGAACATTTAATGATGGCGGGAGTAAACCCAAGAGCAGCTTCAAAGTGCATCAGCATGATGATGATCACCTACTGCCAAACATGTAGAGGTGTTTGACCCAAGCTGAACCCTCTCTCCTTGCTTGCTGTTCCCCCTTAGATACCCAGCATGTTTTCTTGTAGCAGCCACACAGACCGCCCCACTGTGCAATGAAGGAACAAGGACAAGCAGCCAGGGGCACCAGCCAGTAGAAGTACAGAGGCTGCTTCAGTTCCTTGAAGTTATCACTGTTAGCAAGAGTTAGGAGTCCCTGCAAGATAGCAACATCTCCCCAGAACCCTGGGCTTGGTCTTCTCTGGTGCCATCAACATGGGAAATGGCACCAGTGCAGTGACTACACCAGAGGTGCCCCCTCCAGCGGAGGAGAGCTTGGAGTCTCCAAACAACTGTATGACAACACATAATTTGGAAAATGTTACCCCCTGATTTCTAGTTTTTCAGCAAGTATTTAATAATAACTTCTATAAATTCTGGAGGGGGAAAGAAAGCTTCTACACCAAGATTAGTTCAGTTGGTTAAAGCATGGTGTTAATAATGTCATGGATTCAATCCCTGTGTGGGCCACTTAGACTCGATGATCCAGGTGGGTCGACTCCAACAAAGAACATTCTGTGATTCTCTGACCTCTCACATGATGTCTAATGTAGGATCTTTAACTCTTCCAAGTGCACAACTACAACAGCAGTGCCCTGTGTGCAAGGACCGGCTGGGAGGCCAAGGTCCACATGCAGCTGTGAGGAAGGGAGGTGCTCAACCTTCGCTGCATAGCCCAGACAGATCAGCAGCTCTGCAGTAAAGCAGGGCAGTGCACAAGGCAAACTGGAGACAGATCTCACGGGGTGGGCTGGGATAAGCAAAGAGGGACTGAATGCTCCTCCTTCTCTTGTATTTCAAGTCACCCCTGACACTTCCTTCCTAGAAACAGGAAAAGGGAAATGCAGCCCTCACATAGTGTGAAACAAAGCCCTTCCTGGATGTGGCTCCCATGGGTTATCAAACCACTGAAAAAACAATTGAACTGTGCTCAGGCATAGACGCTGGTGGTTGAAGTACAAACAAAACAGGGACTGTCCTAAGGCACTGGCTGTGTGAAGGCAAGGAAAGGTACTGCTCTCTGACTCCAGCTAGGCCCCTTGCAACGTCACACTGAGTGTCAAGGGTTGAGTTTGCAGACAGCATGTTTCATAGCAGCACTATAGCAGCACCCTGTTCCCATAGGCATCCACCTTCCTCGCAACTGAAACATCCTGCCCCTAAAACCATCATGACCAGCACTCACAGGAGTTCCCAGCAACAGGTATCACCTGCCACCAGGACAAGAGAGGGTGCCTAGCTTTGTGTCTAGATGCTAAAAGCTTCTAGGGCTCAAGCCCCTACCCAGAGACACAGAGAAGTCAGGAAAAGGTGCGCAGCAGCCCAGGAGAAGCCAAGCAAGAAAGAAGCTGCCGGCAGCCTACGGGTTATCGATGTCCTCACGCAGTACGTGCAGGCTGTAGTAGACCTGGCCTTGGAAGTAGCAGCTGTGGAGGTATTCAGTGAGGGATTTCCTCCAGTTCACGTACATCATGTTGCAGATAAACTGGTCAAAGCTTTTTAGCTGGAATGAAGGCAAAGAGACAGGTGGGAAGAGATAAGTGAGAACAAACATTTCCCAAAATGAAAGAAAAACTAGTAGTTTGTACTAGCGATCCATGTCACATATAGCTACCTAACAGGGCATGGGCAGACTTGGATCCTTTGTGACCAGGATCATGCCAGGTACCATGGGCAGCTTTCCCTTCTTCTCCAAAGACACGTGAGCCTCTGGTCTTACCGTGGAGTTCACAACAATCAGCGTCACGGCAACGGCAGTCAATGTTTTGAACCCGGAGAAGTCCTTGTTCCCTAGGACCTCATAGTACTGGCTGGGGATGACGCCGACCTGGTAAATAACCAGCTGCTCTGGAGGAGAAAGGCAAGCAGGGGAAGGAATTGAAGGACAGTGGTGACAAGGCAAAGGGGGGAAGCACAAGGAGCAGACGTAGGGTGCACCCCCGATCCCCCCCACTCAGGCTCACCCAGCAAGGCGACACCGAGCAGCGTCAGGAACATGAGGGCGCTCGGGGAGGGCCATCCGGGAAAGAGGACGGCCAGAAGGCGCAGGAACCGCCGCAAGAACAGCCCGTCCAGCCGGGAGCCAGCCCTGCAACGGAGGGAGACGCGGGGGCCAGTAATGAGCTCGGGGGTCCCACCCTACGTCCCCTCCCCCACGCCCCG
>VZRZ01008639.1:630782-656677 GCA_013398175.1 Climacteris rufus
TTCCTGCCGCCGCCCTTAAAGGTGCGGGGCGGCCCGGGGCGCGGGTGGGGCGTGACTTGACCCGCGGAGTCAGGTGAGTGCGGAGCCGTGCTGGGCGCCGTCGGGGCCGCGGCTCCTGGCCATCCCTTCCAAACTCGCGGGCTGCCCCGCTGCGGCGGCACCTTCCCCGGGCGGGCAGGCGTCCAGTCCCGTTCTGGCCGCGGTCTCCGCTCGGCAGCTGCCTGGGCACCGGCGGCCGCTCCCCCGCCCCAGGGCTGTGCGTCCCTTTGTCTCCTGGCGAGGGGAGCGGCCGCCCGTGCTCCCACCTGGGGTGCGGGGCTGTCCCCGTCGCGGGGCAGCCGCACGGAGCCACCGCCGCCGCCTGCGGGAGAGGCGTGAGCGGCCGCGGGTGCGTGGGGCCCGGGGTGGCTGTCAGGCACCGCCCGCACCCGAGCCCTCAAGTGTCCCCGCCCGAGGGGCGCCCGAAGCCGGGCTTGGCTGCAGCGCTTCGGCCTAGGTTAAGGTGGGTCTGAGGCTTTTCGCTCTCCCCGTGAGCGATGCCCTGTTCGTGAGCTTCGATGGACATGGGGGTGTTGGTAGATGGAGCAGGGCTTCCCGCTGCCTGTGCTGCTCATCCCTGGAGCACCTCCGGTGATATTTCTAGCCTAGACAGCTCCTAGAGGCTGCCACTTCTGTGCTCTGCTGTACGGTCACGGTGGTTCAAATGTCCTGCTCTCAAACGAGATCTTTTACCGCTGGGGTGGGCTGAACCAGCAGCTGGGGCTGGGAAGTGAGCCACTTAACCCAGGTGGGCTGAGGTGCATGGGCACCCATGCTCCTGTGAGGTACCAGTGGTCCTGGGCAGCTGGGGCTGAAGTCTCCTGGATTCCTGCTAGTGGGAGCATTTTTGGGACTGGCTGGGGAACTTGCACTACTGGATGCCACCAGCCCATCAGTTTAAGGTGAGGGAATGTGACCTGCAACTGTTTTCTTATCTATTACAATGCAAAAGCAGACAGGTTGGGTAAAACCTCCTTTATCAGCTGCAAAAGGTTCCTTTGGTTATGTCTTGGTGCTGAGGCAATTTAGTGAACGCTAGTCTGTCATATTCAGTGTGCTGCCTTGGGGGTGTGCAGGGAGAAGTGTTCTCTTTGCATCAGGTCCTCTGTGTTGAGAGCTGCTGGGTTTGATCTGGCGATGAACCAAGCCCCCCAGCTTGTCTGAATTTGCTTCTGATTTACTTGGGTCCCTCTCCACCTGCCCCAGGAGCTGACTGCTGCTGATTCAGCTGTAGATTTTGCCTTAGGATTGCTCTGGGCAGCAGGAGCTGACAGTGACATTGAGGCTGTGGGTTTATCGCTGAAGAAAAGGATCAAGTCTTGTGCATCCAGCTCTCCCTGCCTCTGTCTCCCCCAGTCTATAAGGGGGTGGGAAATGCCCACTAGGACAGAAAAACCAGGGGTGTTGGTGATGCTCCCTAGCCTATGTCAACTCTGTCCTCACCCTTTCCAGGGTGAAAAAAGTCTATCTTGCCTTTCCTGGCTCAGCTGGTCTGCTCCAGGGGAGGTGGTGGCCTGCTGTAGGGGGAGGTGGCTGGCCCCTAAAGGGTTTGACAGACCATGAGAAGAACTTGGGCTCTGTCAGCTCTTAACAGTTCTCCTGAAGAATGCTTTTGCTTCAGCTCCTCAAGCACATGTCACTCACTGCAAGTTTAGTCAAAAGTTCTGTAAATTTCTATAAACTTCTAGGAAAACAACAATACAGACCTGGCCTGAAGTGACAACTTCATACGTTCTCGGACCAGGATTTTAGGACTAATTTATCTCCCCCACTTCACAGCTGTGTGCATTCACCTGTGTTTGTCTCTAATAACTGATGCCCTGCAGCTGTAGGAGGAACTGTAATAGGATTCTGGCCTCTGATATGCAGGAGATCTTGTAGGAGTTTGGAGCAGGGAAGGGATTCAATTTGTGACTACCTGTGATCTGATTAAAGGCAAGGGGTGGCAGCAGCAGCATGGAGGCTCCTTGTGATGAAGAGCTTGTGTGTGTCTGTGTGCTTCTGTGGCACCTCATGTCATTTGCAGTTTGGTTGTGGCCAGGGACCATAGATGTTACAGCAATAATCTATATATGCAGCATAGCTGAGAACTGAGAGAGTTCAGGCAGGATATATGCTTTACTATAGAGCTGCTGTTTTTCCTGCCTGGCTTTGCTGTTCCTCCTGTTTCCACAGACCTGTGGAGTGTTGAGAGAAGGTGGGCTCTGGCTGGGGTGTGAATTGAGTAGGCTGCAAGGTCATGCCCTACTTATCAGGCATGATACAAACATGAAGTTTAGGAGAAAATGGAGGAGATTTGGCTTCTTATTTGGGTGAAGTGTTGTGGTCCCTGGGAGAAAACTGGTTAAAGAGGGAGAGACTAGGCTGGCTGGGGAGAGGCCCAAGCTGGCTGGTGGTGAAAGGATGCTGAAGAGGGCTGCACTGGTGAGGCTAGACCATGGGCTAAGCGCCGTGCAGTCATCATGAAAGCCCCTGGAGTGGTGGGGACAGAGCCACATAAGCATCTAAAAGCTGGACAACAAGGGCAATGCAGGTTTGACCCTTTGTATTTCATGAGTGGGAACTGGCATGCAGAGGGAGGAAGGACAGGACTGGGACCGGCTCAGGCAGCAAGGAGTGCTCCAGCCTCTGAAATGCCCACCCAGTGCTTGTGCTCTGTCTATACTTTTGGGTTGCCTCCTGCCTGGGAGCTCGTCTAGGAGAAGCCCTTCTTTTGTGCCTTCTCCTTGGCTGGTGGTGTGTGTCTGCTGAGCAGCAAGTGACATCTAGTGTCAGCTCAAGCAGCAGTAGCCGTGGCTTGGGCTGACTGTCAGTTCTTCACATCCCAGGTTCTATGACAGTGTTTGGTGCTTGCAATGGGTGCAGCTGCAGTGCTCTGCTCTGAGGGAGAGGGCAAGCTCCTTGTCCCTTCTTCTGTTGAGCTTGAACAGCTTGAGCCAGGTGTGTCCATGTCCTCACACAGTGTGGTTTTGTCACAAGTCCTTTCCTGCAGAGATGACAAATGTTTTCCCTTTGAGGGAACCTCTTCTCTCTGGCTGCTGGTAGGGGAGTAGTAAAGTGGAAGTGATGGAACTACTAGGGGGAGAGGTGGGCGCAGGGGTGATGCCGGGTGCAAAGCCAGGCGTGCAGCGGTGGGAGGTGTCTTGGCTTCCCACCCCGTGGATGCAGTCACTCCTTAGCTTCACTTAGACGAGTGGAGGCTGTGTGCCTTGTGTGTTGCCCACAGGAGGTCACTGGTGAGCAAGCTGAGCCCTTGTACCGCTCCCATGTCTGCTCATGAGGACCAAGGCTTCCTCCTTTGTCCTTGGAATGTGTGTGGTGGCCTTTCCTCTACCTTTTCCCCTCCATCCTGTCCTTTGGGCAGGAGCTAGACCTGGAGGCTAGGCCCCTGGAAGTCTGGAGTGTGCATTGTCTTCATCTGCAGTGACTTCTTTCTTTTTGCCATCCTTCAGGATGATCCAGAGGCACCAGCTGGTGCAGTCTGTGCTGCAGGAATTACAGGAAGCCACCGAATGCTTTGGCCTGGAGGGCCTCACCAGTGCTGCGCTGGAGGCAGAGAGGACCTTGTCATCTTTCTCCCTGCCTGGCTATTGTGGGAGTCAGTTCCAAGAGGAGCTGGAGGTTGACCGGGTAGCCAGGAGCCTCTATCCTGAGGATGCCCCAAGTAACATGCTGCCTCTTGTTTGCAAAGGAGAGGGAAACCGCCTCTTTGAGGCTGCTAGTGTGCTGCTGTGGGGCAACCCCAGCCTCAGCCTGGAGCTGCAGGTGCGCACTGTGGTAGAGATGCTGCTACACAAGCAATACTACTTGAATGGCATGATTGATTCCAAAGTGATGCTGCAGGCTGCCCGCTACTCCCTCTGCACCGAGGAGACCCCGGAGATGACCAGCCTCCCCATGGCTATCCTGGAAGCCATCTTTGATGCTGATATCAAAGCTACCTGTTTTCCTGGCACCTTTGCCAACATGTGGCATGTTTATGCCCTTGCCTCAGTATTGCAGTGTAACATCTACTCCATCTATCCCATGAGCAACTTGAAGATCCGACCCTATTTCAACCGGCTCATCCGGCCCAGGAAGTGTGGCCCACGAACCTCCACGCTACACATCATGTGGTCAGGGCAGCAGCTCTCCCGGCAGGTCTTCAAAGCACAGTACTTTGTGGCTGTGGTTGGCCTGGAGGAGCTGGAACCCACCATACCTTCCCCAGAGCCTCCAGTCCAGCCCATGAAGACCCTTGAGCTGCTGAACAGTGACCCCCAGTTGACCTACTCCAACCTGCGTGACCGGTACAGCATTACCAAGAGCACCTTCTACCGCTGGAAACGCCAGTCTCGTGAACACCGGCAGAAAGCGGCTGCCAGGTTTGCAGCTAAACACTTCCTCCAGTCCTGCTTTCAGGAGGGCAATATAATCCCCCTCCAGCACTTCCGACAGATGTTTCCAGAAATCTCCCGATCCACATACTATGCTTGGAAGCATGAGATGCAGAGCGTGGTCAATGGTGATGCCTCTGCTCTGTCTGAGGCCCACAGGTTGCAAGAGCTTCACAGGGTTGTCCCAAAAAAGGCTGATGTGAATGAACCAGCAAATCCACAGGGAAGCTTAAGATCCTCAAGTCCTTCCCTAGACCCCATTCAAGCAGGAATCTTTATGCAAGGAGCCAAATCCTACCTGGAGAAATGCATTTCCATGAACACTCTGGTGCCTTACAGGTGCTTCAAGCGCAGCTTCCCTGGCATCTCCAGGTCCACTTACTACAACTGGCGAAGAAAAGCAATCAAGGAGAACCCCAACTTCAAACACCCCCAGTCGCCCTTGGATAACCAGAAAACTCTAGCCGTAGGAAAGCCATTCCTGCAGTTGAAGCCAAGCAGTGTGCCTGTTAGGAAGAGACGGAATGGAGACCAGCCAGCACCCAGGAGTCTCCTGCAGCTCAAGCCTTCACTGTGCTGGAGAAAGCAGCTGCGAGATGTGGCCAGGAGGCAGGTCCAGCAATGGCAGCTGCCTTTCTGCAAGTACCGCCTGCGCTACCCATCTCTCTCCTCCACAGCCTACTGGTTTTGGAAGGGCAGTGGCCAGGCCGTTGGGCAGCATCGCCTGCCCTGGAGCAGCTCAAGCCAGCCATTGAACCGTGTGGCTTCCCTGGCGCCTCCGAGAGTGGAGCCAGGCCTCAAACCGCAGTGCCGTGTGCAGGTAGCCACCAAACACGTAGATAAGGCAGTGCCTGCTGGGCCGTGCAGCGCCATTTCGGGCTATGCTGTGTCAGAGAGAGCCAACAGCCGGATGTTTGTGATGGATGTGATCGCCACGGCCCAGTTCAAGGCACAGGCCAAGCTGTTCCTGCAGCAGCGCTTTGAGTCGAAGACCTTCCCAACCTACAAGGAGTTCAGCGCCCGCTTCCCACTCACAGCCCGTTCCACCTATTACATGTGGAAGCGCGCCCTGCACGATGGGCTGACGTTGGTGGATGCCTGAGCGCCCGCTGCCAGCTGGCTTGGCCACAGCTCCTCTGCTGATGTGCCCTTCGGCTCTCTGGTGGGGTGCCCAGGTTGGGGCCTCACTGATTTTTGTTCTGGTTTGGTTTTGTTTTGTTCCTAGTCTCTGGCTTTCTTTTCTGTGTGGTTCAATCAGGTATGGGAGCATCCTCACAGTGCCTATTCCCAGAGGCTGGAGAAGTGGAAGGAGAAGGCACTGAGTGCCCCAAAGGAGAGGGGCCAGATAATTGTTCTCTCTATGCTCAGAGGATGGGCAAGGGAGGCAGTACTGTGCCAATGTCATGGGATGCTGCTGGGCCTCATGGGATGGAGGATGTGAAAGTCTCTCTGCCCCAGGCAGTTGCTTGAATGAGTAATGTGGATGTGCAGGATGAACCTGGAGGTGCCCAGCATCTCCTTAGTGAGCAGAGCGGTACTGACTCAGCTGTGGGTGAGGAGAGGTTTGGGGAGTGCTCAGCTTTATGTAAGAAGCATATTTGGTCTGGGTTCTTCCCAGCTAAGGAGAATAAAAGCTTCACTTGGGGTCAGTGAAGCTCTGGCTTTAAATATCTGCCTCTGCCTGCTCTGATTTTTCCTAGATGGAGCAGAGGCTGGTAGATGAGGGGACTTGTTTGTGTCTTCACTGTAATCTGTCTGCTGGGAGTGCTAAGGTAGGAGTCTGTGTCTTTTGCAGGCTCTCAAGAAGCTGTCCCTGACGTTTCAGGTCTTGTAGCAATAACCTTTCACACAAACCTTTACTCTGTCAGCTGGCAGCTGCCTTACTTTTCTAGGGTCTCTCTTCTTTGATGTCTGGGAGAATGCAGAGAGACTGAAAATTGAGTGCCCAGCGTCCCTGCATCCTGTGCTGTGCTGCAAGCAACATGGATGTGTATATCTCACTTGTAAGAAACCAAAGCAATAAAGACTCTTTCACTCCTAGTCCTGTGTGGTTTCTCACTCTTGCTGCATGATTCCTAGGCAAGGCTTTCCCTTCCCTGTCTGCTTTCTGAAACTGGCTTGTGGACCAGAAGAACCTGTGCACACCTCAGTCCCTGCTCCTGAGAAGGTCCTCTTATGCTTCTTGGGCCCTGGTGGGGACTGTCTGCTGCTTGATGTCTCTTCTCTGAAGGCCTGGCTGGAGCTGGGCTCTCCATGGTGAGAGGTCAGGGCTTGCCTTCCAGATCAGATGCAAGGCTGGAGATGGCCCAGTGAGCACAGCCCTATGTGACAGCAGGGATGAAGAGGCAATGTCTGAGATGTTGGTGCTGGGGGGCTGAAACCAGCTGTTTGCATCTCTACCCTGTGTGCATCTTTAGGTGCAAGGCTAAGGAGGTCTCTGCCTGACTCCAAAAAGCCTCATTCTCTTAGTGTGAATTCTGTGGTGTCTGTCAGCATGGCTGTGCAGGACTAAGTTTTAGGGTGTCTGGGGCTCACTGCTACTGCTGAAGGTTGTGGTGACAACTGCAGTACCTGCTCTTGCTTCCCAGGAAACTGTTAGAAGTCAGAGCAACCTACAGGTGAGAGGGGAGAGCCTCCCAAGCTCTACATTTACAAGGTCAGCTCCTGAGGCTGGGTCAGCAGGACTGAGTCTTGTCTTACCCTCAGGCCTTTGACAGGGCATTAGGAGCTTTGGTGGCCTTGTTAAGACAAAATGCCATAACACGTGTTGTGGTGCGTTTGTCCTGATTCTGTCCCCCTGCCCTCTACCCTCCCCCCCCAAAACTTGCTTTCAAATAATTTGTTTTTCCTTAAGGTGTCTGGAACCTCTTGCTGCTGCAGCCCAGTCCTGCTCTTGACGTAGTAGTCTGGCTTCACTCCCTGTGAGCCTCCTAGGTAGAGAGGCCCTACACTAGAGAATTCTGCTGAGTTTTCCTCTGCAGCATCCTGCAGGAGAAGGGGGTGCTCAGGGTTGTCCCGTGTTGGGGCAGCCCCAGGGGAGCTGTTTTGGCCAGCAGCTGAGACATCTTTTAAGAAACCGTTGAGCTCCTTGTTTTTGGTGACAGTGGGATCTTGCCACCACCCATTCATGCCAGCATGCCCTGTGTGGTCCCAGAGGAGGGTTTCTGGGGTAGTGGGTGCTCTGGGACGTGAGGCACATAAGGAGCAGGGAGCTGCCAAGCAGTGCTGTGTGCTGCTGCAGAGAGCCCTGGGCTCTGTGTGTCAGGAAGTAATTGAAGTAATTAGCTGCCAGGGAGGACTCATCCATGAACTCCTCTAAGGGAGTGAGCTGGTAATTACTCCTGAAAGATTACGAGTGTCTCCAAGCTGCTGGAGGCTGGAGATAGCTGCTTTCAGCAGCAGCTGTGAAAATGGATGAAGACCCCCCCAGAGTGTTCCCTTCCTTGCCTGAGCCAAGGGAAGCAGCAGGGAGGGTGGATTTTCTGACAGTGGGTGCTAACATGGGACCTATTTGGGTGGCCCTGAGGCTGGGGATAGCAGCAGGGCTGGGGCATCTATCAGCATGGCACAGCACAGTGGGTGGTGGTCAGCTGCTACTGGGGGCAGAGGGGCATCAGAAGAGCCTGGGGAAGCCTTTGTGGTGTGACCCACAGAGAGCGGGTGCTCTGCAGCGTGAAGGAATGGTTTCTCCTGCTTCCCATCGCCCAACTCTCCCTGAATTCAGTGTTGCATGCATGACACCTGGGCAGTTGCAGGATGAATCTCCTCTGGGTACTGGCCTTGGGCTCCAACCCCTTGCAAGACAATTTTTAGAAGCCCTGGTGAAGAGATCTCGGTGTGATGGTTATTCTGCCCTTAGCTAGATGCCTGAGTTGGGCATGGTTGGGAAAATAATACTCATCCCCCTCCCTATGCCTTGATGGCAGCTGGTCATGTGGGGACACTGCCACTTGGCACCACCTGAATGGTGGGTGCTTGTTAGTTATTGATGTTGTTTGTGGCTGAGCAGAGCTTAAATGGGGGCGTGGGGGGAATTGTAGCACTTGATTTGTACCTGCTATGCTGCTCTCATGCTGAGCTGATGGTGGGAGGTAGATTTAAGGCAGCCTCTGCTGCTCCACATCACACTGCCAGGCACCGGATGGTGAATCTCTCCCTTTGCATGTGTGCAGTGAGGTTTAGCTCAGGTACCACCTGAACTCCCTCACAGACAGGTGCTTATAAAATACTGACCCCAGAAAAGATGAAAATTAAGAGGTGACTGAAAAGCAGGGAATGGAGGGCCACAAAGCAAGTGCGGAGCAGCCCTCCACTTACCTGCGATTTAGGGCTTTGCTCTGCCACTAAGGCGTCTCCTTTGCATTCATGGGAGGGGTGCAGAAGGTGGGCAGTGCAGCGTAGCAGAGCTTGTCCAGGAGCTGTGGGAATAGCTGATTATGCCCAAGCAAAGCTTTGGGGCACTTAGCTGATGTGTTAGCTGAAGCATGGCTTTGCCTTCAGAATTTGCACAGGCAGCTGGTTTGTTGGTGCAAAGAGCAATAGTGTTGGTCTTAAAAGCATCTCAAGGTGGCAAAAGGGTTGCATTTCACAGGATAGCTCCTGTGCTTTGCTGGGATCATCAGAGTGGAGAAGTAGCAGCAGTAGGAAGACAGAGAAGCCAGAGCCACTGTTCAAAAGCTCATGAGCTGACAAGCATAGCAGCAATTCATTATTAAGAATATCTGTGTGGGAAGGGAAAAAAAAAGATGAGGGTAAAAAAAGAGAAAAAAAGAGATCTTTTTTATCAGTCTTCTGCATAGTTCCCTCCATATGTCCAGACTACAAGCAACTAGTGCTGCCAAGCCAATTCAGTTGTTCAAACAAGAATCTTTTTCCTCCTGTGCCCCAGGGGTATTTGTGGGGAACCATCTGCCTCTGTCCCAGCAGGTTACACCAGCCACTGCCAGGTCCTCTTCCCCCTTCTACTACCCGCTCTGCTTCCTTTCCATTAAAATTCATCTCATGTGCTGAAGCTGAAAATGTCTTCTGGAGTCCAGCTGTGGCCCATCACTGCCCTGCCATTATCCTTTGTGAATATTTTTTTGCTGAACTAATTGCCAAAAGATCTGTCTTTTCCATGCTGGAGCAATGGCTCAGGCCTTTCCCTCCTCAGCTGCCAGCTGAGGAGCTCCCTACCTGCTGCAGCAGTTCCTCCTGGCAACCCCTCATCACATTTCCCTGGATTTCATCCCATCTCCACTGCTTCTGCCTTCAAGGTAGCCCAGTTTCTTTACTCTTCTGTATTTCAAAACCTTCCTAATTTGTCTCATTAGCAAATGACACTAAGGCACCCTTCTTTCCTATGCCAACTTGCTAGTGAAAATATGGAAGATCAGTCCTCATATAGATCCTCCAGCCCAACTGATCTAAAGTATCAACAGCCCATTAATACCTGCCTTAACTTTCTTGAATCAGCCCCTACCTGACAGCTGTTGGTGTGGTTCCATCCTAGCAGTCTGACCAAGGTCCAGATGCAGTGTTCCCATCCTTTCCTCTTCTAAAAAACAAGCTGATGTGTAAAGCTATTTTAGCACAGTCAACATCTGGAAAACACTGGACTTTTGGAGAAAGTACTCAGACATGAAAGCACTTCAGGAAGGAAAACTTCCTTTTTTCTAGCCTAATACTGTCAAGAGTTTGGTACCTGTGCCTAGACTTTGACATACTACTTTGAGGATGGCATTTCAGCAGATACTGCATTTATTTGCATTTCATTTCTCCTTCCCTGGCATCTTCCTTTACCATTCTTCCCATCCCTTTTCCATCACTTCAGTAACTGCAGTGCTGGGAAAGTAGGAAAGCTGTGGCAGAGTGGACACCTTCTGCACAACTCAGGTACGTCAGAATAAAGTTGTATCTTCGTGGCACTTCTGTAACTGTGTGAGTCTGGGCAGGGAGCCTGCCTGGGTGGCAGGAAGGACCCCTTGCCCATTAGGCTGTCCCTCAGCTCTCCTTGCCAGGAGAAGGCAGCACTCTGTCTGCACTCTGACTTCTGTGAGACACTGGGATTGATCCTGCCTGACATTTTGATTAAGCAACAAGATTTATTTTAAAATTAAGTCAGCAAATATTGAAAGGATTAAAAACCAGTTAAGCATTGTGTCTCCAAAAGTAAAGAGGGAGCCATTGCAGAGTGGGGGCATTTCTGCTGGGAACCATCCAGAGGATGGGAGCAAGCTGAGTGCAGCCCTGCAGCCAGAAAAGCTCCTGAGCAGAAATGGGCAGGAGTGAGGCAGGGTGTGTGGAGAAGAGAGGCTCTTCCACCGCTGCCCCCATCCCATCCTGCTGTCTGGCGTGGCTGGAGGGGCAGCACCAGCTGCTCTGCTTAGGGGAACTTGGCCTGAGGGGAGATCCCGCCCATGTTGGGTAGGGGGACACAGGTCCTGTCTGTCCCAGGAACTCACAAGTTGGGTGCTTCTGACACTTGTTAGTCTTGAGTCTCCAAAGCTTCTGAAGTATCACTGGTGAGAATATTTAAATTGCATCTTTAAGATACACCTACTAAAGGGCACTTGTGGTCCATCTGCAAAGGCCTTTCTTGCTTCTGAGATCCAGCCCAGACATCAAGTAGAACAAACCCAAGGTCAGCTCAGAGGAGCAGCACACCTGCAGATGTGGTCCCCAAATGTCCCTGTGCCTGGACACCACCAGAACAAGGAGTGGAACAGTGGGGAGTGGGCAGTACTGGGGTACAGTCCCTTGGCACCACAGGGGATAGATGAGCAGTGGAGGGTGATGCCAACGCCCTCCTGTGTGTCACCCTCACTAACCAAGCCCTCCAGTGGCATCACAGTAAGCTCCATGGCTCACCAACGACCATGGGGACAGCATATGGCTTTTCCCCAGCACGGTGTCCCCGCCTAGTGCTCTGTCACCTCTTGACACCTCTCTTGTCCCCGCCTAGTGCTCTTGTCACCTCTCGACCATGGGGACACCTCGATCCCAGCCGTGTGTTCTGGCACGTGTGGCTACCAGGGGCTGTGGAAGAGTGAGCTGGTCCCTGCATGTGCTATGAGAGGAGAGGTAATGAGCGTCCTGATTTTGCAGCAGCTGATGCCTGCCTGAGTGATGGCTCTTAATTGGCTTCTCTCTGCAAAAATCCTCTCCCATCAGCCCCAGGAGAGATGGCATTGCCACAGGCTGTGCCTCCCCACGCTCTCTCCACTGCAGGCTCTTTTTGGGGAGCAAAGAGGAAAAGATAAACTAGGTGAAGAGATGCACTGATAAATGATTTTTGAAAGTTTTTTTGGACAGAAATAAAAACTTGCCCTGTCTCAGATAATGAGCTATTTCCTTATTGGATTACTGTGAAGGGAAAATACTGACTATGCTGTTAAGTGAGCTAGAGGACTTGCTTGGCTTTTATTTCCCTATATCTCTTTCCTCCAGAGGACAGATGAGGGTGAAATTGAGGCATTTCTGCTCCACCAGCATGGTTGCCATCCCATCCCACTGATGATGTTGGTCAGAGAGCAGGTGGTGGCTTTGCCTCTGCAAGGGGCTTTGTCCTCCCAGGAGTGAAGGTGCTGGGAGTGCAGCAGGAAGGACACCCCACATCCTGCTCTGGTAGTTTCCACCTCGGGGCTGTTCCCAAGGAGGAGCAGGTTGGCTGGGGGTGTGTGGGAGGACCAGTGTCTTAGTGGATCCCTTTGGCTGGGGACAGGGTCCCGCAGAGGTCCTGTGTCTCCCACAAACTGCACCAGTTTCTTTCCCCTTCTCCGTCCTCTCACCGCATGCCTGTGGGAAGAGAAGCAAGAGCCAGCATGTCCCCATCCCAGCATCCCCCATCACCACTTCCCAGCCCCCGTTTGTAGCCAGTGGCCCTGTTTTGGCACACCACAGCACTTGCTGAGGGGCGAGCAGTGGCAGCAGAGCAGGCGATGGCTCAGATGTGTTGATCACTCAGATCTGTGCTGAGGCGCTGGTGCTTTTTTCCTCAGCAGCTTTCTTCCTGGCTGCATCCCAGAAGGAGGCAGGATTCAAAGGCCACCCCTGCCCTTGGCACAGGCTCCCTCCATCCTGTCCTTAGCTGCTTCTGAAGAGAATGGCCTGCAGGAAGTGCTCACCTTGATGCTGCAGAGGGTGCAAAAGGAGCCCAAGCTGGAAGACACGTTTTCCACTGCTGTGAAAAGAAACCACATCCCTATACACCTCAGACAGTGCTGCTCTGAGCTCCTGGCTGAGTGAGGAGCATCTCTGAGGCAGGGGAGGGATGGAGGGGATGTTCAGTCAGTCCAGGGAGTGGGGCTGGCTTGGTCCCCAAGTTCTTGTCCTCACAGTAGGGACACCTGGTCATGCCACTTCTTGCACCCCAAAAGCCACCCGGTGTGTGAAACGAGAGAGAGGTGTTTGTGCACAGATTTGGGGAGGGGAGCAGGGAATGCGCTTTCTGGTGATTTTCTGTGTCTATCTCTCAGTGTCACTGACTTAGGATGAAGGCTGGGAGTACTGATGGGGCAACTGAGCCAGGACATGGGCATTTGGGGAGCAGTGGGCAGGAGGCTGATGGGATGGTTGCTGGGGACAGGGGCTTGCAGGACTGTGCCTGTGCTGAGGGTGCCAGACAGCACCTGTGTTCATAGGGACAGGCACCTGCAGCCCTCTGGTGGGGAACTTGGTTACAAATAGATGCTCTAACCATGGAGAAAAAATTACTCATGAATGGAGGACAGGGAGTTTTTCTGCTATGTCATGGAACTCTTCAGCACCACTTAGGATTATTTTTTAGAAAGCTCTGGGATGCGAAGGATGGCAGGTTGTGATGTACACCCTTATTGGACATCACTGTTTTACCAGCTTTCCTCCATCCCCATCTCAGAGAACCCCAAATCCTCCCTCATCAGCCACCAGAGATCTCCCTTCCTCACTGCCCCTCTACACAGACATAGATCATCTCTGCACTTCCTGCCCTTTGCATCACCTCCCACAGCTGGGACCTGCTAGGCTCCCTCCATTCCTTCTCCTTTCTGGGCTAGACATGTTGCCAGGCCAGAACTTGAGGCTATTTCACCTTTGCCCCACATTTCTGAGTATCCCCTGTGGGATCTGGACCATTACAGAGCTCTGCTGCAGAGCTGGGGGTCCTGGTTGGGAGAGGGACCCTTACTGTGGGAGGACAGGAGGAAGGGGGTGAAGAGTCACCTCTTCCATGCCCACTGATAGGGTTTAGTTTAACTTTTTTATTTTTTTTAAAGCTCAGTCAAATTTCTGGAGCTTGTGCCTTCCCTGACTGCTGTGTCTTGTTGCCTTTTTGCTTCATTCCCTTCTGCTTAGGCAGCTACAGCAGATGCTGTGAGTCTATAATAAGTTATTCAGCAGTGATGGTGCTCTTCCTCGAATTTCAATTTCCACATGTTTCCCTTCAGGCTGTTTCCAACTAATTTCTTCATTTGCATAATGCCCCCCTTAGGGATACTCTGGCACAGCCCCTTCTCCCCTCCTTTGACAAGATCATCAGAGATTCAGGCTATTAGCAGAGAACACTTTAATTCCGACAGCCCTTTAGTCCAGTCCTTCCCCAAGCATCTCCAGTGACAAAAAGACAAAGAAGCATTTTGGGGTTCAGAGGGATGGAATGCCCACAGGGAGCAGGCTGAGGACTGCTGGACCCCCCACCCATGGAAGCCCCGGAGGGAACCAGCTGGAAGAATTACAGATTCAGAAGCAAATGCAGTATCTTATTGTCTATTCTGGTCTAGCAGCTCAAATAATTTTGTTTGGACCAGAATCATCCAGGACCCCCCCACTCCTGCCCCCCAGCTGGGAGTGCTTGAAGGGGAGAGATGGGGAGGGCTTTAGCTGGGACAGCACTGAGCTGAGGGGTGGTGGAGCTGGACACCCCTGCTGCATATGCAACCACAGACATCCCCTCTCCTGAAATAATGCTCTTGTTTGGTTATTTGGAGGGATGGTCATCCAGGAAGGCTGAGCATATGCAGGAGAGGGGAATGAAAACCGTCACACAAGTGCTGGGTGAGTATGCTCCTTATTACTCCTCTCTAGGCTACCTCATCTCTTTTGGACATCCCAGCCCTTCCCTGCAAATTCTGTCTCTCTGTCTGCCATCAGAAGCAAGATCTGCTTATTCCTTCCTGATGTTTGTATTTTTCTGCCCCTCTTCAAGCACATTTTGTTTTATGCTTCTACTACACACAGATGCTCCAGTCTGTCTCTCTCCCTAATTCTTGTTCATCCACACAGGGCAAAAAAAGCCTACACCACCATCCTGCTCTAAGTGGTAGTTGCCCACTGTGATCTACACTGAAATACATCTCCCTCCAAGATACCCAGACACCAATTAGATTATAACTTCCTTCAGGAACAGCATAAACACCTCCAGGTTTAAGTGAGCACAGCACTTTCGCAGAGATCACCTCTTTGATAGCCAGCTCCGTGTTCTTATAAACAGAATCTTTTCTCCTGCTTTTTTTATTAGCTCTGTCATGTTAAAAAAACACAATGGGGACTTTCAGACCAGCTTCTGTACAGGTCTCTGATGCACTTCTCTCTTTTATGGCTCAAGTACAACAGCAATCGCAGACATTAACATGCTTCTTTAGGATGAAATGTACATTTGAATAGCACCCAGCTGGAGGAACATGCTGTGCCTCTTGCAAAGCTGGCTGCAGCCTGCCCAGAAACTCTGGGAAGGGAGTGAGGGGCACCCAGAGTCTGCCTGCAGTCTCCTGCACACAGGAGAAAGAGGCAACAGGAAAGCCAGGGAGAGGAGGGATGGTCAAAGGTGGATGCTGGAGAGTGCAGGGTGAGGCATGGACTCTTAATTCCAGCCCTTTGGGGCAACCATTGCCTTCATACCCACCTCTGAAGCATTTGATGTGTCACTGACAATATACAAATATGCAAAAATAAGATGTACATGGGGATGTTTGGTATTTCCTTGTCAGCAGAGGCATCCTGTGTCTCAGGCTCCTTCCACATCTCTTCCTTCTCTAGATCGTGTCCCCTCACAAACAGCACTCCCACTCCAGATTCTGCAGGTTGTGTCAACTTTTTCTTTCCATCCCTCTTTGTGTGCAGGGCCCTGACCTAGTGCCAGGAGTGGAATCCATCAGGCCACCACTCCTCCCAGGTCACTTCTTAGGTAGAGACTTCCATTACAAGTCTTTGAGGGCCCAGCACTCAGGGATGGCAGCCTTACAAGGGCTCCAACTTGTGACCATCATGGCAGTCATTGTTGACACAGAGAAAGCCGTGCTGTCTTTACCAGCTTGCACCAATAATGGGAGAGATGGTGTGCAACCACCAGCCTGCCTTCCTCCTTGTTTCTGATTTGGGATAGACCAGCAACTGGGATGTTCTCCTGTGGATCAGGTGTCTGTCTGCAGGGGGTTGCAGAGAGCATGCTCCTTGGTCTTGTCCATGCTCTATCCTCCTACTTCACTGCAGCTGAGGGGTCAGGTGCTACCCTATGGCACTGAAGTGAGAATGTTGTCCCCATCACAGGATTCTGGAAACTCCACCAGGACTCTGGCCTCCCAGAAGAAGCAGTGGTCATTCCCTGGCACCATATCCCCTCTCCTCCCTGTGTGTGCTCTTCATGGGCCAAGCCTGGGTAAGCGACGGATCCCCCAGCTACGGGGCTGAGAAGGGAAGCTGTGGCCCCACATCAGTGGTAGTTGTACCAGCCCAGCAGCAGCATGCAGTTTCTCTCCTGCACATCTTCCACCAGGCAAATGTGCTCCTCCTCATCCTAGCAGCCGGACTGATGCTCAGTTCCCTGTTGTTAGATGGTCGAAACCCAGAGCCTCAGGGAGAACAGGGGTCTTCTGTTTGTCTGAAAGGGGAAAGAACCTGCACAGGACATTCATGCCGGGGTCCTGCTGTGCAAGCAGCCCTTGCAGTCACTGGTGCACTGTGCTCTGCAGGAAAGCTCACTCCCAGGAGGGTGGACGGCCAGGGATGGCAGTGACATGCAGGTGGCAGCTATACGTGGCCCCCTTTCGAGAGATAAGCGATCAGTGCTACCACCACCCCGATGTACACTCCTGTGCCAATGGTTATGGACAGCGCCGCAAGGAAGAGAGCTCGTCGGGAAGCTGAACTGGCCAGATGAAAATCTCCTTTGGAGACAGCCTTGCTGGTCTGGAAGGAAAAGAAATGCTTGTTGCTCACAGCTGAACCAACCTGGCCCTTTAACCAGCACACAGTTGTTTCATTACTGAGTCAGTCCCTGTTGTCTGGCCACTGCATCCCATGGAGGCTGGGAGCAGACAGCAAGGTCAGTCTGGGAGGGCTCAGAACAGCAGTGCCACCTACACACATTTCCCCGTGGATTTTGCCTCCAAGGGACACATGGGCTTCAGCCATTTGTCTGAAAGCACCAATCTGGGCACTCAGCCAGAGCTGTGAGTGGGCAGCTGGACCCTCGTGAGACCTCAGAGCACAGGGTGATGGCTGTGTGGTACCGACCACCCTATGCAGATATGTAAGGAGTACTGCCTAGGCTCAGGGATGGCATGGTCTGTTGGTCCAGCTGTGCTGCCACCTGTTTTTTCCTGCATGGGGTTTTCAGTTGAAGCCTATTTGCTGTAGAAAGGCTGATGAAGCCAGCAGTGGAGACAGATTCCCATCTCTCTTGGATGGCAACTTCCAGCTTCTCTGAGTGCTCAGGGCATATTCTAAGCTGCTCTTGGTATTACCTACTACTTGTGTTCAAGTTGCCATGTGGACATCAATGCACTTCCTGTGCAAAGACACCAAATAAATATACAGTCCTTGCCTCAGCGAGTGAACAAAGGGGGCAGTTAGAGCAAATGGAGCTATCTATAAATTGCCCCACGTACATCATCATGTGGAGAGTGCACTGTGCTATCTTGCACTATGTAGAAAAATGTGAAATCAACAGCTCCTTGGGGTCCTAATCAATTAATGCTTTCCCTGCCTCTCATCACCTCTGTGCCAAGCACTCATATAATATATTTTTCCATTTCTGTTCCTATCCTCTTGATTTAACTTCTTGGTACAGCAGCATCTATGCAAATGTGGAGTAAATCCCATGGCTCTGCATGAATTATTCTGGGTCAACAGCAATGTAACTGAGCCCAGGCTCTGGGCTAAGCCCTCAAGAAAGGGGAAGCTCCTCTGAGCTGCTGCATCCTGAGAACCACTGCCCTCTCTGGCCTCTGCCAGCCAGCACTGGCTCCCACAGGGTAGCCAATGTGCATCAGAAACAAGTGCAGGAGAGGAGCTGTAGTGTGATATGGACACCAGGCTCCCCTTTGTGTCCAGCCTCCACAGCAGCCTGGCCTCTGTGGCATGAGCTGCATCAGTCTGGGTCATGGTGTAGAACCTTCACACTACTGGAGAATGAGAGGACAGGCGGGAAAATGTCATTTTCCTGAACCTGATTGGAGGGTGAGAAGCTGAGCAAGGGGAGCCCCAGTTCCCAAAATAACAGCAAAAAAACCCCAAAGGAAAAGTCTGACCTCCAGTAACCCACACCAGAACTGGACGGATTGCAACCCCACAACAATTGTGGAGACATCCAGGAGTACCCTTTGTCTCATCCCTCAGAGTTATGGCACAGAGATGATCCTTAGATTCAGGAAGGTGCTGGTCACCTCCAGGGCTGCTGTGGCTTGCAGGGTCCTTGCTCTAGCACTCGGCACATGCAGGCAAGCAAAGGGATTCCTTACCCCTTGGGAGAAGTAGAAGGCAGCAATTCCCAGGGGCCAGAAGCAACACAGCATGGAAAAAAGGGCCAAGCCCAGGTGGTCCCGGGGGGGAAGCATCAGGAAATGATCCTCGCTTTCGCTGTCGCTGGAGGAGTCGCTCTGCAAAACCAGATGGATTGAGCACATGCCCACCTTCCCGTGCCGCTCTGCAGGCTGCAGCTCAGCCCCTCGCCTCCCAGCTCCCACGCTCTCCTGGTCCCATCCCATGTTCTCATACAATTCCCACAGGCAAATTCAAAGAGTAAATTTCAAAAATATTTTCAACTCTTCAGCAGGGTTTGATGAGGAACAGCGTAGTTCAGCAAATTTAAGAGTGGAATGGATTCTCGGCTCCCTGCCAGAGCAAATGCTGAGCTTACTTGCTGGGGGTCTGGGATTTCCCTGTATTAGAGAGAGTCTTAAACTTAAATATCTTCAGCTTTGTCAGAATTGACTGTTTGTCAGCTTAAACAAACTTAAACAAAGTGACTTATCCCCATTAGAGATTAGGAGATCAATATCCTGCTAAACTAATTTAGGAAGTGAGGGAAAGCATTTGAAGTGGAGCCTCCATTACAGGGGCAACATGCTCTATCCCCTTAGCAAGTCATTGCTCAGTGGCTCTGGTCAGCCCTCCTGCCTTTGGGCACTGCCTGGCCAGCCTCAGAGCACCCTGCTAGTGATGTGTCTTGGTGGGGAAGGCACACAGAGGTGGGGACATCACTGCTGCCATCTGAACAGGCCATATCACCAGCACCAAAAGCAGCAGAGCTGTGCTGGGTCATCAGGCATCAGCTCCAGTGAGCTCTGGGGACCCCATCCCACCTCTCAAGGTCCTGGATGATGCTCCCAGCCTCGGCACCACTGCTCAATCCATAGTGGTGCACAGTGCAACAATGAGGCCACTTTGTCAGCTCTTGTTCTTCCTTTGCAGGATTCATCCAGCCTTTATATATACAAAGCTTTCTCTCAGCTGCTGCCATCAGGCATGTGAATTTTGCTGTTATGCAAGAATTGCTGCTTCTCCTTAGCTTGAGTGCCACAGCAGCAGCAGGCTGCCCGTGTCAAAGCATCTTCATTTCCCAAGGGTCCTGCAGAGACCCACCTCCCCTTTGCTCCCAGCAGCAGGCAGCCAGGCTGCTCCCAGGGAAGCTGACCTCCTTCTGAAGTTGGCAGGGAGGAAAAAGGAACAGAAATTATAAGAAGGAAGAAGAAATACTGGGTGCACAGGGAGGCTGGTGAGGCAGGAGATGGTAGGATTTGAAGGGGGAGTTCTGGGTAAAGAAGGGAGAATAAATTATCAAGAATTTGAGACAATGTCCAGAAAGAATTACCACAGGAGTTTAGTGCTGTCCCACCTGTCCAAGCTCACCTCGTACTCCTGGAGCTCCTCTTCCTCCACCTCGTAGGACACAGTTTGGATGCGGATGTCACTCTCTACCAGGCAGGACCCTTGTGCCTCATGACCTTCAGGAGCTTCAGATGGAGCCTCTTTGCTTTCTGTAAAAGTGGTCTCACAGCTTTCCATCTTGCTGTCCTTGGCCTTGAGAGCAGTCTCATCCTTCACAAGGATGAAACTGGGGCCGTACAAAGCTTCAACAGCCAGCTGCAGGGAACTGGCATCCAGCAGCTGGTGAGTCCTGGCACCGCCAGTGTTTTGGAATATGTAGGAATAGAGTTTCCCTTGGCAGCGCTGACTGGAGTAGTCCTGGCTGTGATGCTGGTGGTAAGAATAGCTGCTGCGGAGGTGTCCATTGGCTTTGGCCAAGAGAGGGTTTTGGAGCTCACGCACACTTTCCATGCTGCTGGCGGTGCTGGTGGTGGTGAGGAGATCCTGCGGGGACAGAGGGGCGGGGGGAATAAGGGTGTTATTTCAGCAAGGAGAGGGAGCAGAAAGCCTCTCGCCCATGCAGAGCCCATGTTGAGACAAAGCTAGTGGGAACAGAAAAATTTGGCAGTACTGGAGAAAACAAGACCCCTCCCTGCCTCTGTGCAGCTTGAATGCTATCTCCCCAGCTGGTAGCAAGATAAGGATGCAGCCCTGCAACAAGGTTATCTGATTCAGGCTGGATTAAGATGAGGACTTGCGGTATCTGTAATGCATCTTGAGTTGGCCATGTGCAGCCTGACAGGAAAGGACCTACTGCATCTTTTTGGCTGGTTCATAATGTGTGCTGTGACAAAGCCTAACAGACCGCACAGAAGTAGATAAGAGACTGACAATCACTCTAGGGGCCTCCCCGACTTCCCAAAGCAGAGGGTTGCACGGTGACTTACATCCCTCTGGACATTACACATACACCTAACTGGCTGTCAGGTGCACAGGAGGTTCTCTAGGACTCATCCAAGGCTGGGACAAGTGCAGTGAGTCACCAAGGGAAGCCAGGGGCTGCTGTGAGGACATGGAGGTGGTGTTTAGGCAGGGGTGGGAGTGCTGGATGCTCAGCCAGCCATGAGGATGAACAGAAAGATGTGGAGATTAAAGGGGAGACTCCATGGGGTTTAGGTCCACTTTGAAATGATGACATTTTAAAGAAATGATCCATCACATCAAAGCACTGTTTAAACCAGCTTCACCCCTGGGTACAGTGGCAGCCGGACAGCCTTGGCTCTGGGCCACCAGCTTCAGAAAATGCTGAGTCCAAATGATGGGATTCTCAGCTACAAATGTCAGCATGGGTTTCTTCCTCAGGGAAATTCACCTCCCTCTCCTTTCCTCCATTTCAGAGACCTGAAACCTTGTGCTGCTCTTATGTTTTTTCCCCATGAAAATTGCTGAGATGAAATATTTCCACTCCTTTCTTTCAGAGGAGCATTTGCTATTTTGGCTTCCCAATCCGCTTTGGCACAAAGAAAAAGTACAGTGAAATATCAATGCTCCCCAGGAGAGAGAAACAATTACTTTGTGCTCTTCACTACCTGAGCCCCGGGTTTTACAGTCTCTCTAGTGTTTTTCCAGCTCCCAGACCATGCCAGCCTGTTGCCTTGCAACCCCAAATGTTCCTGTCCTCCTTAGAGACCTCGGTCATTGACTCCTCTGCAGGATAGTGTAACAGGGTCACGCTTCCTCCTGCTGTAAGAATCCCTGAGGTGTGCTAGATAGACAGCTTTTCTGATAGACAGCACATCTCATCGACTTTCAATCTCAAGAAGGAAATGTAAATAAAGAAACTGGAGTTGAAGACTTCAGAGAGTGAAAAGCCCAAGTGGTACTGTCCCCTTGGCCAAACTCTGCCCACACCATGCAAGTTTGAGAGCTGTGCATGGTTTTAAATGGACCTGTCCACTGGCTTTGTTCTGTCAGTGGCCATCACATTTTGGAAATCTGCTCAGTAAAATGGAACTGATCGAAAGTCTTCTCCTGCTGCTAAAATTGTGCATTTTGGTGAAGGCCCTCCACTTCTCCCTTCCCAAAACCTTTCCCTGCCCTCTGCAGTCTCCCACCTTACTAATAAAGCCTGTAATGGCTCGTGCAGCAGATGGCCATTAAGTATTTTCAAAATATTTAAGGGAGATGCGTATTTGTAGCAAAGATGGTTTTATTTCCTGCATAGACACAGAGAAGCTCAAGGCTTCATCCCAGTTTTCAGGCAAGGAAACCACGATCCTCTTCTTTGTTTACCTTAACATGCAAATTAGATTTCCCATAAAATATCTTGCATTTTAACAAAACAGTAAGGAGAGACCAGCCACTAAATGTTGTTTGAAAGCAGCAACCAAAGCAGAAGCAGAAGCAGAAGCAGAAGCAGAAGCCCAGCACTAGTGAGAGAAAGTTGACAGTTTTGGTACAGCATCCACGCCTCATCTCAAGAAATTATTCTGGCAGCAAGCTAGGGCAGGGAGGAATGGGATCTTGCTGGGAACTGCTGAAAGGAGTAAGTTCCAAATGTGTTGAGAAACAGCAGCAGCTGGGCTGAGGGCAGGCTGCCGGCCACTGGGCAGCAGGTGCTGCTTCTGTGGAAGTTGCTGCACTTTGGGTCTTCAGCAACAGGTTGGAGGAGCAGAGCTGCACAGCAAAGCCACACGTTCACAGCAGCAAGTGCTGGGAAACAGAGCGTGGGAGGGGGAAAGAAGGGAAAGGAGCTGGGAGGAATTGGAAACCTAAAAGGCAGTTTGGGAGGTGCCAGGGAACCAGCATGGGAAGAGTGCATCTATGCGGCTGGACTGCTGCTGGACATGGATTCTGTTGAGTCCCAAAGGATGCTAAAGGGGCTGGCTGGTAGGTGATGGCTCACTGACCTGGGCTGGGGGGAAGAGGCAGGGAGGCTTGCAGGTAGCAAACATCCTAGGGTGAACATAGCTTGGAAGAATAATAGTGTAGGTAGCAAAAGAAATCACAGGGAAAAAACGCTGAAGGATGGGGAAATCTGAATGTGGGCTGGGCAGGGCTGAGGCTTCATACCAGAGGAGCAGGGAGAGCCCAAACTTCTCTGGTGCCTCAAACTGTCCTTAGAGCAGAGCCAGGATCTTGGAGCAGCTGCATAAAGCATGGACAGGGCAGGGCTACAGCTATAAGGATGTAGTCTCTGCTAGTCTTTTACCCTCTGGAATTACAAAATATTTACCTGTACTAAACTCTCTTTTCCTTGCTGCCTTCCACTCTTAGGAGTTGGGGCTGATGCTCGCCCTGGGTGCAGGATGTGGCACTAACAGATCTGTAGGGATGAGTGAAAAAGTGCAGAAGAAAACCTCAGTGTGTTTCTGATAAACAGGCAAAAGGGCCACCAAGTGCAGCCTTAGTGCCCAGTCTCAGCATTTGTCAGTGGTGGAGAGGGGACAACGAGGGCAAGTGTCACAACATGCTTACAGCAGTGTGCTTAGCCCTGCTAGAAAGCAGCCAGGCTGAAACCTTCCTCTCCAATAGCTGATGTGAAGAGTGCTGGTACCAGAGGGATTAGAGATGCTTCCCACTCCTTAGTCTCCAAGATTAGCACATTGCATAGAGACCATGTACCAAATGGTCTGGGTTTGCAGGTGGAGACAAGGGCCATCAAGCTTCTAGAGATGACATTAGAGAGGGAATGGCAGAGACAGCAAGGACCAGCCCTGCATGCACATGCGCAGGGAAGGAGAGAGTCAGACCAGCCCTGCAGCTGTCCCCAAACACCATTTGGGTTATCTGGATCCTACAGTGAATTTAGCCACATAGGGACTTAATAAAGTAAGCCTAGTAATAAAGTAAGCCTGGTGATAAAGAAAGCCTGGTGATAAAGAAAGCTTGTTAATAACCAAGCTTGGGGAAAGAGAAATGAAGTTAGAAGATGAAAGCAAGAAAGAAATAACAGAAAAATTTGTCAGAGTGGCCATTCTCTGTCCTGATTACCAGCAAGTCTGGATAGTGTGCACATCCATCAGTCCCACGGGGTTAGTCTGGGCAGTACTGGCAGCAGGTAATGGTGGAGAGATGCTGCTAGGTGCACAGGGAGAATGCACACATACAAGCATACATGTACAACAAGAGCCAGAGGGAGGAGGCAGACTTCAGTGCCCTGGTTGAGTTGAACCATTGCTGCAGCTCTGCTGCTGCCTGACAGCTGCTGGCTCCCTACTGAAGTGCCTCCCCCTCTGTACGGCTGCTCCCATAACCAGCTGGCTGAGCAGGGCCCCCCACACTCCCCAGCCCTGTTGCAGCAGTCCCCAGCAGAGTGGGAAATGCACAGCTGCAGGGTGTACTCTCAGCTTCTCGAGTACTGGGTAAAAGGAGCCAAAATAAGGCATGAAAATAAAGAGGTAGCAAATTTAGCTTTGTATTTCACAGATCTCACCTCCACACCACATCCCCTGGGGCAGTTCTCAGAGGGACCCTTGGCACAGATGCCGGCTACGATAAGCCAGTTAATGATAAATTAAGTAGCTGTTCCAGGAATCAATCATCATTTAATTGCCCTGTCAAGCAAACACTCTGCCTTGCTTCCCAGGCTCATTAGCAGGTTGTGGCTGTGATGCATGCCCCCAGACTCCCGAGTGAGAAGGTTAGCCTACCCTGGCTGAAGGCTTTCCCCTTCAGGACAGCACCAGGGGAGGTCGGTGCCCTCGGGGAGTGGTGTCCCGCTGCACTGCCATGCCCTAGCTGGTCTGAGGGCAGGGAACAGTGTGAATGCCTGTTTCTGATCCAGCTGATGTTAAGCAGTGCCATGGTCAGGTACAGCTGCCATAGCCCCAGGACAGATGTGGGCCCACTCCTGATGGAAGAGGGAAGCATAGGAGATTTGTCTATCACTTTTCCCTGAGCCCAGACCTTCCTAGAAGCTCTCAGGAGGTGCTTTGGATCTTCTAAGCAGAGGCCCAAGTCCTGTCAGGACACAGTACCTCTGCCTCTGGACACCCAAGCTTGTGATTCTGCCTAAGAGAAAACCAGCTCGCAAAGGCTGCTGAGAAGCAAAGGCAGAGCATCACCTGGACAGTTGCCATTTTGGAGAGGGAATATGGGGGGTGCAGGAAGGGCTGTGAAAGCTGATGGACAAGCCCTCTCTCAGCCATAGGAGCCCACGCAGCAGCATGGATACCTGGCGTGTGTCAGCCCTGAGCCCCGCAGGGTGATCCCCAGCTCAGGGGGAGAAGGAAGTGCTTTCCTCAGCCCCACAGACATGACTGCAGAAAGCAGTTTTGCTCCAGCCAACACGCAAGCCCTCCCACGAGTGCTTGTCTCCACACCACTGCTTCTGCCTTGGGCACAGCACCAGTGTGCAGAGTGAGGGGCTGTTCATCCCCGGCGTGTAACAAAGCCTTCACCAGTCCTGGGAAAGGTCGCTGTGGCAGGAACATCAGGTGAGGTGGCCTGGGGGCTGGAAGGGGCAGAGGGTTGATGTGGGGGAGACAGCTCTCAGTGTGGGGCAGGAGGGGAGGGTGGTAAGACATGACAGTCCCAGTGGGGCTGGCAGAGGTTGTACACAGAGCAGCAAAAGAGCACAGTAGGGACAGCAATGGGAAGGGAAATAGTGGGCAAGAAGTGTGGGGCAGGGGAAGCAAAGTGACATCTGAGCCAGTCAGAGAGCTGGACCCTGGCCACTGAGATGGAGAAGAAAAGGACTGTGAAGCTGCTGGAGGGGAAAGAGTGGGTGAGGAGCAGGAGCGAAGGAAGAAGGTCACACAAAGCCTGTGGCATGGATTAGAGGGGGCATAGCTGAGGCATTTGTGATGTAGAGAATCTGATTCAAACCTTTGATCCAGCTGGTTTGATAGAGCTGGAAAGGAGTGAATAAAATGCTTGTTCTGATCTCCTGACAGGTGGAGAGCCAGTACCAAAGGGCTCCTGGCTCCAACAGAGACTAAATTGCTCTGAGAATTGGGATGCGATGGGCTGCTTTTCAAGAATCACAAGTCAAATTGGGCAATTTCCAGGTGGAAATCGAGTCTTTATTGTCTCTGATAAAAATGTTTCTCTGCGGCAGTGTTCTGACCCAGCTATGCTCAGAACTAAGGTGTTGCTCCTAATGGTATAGAGCAGCAAATCCATCCCCGGGGCTGGCAGGGAAAAGCTGGGCTGGCTTTGGAGGAGTCGTTCCAGGGGCTCTACGCGGCCGGGCTCCTCCGCCGCCCTGTCCGCAGCTCCGGTGCCGGCAAGCTGGACACACTGCCCGTGCTCATCGCATCAGCAGGGGAGCAGCGGAAACTCCATCGCCTCGGAACAGGCACCTCCACGGCACCCAGCCTGGCGGCGGGAGTGCCTGCACACAGGCTGTGCGGCGCCGGCAGGGCGTTCGTGCCCCGCCCGCCCCTCGCCCCGGCCGCGCCCGGTGCTCGCCAGGCGGCCGCCAGGTGTCCCCGG